>JBBPBP010000004.1:45549369-45642659 GCA_037974735.1 Cicer chorassanicum | reverse complement strand
AAGAGAAACCCTAAAAAACCGAAAACAGATTAAAAAACAAACCATGAACAAAAACAAAATTCAACAAATTTAAAATGTCAGAAAAATCATAAAACTCAAGACAAAATCACAAATCCTAAAAGATCTATTATACAATAAATACTAATCATAAAATAAGAAATCATAAAATATCCGAAAAAAGAAACCCTAAAAGACCCAAAATAAATTCGAAAACAAAACTTCAAAAGAAAGTAAAATGTCAAAAAAATGAAAAAAACCAAAAGCAAATTCTGGAACCCTAAAAGACTCTTTAAACAATAAATACTAACCATAAATAAAGAAACCTTAAAAGACCCAAAATAGAAACTCTAAAAGAACAAAAACAGATTCAAAAATAACATCATAACAACAAAATAAGTTCAGCAAAAATAATAAAATCACAAAAATCATAAAATCAAAAACAAAATCAGAAACCGACCTATTATACAATCAATATATTGATAAACAAAGAAACTCTAAAAGAGCCAAAACAGATTCAAAAATCAAACCCATAACAAAAACAAAACTTCAACAAAAATTAAAATATGTTCAAAATAATAATACATAAAACAAAATCAGAAACCCAAAACAGATTCAACAAAAAAAAATACTAACCATAAATAAGGAAATCTGATAGGTGAGGTCTGAGTGAAAAAATGGGCTGATGTTATTGGGTTCGGGCTTTCCAGTTTAAGTAGTATAACTTTTAGGTATTAATAATATATTGGATCGGGCGGGTTCGGGTATCCGCGGTCAAAATATTATAAATCGAACCTGCCCGTTAAAAACCATATGGACCCAATAAAAATTGACCCGCGAACCCGTTAACCTGTGTTTGCCCGCCCAGTATTAATTTGGGTCGCGGGCTGTCCGATTATTTTCGGGCCACAGGTTTGTGTCCAGCCCTAATCAATACTAACGATAAAAAAAGAAACCCTAAAAGAGCCAAAACAGATTCAAAAATTAAACTCTAAACAAAAACAAAACTTCAACAAAAATTAAAATATCTGAAAAATCATAATACATAAAACAAAATCAGAAACCCAAAACAGATTCAACAAAAAATACTAACCATAAATAAGGAAACCTTAAAAGACCCAAAATAGAAACTCTAAAAGAACAAAAACATATTCAAAAATCACATCATAACAACAAAAAAAAGTTCAACAAAATAATAAAATAATAAAACACAAAAATCATAAAATCAAAAACAAAATCAGAAACCGACCTATTATACAATAAGTACTAATGATAAAAAAAGAAACCCTGAAAGACCCAAAACAGATTCAAAAATCAAATCCATTAAAAAAACTTCAAAAAAAATTAAAATATGAGAAAGTAATCGACATATATAACAGAACAAAGTAAAATATGGATTAAAAAAAATGAAAGAAATAGGTGATATATACCAAACAATTCTTGCTGCTGCTGTTTGTTCTTCTTTTTAGAGCCAAGTGGAAAAATACAAAAGCTAAAAAATCAATGCTAATAGAGAGGTGGAAAAAATACATAAAACGCAGATTCAAAATAAAAAGCACAAAACAAATTCAAAACTCAGACCAAGAACAAAACAAAACTTCAACAAATTTAAAATGTCAAAAACTCATAAAACGCAAAAGAAAATCAAACACCCAAAATACAATTATACAATAAATACCAACCTCTTCGTTCTTAGTGACGAAAAATGGTTGTGACAGCGACGGTGGCTACTATTCAGATCAAAACAAAGACGATGGAGATCGTGTGAAGGATGTGTGGTTGAGCGGCGAAGACAGTGGTGGCTAGGGTTTCTTAGTGAATGAGGGTGAAAGTTAGGGTTACAAATCTGAATGAATGAACAGAGAGTAGAGACTAGAGAGTGATGGGTGAGATCTGGGAGAATATTAGGGTTGCTGAAGTCTGATGAGTGAGGTCTGAGTGAAAAAATGGGCTGATGTTATTTGGTTAGGCCTTTCCAGTTTAAGTAGTATAACTTTCAGGTTTTAATAATATATTGGATCGGGTGGGTTCAGGTATCCGTAGTCAAAATATTATAAACCGGATTTGGGCTGCGAGCTGTCCGGTTATTTTCGGGCGACGGGTTTGTGTCCAGCCCTACCAATAACCAAATGACCCAATAGTTTGATCTGCTCAATCACCGGTCCGGGTTTAAAAACACCTATTACTAGAAATAACATTGATTTTATGGATTACCGCTGTAAAAAGACCTATTACTAGAAATAGCTTACTATGAGAACAGAAGATTATCGAACGATATTTAACGTTGATTTTCATATATTACCGCTGTAAGAAATTACATGTCATGTCACCCCAAATGGACGGACTTCCAGTACAAAAGTAACTTGGACCTAGACCTACCATATAAAAATATAAAACATTGGTGTATACATAATGTTTTACAGAAGATTTTGGATTTGCCTTGAAGGAGACGGCCTTTCAACTTTCAAGTGCAAACCAATTGCCAAAATTGAATGCCTTAAATTAACTATATTTTTCTAAACCATTTTCAACCCTCAAAAAAGGGAGAAAACAACGAAATCTAATATCACAGATAAATTAGATGCCACTAAATAATGCTTAGGAGGAACTCATATGTCTCTTGAACGTCTTTCTTTCGCCAACCATGCATTAAACGCCAATGTGCTAAGCTACTCATCCATCATCCATGAAGATCAAGAATGGGATAAACTCACCTAAAAAACCATCAACGGCAAAAAGTCAATCAAAACGTCGTTTTGACTTTCTACGCTTCCCTAGGAGTTTTAACATGTTGTCATTGATATCGGGAGGAGATTTATCATCTTCATGCTGAGTATTGTCAGAGGTGTGAGTCAACCATGCTAATGCCTCTATAGCAGCATCCCTCTCTGCAAGTTGTTTGTTTCTTTTCGGTTTGCCAACGAATTGCATTCCTTTAAACTCCACCAATGCCCTGAACTCATTTGTCTTGAGATGTTTTGTTTTGTATTTAGGTGGGGAGTGCCCTGCTCGCATCAAAAGTGTTTGCAGCAAGCTCTTGGGGTTTGTCCCATCTTTTGTGAATTTATTCTCGTCGTTAGAGGCCTTAGGCTTCCGGCTGTCACGGCCAAATACAAATCTTCCTTCACACTGATCCCCTGAAACCAATTCCTGAACAGCAAGCATCAAGTACTTCCCTTCCTTGTGAATGTCAATGCTAGGATCTTCTAGCTGCATATTACAAATCCATTATCATTCAATAAAAAATAGCTTCTATTGGACATAGTTAAAGCTAACATCACGCAGCAATGTCTTTGTATGGATAAAGAAGCAAAGAATATCATTACAAAAAAAAAAAAATCTACTAACCTTCTTTTGGATAAGCTTATCAAGTTCTTCCTTAAGCTTCAAATAGCAGTCAGCTAAATTAGGATCCAAAAAGAAGTCAACGTACCCATCTAACATTTTCAGATGTCCGGCCTAAACCCACAAGGGAGAAAAAAAAACAAGGGCATGTTATTGTACTGAAATATATTGAGCCTTATCTTTCGACTGGAAGAAAAATATGCATTAACTAAGCAATCACCTGTATCCCATTACTTAGAGCACCACCAAATAAGATAAGTATCGAATCAGATACACCAGTGGAATCACGGATGAAAACGGCATTGACCTTTACTTTCTCACCAAAAACCAACCATGGGTAAGGAATAGTCTGGTAACGTGCATTCACTGAATTCTGGTCAAAATCATAGAAACTAATAAATATGATGAACAAGAACGATATGGGAGCAGGTGAAAATTCATCTCACAATATTAACAGCCTCTTTAGCTGACCTAAAACTGACCAATTCCAATGGTTTTGGCTATAGATATCCAAGCAATCTGTTCCTACCAGGTGGACCATCGGACTAAATAGTAAATACAAATTTTCACTAAGGTCTTTATGGTAACCAAGGATAAAATACATCTCTAACAAGCTGGGTGCAAATAATATACATATTCCAACTAAGGAAGAGATCTGACCATAATTAACTGTTATTATTTCATTATATGTCCTGTTACTCCCTGACATGTTCCAGTAGTTACCACAGATAGATTAGATAGGATTACCAATTATCTATTTCAATCTCTTAACTCAATGGGTTGCTAATTTTACTCCCTTTAGATATATATGTACTGTATGTTTTTCATGTAATAGACACAGAATTGAGTTGAGTATACAGTTCAGTATTCAGTTTCAACTTTCAAGTGAAAAATATAGATGCACAACAATAATCTGAATGCAAAATTGAAATTTCGTAAAATGTGAACTACATTATAACACAAGATAGATGAAATAATTCACAGAAGGTGATAGAAAAACTAAGATTTGGTTTGTCACTTACTGCGTATAATAAAACCTGGCCATCGTCCATTGTTTTAAATGACATGGATGTCTCCCTGTGCTGTATAAATAAATAACTAAATAAAATCAGGCTCAACTAGTCAGCTAAGCATGGTAGTTACAGAAATAACATTATAAGAAAGAAATAGCTCACCACCACTGATGCTATACCGGGAAAGAGTCCAGAGCATATGACTGCACGTACAAGAGATTGATTATGACTCAATTTGTTATTAATGCTTGCATCAGTATCTACCAAGCCAGCTTCTTTCAAGATGAAGCTAAACTGTTTCCGAAGTGAATGAATTGCCTGAAGAGTTTGGGCAGAGAGAAAGTTTCTCCAGCAGTACTCATAAGCTGATCCTTCTCTTTCAGCATCTTTCCATCCTTCATATGCTCGAACAAGAGCCATATGATCACTGTAATCTTTAGCAGAAAACCTAGACTTTGCAGTCCCTGCCAACTGAACATAAAAGCAAAAGATAATTAGCTGTCTCTAACAGTGTTGCACTTATTTTTTGTGATGTTTGGTCCAAGCAGTTATCTCTGACTAGAAAAATTATATATGGACATGTGTTGAAGAATCAAGAGAAATCATATTTGATTCTCTTTTATTTTATATTATTATGTTTATTTTAATTTTATGATTCTGTCATTATTACTCGGTATTACTATTGTAATTTCTTTTCCTATATAAACATCTTAAGGCTGTAGTAATAAAATATGAAAGTATTATATTATTTTGTCTTCTACTTTCTTCATAGTATCAAGAGCTCTGGTTAGGGTTCTGTAAAGAACCAATCAGGGTTTGCCGCTCTAACCAACTGAGCTATGGCACAAAATACCCCATGGAAGGCAGCCCTTATGGGTAGCAGCGGCAGCAGCGACGATGGTTGGGTGAAAAATCAGAAGTAGTCAACAACGCCGACGCCCTTATGGGTAGCAGCGGCAGCAGCGACGATGGTTTGGGTAAAAAATCAGAAGTAGTCAACAACGCCGACAGTATTGGTTTAGGCAGCGGCCCAGGCAGCAATAATGGTTTATCTAACAATGGTTTTTCCAACATTTTTGGCCATGAGGGAACTTCTAATGTCCTCAAGGTTGAAATTCAAAAACTCAATGGAAAAAATTATGTTGAATGGTCCCAAACCACAAGATTGATACTAGACGGTAAGGGAAAATATGGTTTCCTAACAGGAGAGGTGCAAATGTCTGCCACTACTGATCCGAATTACAGGTTTTGGAAATCCGAGAACTCTGTTATTATCGCTTGGCTGCTTAGTAATATGGAATCAATGATAAGAAAACCTTTTATGTTTTTGCCTACTGCAAAGGAAGTTTGGGAGGCAGTCAAAGAAACATATTCTGACATTCAGAATTCTTCTCAAATTTTCGATATCAAATCACGATTGTGGCATGCCAAACAAGGAGATAGAGATGTCACTACCTATTATAATGAGTTGATGACACTATGGCAAGAATTGGATCTCTGCTATGATGATCATTGGAAGTGCTGTGAGGACAGTGTTTTGTTTCTTAAGAGACAGGAGAACGACCGAGTATTCATGTTCTTGGTTGGGCTTAATAAGCGGCTCGATGAAGTCCGAGGCAGAATATTGGGAAAGATTCCATTGCCATCACTTCGGGAAGCATTCTCAGAAGTTAGAAGAGAAGAGGCGAGACAAGGTGTTATGATGGGTAAGACACTTTCTGTTGGTGAGGTTGAAAGCTTTGCCCTAGTCACTAAGAATGAAGACGGGAAGAGAGATGGCAAGAAACCATGGTGCGAACATTGCAAACGTCCAGGGCACACACGTGATACATGTTGGAAGCTCTATGGAAAACCTCTAAATTGGAAGAAAAAAGAAGGAAACGAAGGTCATGCCCTCCAAGCTGGTACCTCTAATCAAGAGAAGCAGTCCCCTTCAGGCCCATCTCCTTTTACCAAGGAACAATTAGATAAATTGTACAAATTCCTTGCTCTACTTAGTGTCACTCCTAGCCATACTTGGATTATCGATTCTGGTGCTACTGATCATATGACTGGAGAGTCGAGTCTATTTTCTTGTTATAGCCCTTGTGCAGGTAACCACAAAATTAAAATTGCAGATGGCTCTCTTTCAGCCATTGCAGGGAAAGGTTCTGTTATTCAGTCACCTGTGTTAACCTTAAAAGATGTCTTACATGTTCCTAATTTATCATGTAATATGTTATCCATTACTAAATTAACAAAGGATATAAATTGTCAATCTAACTTCTTTCATTCTCATTGCACTTTTAAGGTTTTGACCACGGGGAAGATGATTGGCAATGCTAAGGAGAGTGGAGGACTCTATTATCTTGACAATGGACTCGACTTCAAAGACCAACAAAAAACAAGTACTTGCTTTGAATCTATTTTTGTCTCTTCTAATAATGATGATATTATGTTATGGCATTTACGGTTAGGACATCCTAGTTTTCCGTATTTGAAACATTTGTTTCCTAAATTGTTTTCTAAGAAGGATCCGTCTTTATTTCATTGTGAAACTTGTGAACTTGCTAAACATCACTGTTCTTCTTTTTCTATACAACCATATAAACCATCAAAACCGTTTGCAGTTAGTCATAGTGATGTTTGGGGTCCTAATAGAATAAACACCTTTTCTAATAAAAAATGGTTTATAACTTTTATTGATGATCATACTAGAATTTGTTGGGTTTATCTATTAAAAGAAAAATCTGAAGTTGGACAGGTTGTCAAATTTTTTTTTTACAATGGTGCATACTCAATACCAAACAAATATTTAAGTCTTCAGAAGTGACAATGGTAAAGAATATTTTAATACACTTTTGTCCGATTTTTTTCTTGCAAATGGGGTTGTTCATCAAAGTTCTTGTGTTAATACACCCCAACAAAATGGAATTGCAGAGAGAAAGAATAGGCATCTTCTTGAGGTTGCTAGAGCTTTACTATTTGCAAATCACGTTCCAAAATATTTGTGGGGTGAAGCTGTTTTAACTGCATCATATTTAATTAATCGAATGCCATCTAAAGTTTTAGATTTTCATACCCCTCTTGATGTTTTTCGAAATTATTTTCCTTTAACTAGTGTCTCTGCTGATTTGCCATTAAAAGTTTTTGGTTGCACTGCTTTTGTTCATGAACATAAACACCTTGACAAACTCGAGCCACGAGCAATAAAATGTGTGTTTACCGGTTACTCTCCAACTCAAAAGGGGTATCGGTGTTTTGAACCAAAATCAAAAAGAATTTTTGTAACCATGGATGTTACTTTTGTTGAAAATCAACCATTTTTTACTGACATTCATCTTCAGGGGGGAAATTTTAAGGAAGATTCATCTTTTACGTTTGAAAACATCATTACTTTAAGTGATATAGTGTCGTTACAAAATTATGAGACTTATATAGATGCACCAAAAGAAAATGCCCAAGAATCCATATTGAAACTCAATCCACTTATGAGTGAGGTTTCGACAGATTCGGGGGCGACAATTTCAAATCAAAATCACAATGATCAAAATCACAATAATGAAGGACCACCTGAAATGCCACAACATAATGACTCAGATAAAGAGACACAAAGCAGGTTTACTACAATTGACCCTACTTGGAAGGGAAATGTCTTTGAAAGAAGAAACCATAAACAGAGAAATGAAGGACCAATAGATAATCCAACACATCATCTTGATACAGGTAAGTCTTCTTCTGTTCTTAAAAGTCATGTCGAGTATCCTGATATAGATCTTCCTATTGCAATTAGAAAACCTGTTAGATCATGCACTAAATATCATTTGTCTAATTATGTGTCATACTTAAAATTGTCTTCTTCATTTGCTGCATTTACCTCTAAGTTGTCTGTTGTAGAAATTCCAAAAAATATACAGGAGGCTCTAAAAATTCCAAAGTGGAAGGAAGCTGTTCTTGAGGAGATGAGAGCTCTTGAGAAGAATCAAACTTGGAGAGTCATGACGTTACCTACAGGAAAGAATACTGTTGGTTGTAAATGAGTATTTACTGTAAAATATAATTCTGACAACACAGTTGAAAGATACAAGGCACGCTTGGTTGCTAAAGGGTTTACTCAGACATATGGCATTGATTACTCAGAGACTTTTGCTCTCGTTGCCAAATTAAACACTATTAGAGTTCTCTTGTCCTTGGCAGTGAATTTAGATTGGTCTCTTAACCAACTTGATGTAAAGAATGCTTTTCTGAATGGTGATTTGGAGGAGGAAGTATACATGGATAGTCCACCTGGCTTTGAAGATAAATTTGGTTCAAATGTGTGCAAACTACAAAAATCCCTTTATGGTCTCAAGCAATCCCCAAGGGCTTGGTTTGAAAAATTCACTCGGTCGGTCAAAAAGCAAGGATATATGCACGGACAATCAGACCATACTCTGTTCATGAAGTTCTCTAATGTTGGTAAAATTGCAATTCTAATTGTATATGTAGATGATATTATTCTCACAGGAGATGACATTGTCGAGATGGAAAGATTGAAGAAAAATTTGACACAAGAATTTGAGATCAAAGATTTAGGCGCGCTTAAATATTTTCTTGGTATGGAAGTTGCTCGCTCAAAGAAGGGAATTGTTGTTTCTCAAAGAAAATACATCCTAGATCTCTTGGAAGAAACTGGGATGAGTGGGTGTAAACCAGCAGATACTCCTATGGAACTAAATGCTAAACTTTGGGAGAAAGGCAGTGTTCCTGTTGAGATTGGAAGATACCAGAGGTTAGTCGGCAAACTTATTTATCTAGCCCACACTAGACCTGACATCGATTTCTCCGTGAGTGTTGTAAGCCAATTCATGCATTCTCCCTATGAAGAACACTTGGAGGCAGTTTATCGGATCTTAAGGTACTTGAAATCCAATCCTGGAAAGGGTTTGTACTTCAAGAAAACTAATGACAGAGAAGTCTCTATATTTACAGATGCTGATTGGGCAGGATCAATTACTGATAGAAAATCCACCACTAGATATTGTGCCTATGTTTGGGGAAATTTAGTTACTTTGAGAAGTAAGAAACAAGGGGTTGTTGCTCGAAGCAGTGCAGAAGCTGAATTCAGAGCAATGGCTCAAGGAATCTGTGAACTTTTATGGATTCGTAAACTCTTGGACGAATTGAAAATGAAAGTTGACTCACCCTTAAAATTGTTCTGTGATAGCAAAGCAGCAATAAGTATAGCTCACAACCCTGTACAACATGATAGAACCAAGCACATTGAGATTGACCGCCATTTCATAAAAGAAAAAATTGATGCTGGAATTATATGCCTGCCATTTGTGACTTCCAATCAGCAAACTGCTGATATCTTGACAAAAAGTTTGGCAAGACCCAATTTTGAGCGACTTATAGCCAAGTTGGGCATGACAGATATCTATGCACCAACTTGAGGGGGGGTGTTGAAGAATCAAGAGAAATCATATTTGATTGTCTTTTATTTTATATTATTATGTTTATTTTAATTTTATGATTCTGTCATTATTACTCAATATTACTATTGTAATTTCTTTTCCTATATAAACAGCTTAAGGCTGTAGTATAAAATATGAAAGTATTATATTATTTTGTCTTCTACTTTCTTCAACATGCAACACAAAATGTGATTCAATTCAATGTAGTCAAGTTCGAGATCCTACTTAAGATCGAGAGGGTAGTTGGAAGATCGTAAAACGGAGAAACATAACAAAGATTGTACGATTTTACCAAATTTACAAAGTACACTAATATATATATATATATATATATATATATATATATATATATATATATTTGTGTGTGTGTGTGTGTTTAGTTATGTTTTATTTATATAACATTATATACGTTGTTTATAAGCTTTTTCAATTACTATTGTCTTTTAAAAAAACAATATATATTAGATTATGGGTGATATATAACTCTTTTAACAAATCTAGTTTAGCCTCTCTTGTGTTTTCAAACTTTCAGCCTTTTTCCCCCAAAAAAAAGATCCCATTTAATGCTTCAGCACATGGACCCAAAACAAAGTGTTAGCCGAAGTGTAAATTATTGTCTACCTTAATTCCCCAAAGTGTAAATCACAGTCTACCCTAATTTCCCATCAGCCACAGCTAACTCATGTAAAGCCAAGAACAAGTGTCACTTGATTCTGCCATTCTCTTTCTTCGTCTCCTATTTGCTTGACACTTGGCTGACCGGAAAACATTGGTGATGACGTGGGAGTCGTAGGAGGACAGGAGCAAAGAGTCAAGGGACTCTCTGTCACAGTTTTAGGGATGCGGGTTGCAAAACCCAACCTGAAAATTCAACTTTTATGGATCCCACGAGATCATCTGATCTCACATTTTTTTGTGATTTTACACGATCTTGCTCAATCTCAGCAGAAAGCGATTCTGCGTGCGAGGTAAATCGCCATGGCTGTGTGAGATCATGAAATTGTACAATCTTACGATATAAATTGTGATTTTAACAACATTGATTCGGTTCAAAGACTGGGTACTCATTAATGGCCCACTATCAGACCCGATTATTGCCTAAGAACATAGAAGAACAATATTAGAATACTAGGATGAAGGGGAAACTATATCTAGATAAAACAAACTAAAAGTTACTAGACCGAAAGTCCACATTTATTTCAACATCAGTAACAAGCACACTTTCTAATACATCCATGCTGATCAGAAGATGTTTTATTTAAAATTTTACAAATCTTGAAACCTCCCAATATGCAAATACTCCCTCCGGTCTCAATTATAAGAGACAACCAAAAAACGTTACAACCAATGAACTCATTTATTGTTTTAACTTTTTGAATGTTTTCCCATACATACCCTTTTGAAAAATTGTGAGATAGTGAATACAACTATATTAAAAAGACAAACATTTTAAATGCAGGTAAAAAAGTAATTTAAATAATAAATATAAAATAAAAGTTGTTTTTCTTATGAATGAGACCAAACACTTCTCCAAAAATTCTCTTATAACTAGGACCGAAGGGAGTACAATTTTCAAAAATATAATGAGGCTACTATTATGATAACCAACCTGTTAAAGATGAGGTTAGCCAATCTCCATTGAAAGGTTTTTCCAATATCATTCACAGGATTATCATTTTAAATAGCATATGAAATATGAATCGGAAACTGAAAGATAATAAGATATCATAAAATTTATTGAAGCACATGTTTGTATTTACTGCCTTGCTACATAACCAAATTCATATATACAAATTACAAAGGTTAGATTCAAATGGGCAGCAAAAGGATGATAAGCTGACTTACATCTCTCTTGTCTTGAGGCAAAAGGAAAGGATCTCTGACACTAAGGCCAGCAACTATTGTAAGAACAGGGTCAAAGCACCGAAATATAGCTCCCATTATTAACATTTTTCCCAGCTTGGGATCTACAGGAAGTATTGAGAGAAACTTCCCTGGTTGAATGAAAAAAAAAATCAAGATATCAACGATAACCAAGAAAATGGCAAAGACTCATAACCAACTGAAAAGGACAGGAAAACAGACTCACCAAGATTGGTAAGATGTTCTTTTTCATCTAAGGCTCCAATCATTGTGAGAAAATCAATAGCATTTTGGACCTGTGCCAATTAAATTGTGGAGATTTGGTATATTTACAAAAAAACCTAACCAATAACAAGGTCTCAAAAATATGAAATAATTTTCACAACTATGATATTTGTTTCACAGTCCATCCCGATACTACTTTTAGTCTTATCATGCCTTTGAAGGAAGTTCTCAATTGAAATATGAGTTTATAGGTATCCGTGGATTACTTTATCCAAACTTTTCTGCAATGCTCTTAGGGTAACTGATATTTTCATTAAAATGTACAGGTAATAGAGAATATTAACCTTGTTGAAATTATTTCCAATTTATGAAGCACTCAAGTGGTTAATTAAGTCAATGAGTTTAACTCATCAATTGCTCTGTGATTGATCAGCATTAAACAATTGAGTATCTGATAGTTCCTAGACTACAAATATTGTGTGAAGGAAGACTTTTTTTCTTCGTATTTTTAGTAAATAAATGGTTGTTCTAGACGGTTTATGATATATACATTTCTAGTCATAAGATTGGCTTTTTGGTAGAACTTTTAATAGGTACAAAATATACAATTGAAGAGCAATGATACTTACAGCACGATGCTTTGGTGCCTGTAAAGCTGCTGATAGGAACTCTCCAATGCTCTCAACCTGCAGACTTTTTATTTGCAAGCAAAGAGAGTTCAAGGGCGTTCTCAAAAGTTCAGGAAGCTGATATTCAGAAAAGGCTTCATAAACACATTTAGGGTAAAGGTGGTAGCATTCTCCTGGCTGCACACGACCAGCCCTACCTCTTCTCTGTTAACAAAGAAGCCAACGCAAGAAAAGATTACTTGCATGTTGATATGTATAGCAAACAAAAGAATGTTGTATGAACACGCAGCATAAAATGGAAACAAAAGCTGTTGAAAGCAGCTACCTAAAATTTTCTAATGAAATAATTTCAGAATCAAACAATTCTAGAATTTAAAATAATAACAAAGAAAAGGTGGAATACAGATGGAGAAAATCTACCTTAATCAAAAGCTTAAAGACCCTAAAGACACTTAACAAAGGGACATAATTAGATGCTGTTTCCACTTCAAGCCAATCTCGTGATGTTGAAAAAAGAAAGAACTTTCAACTCAAAGTCTTTGAATTCTGCTCTCAAACAATCAAAACTTTAAGCAAGGTTAACATAGACATTACCCCTGAAGACTCTTATTGTAAACTGTAAAGGTTCCTGGAAAAATTGGGGGAATCCAAATTTACAGGAATCTTGCTGATTAAAAGGAAAGAAATGGGTTGACCATTACATCACTAGAGCAGCTATACTGTGGTGCATCAAACTAATGGATTCATTTCAAACCAAGATGCAAAAGAATACTGCATGACACAAGCTACCTTGAAGCTTTGCCTTCCAACTTTTCATAGTAATCGGAAAAAGACTACACCACATACTCTAGTCTATTATATAACGTGAAAATGGATCAAAACTAGCATATGAACTTCTAGGATAAAAAATAGTTGACCATTATTTTTTCTTTTGGAGTTGTACAGAAAGAGAAATATGATTGCAAAGGAAGACAAAGTAGAAGAGAGTATAAGAAATCCTCCAAAACTAACCACAAGACCAAGAGACCAAAGGGAAACATTTGCACCAGAATCCAAAAGACAACTGAAAAGGAAATTACCATAAATAAGACAAGAAAGAGTTGAGGACATTTTATTCTTTTGGACAGAAAAAGAAATATATTTACAGAGGCAGACAGAAGAAGACATAAGAAATCCTCCAAAAGAAACCACAACACCAAAAGGGAACCAATTGCACAAGAATTTGAACGACAACTGAAACGAAAATTGCAACATATAATCTTCTCCTTTGATATACTCTTAACTTGATCAAAAAGATGACTGGGCAAATGTTCAAACTAACTTCGTCAATCATTATGCTATATACCAGTGGAACATCTCCATCTTAGATGTACCCTGAAATTGAATCTGTGATGCTCCACCTGACATGGCTGATTTATTTTCCTATTACGGACTGGGTTTTATAGTCGTCTAGAGTTTTGCCAATTTTATGATGAAAGAAGAATTCACCAGGTTAAAGAAAAGATGATTGAAAAGAGTTGGAAAGATTAGAGATCTTCCTTAGAAAAGAAAATTGATCAATTAAATAAAGAGTAAATTCCTCAACATATCTAAAAGAGCAACTCCCCTATAAAGAAAAAGAGACCAAGTGAAAAGCAAACGCCTATCTTATCCAAGAGATGTTGATCATCCAAGGATATCTCCTTACACCAAGTACAAGTTCTATCCATTTTCCCCCAAAATGAGGAGAGAATTTACGTGACGGCTTACATGTTTTTCTGCCTAAATTATCTACTCCCCATTTTCTACTCAATAAAAAAGAAGATAAATAGAGCCATACAATTATTTTTACAACATTTTAAGTTTCAAGAGAAAAGGTCTTTGAACTACAACTTCATTGTAAGTTAACAAATGCATACATAACCTAAGGACTTTTAAAAGAATTGTAGAAGACCATGCAGTCATCTGGTTGTGAACTTGTTAGGACATAGATATAGGAGAATCAGATAGTTAATTGGTTGAGGTTGTTATAGGGATAACTAGTTATTTGTTAGGTTAGTCATGTTTCTTTTTAAGTAGTTAGAGTTTGTTAGGTAGTTGCTTTAGAATTCTTTCCCCCTTATCCCATGTATGGAAAGTCTATAAAGACTTCCTCTCCCTTAGAAAAGATCTTTTGGCAAATTAGAATTTTTCTCATTGGTATTCTAGTTGAAGGGTGCATTCACTCTTGAGGAGCATATTCGCTCTTGTGTATCTTTTCTTTTACTATCAATAAAATTACAAGGACGAATATTGTGTTCTTTCTAAAGAACCTAACAGAACTCTTCAAAGTTAAAAGCAAATATACGAAAGGAAGATTAGGATATGCATACTTGCCTGTCGCGCAGATGCTTGTGAAATCCAAGAAGGTAGTAGACATGGCGTGTTATTCAAAGCATCATAAGTGGTCTCCTTTGCTTTTCCACAGTCTATGACAAAAACAATGTCATTGATCGTAATACTTGCCTCTGCCATATTTGTAGCAAGTACTATTTTTCTGACATTTGGAGGCGGTTTATCAAATATGAGTTTCTACAAAGAATATAAACCAAAAATAGTAAATGAATTATCTAGATACAGTAATATATATTCAAATTAAGTAACATGAGAAAGGATATAATCATCAGTGCTCTTAGAAATTGAATATGAAAATAAGGTTTTATAATCATTATACATGTAGAACCTAGTCTTAGTATCTGTAAAATTATAACTATGGTATTGTCTACCATTAACTAATTTTAAGTAATAATGAAAAAACAAAACAAAAAACTTATTGAAGGAAATATTTTTCTAGTGAGTGCAAAAGAATAAACAAAGACACAGGGCTGAGGCATCCCTTATAATCTATAGCAAGATTTGTTTTTGAACCCATAATTTCTAATCTTCTGATATGTTTATTTGTCATGACACTAAATGATAATGGGATACATACTCATTTCTCTTTGCTGTTTTATCTCTACCTCATCCTCCCTCTAATGGTGCCATCTTTTCTCTCTAATAAAATATCTTTTATGCATCCAAAAAACATGAGACGTGACAATGGGATACCACCAAAATTTAGCTGCATCCCATATCTGTCAAGCTATGACACATTAAAATAGCATCTCAGAAACAATAAATATATAGATGATAAGCTAAAAAAATATTAAGCGATTCAACATTCTGTAGCATTTACTTCTATTTTTCCTGTCAAAATTTCAACTTCTTTTATATGGTCCATCTATAATGCCATGTTTAGAAGACTGCAATGAATGACACCCTGGATTCTCCAAGGAGAACACCAAGAAAAGGAGGAAACATGCAGCAATGAGATTTTTATAAGTGTCTTAAGTAACATCAACAGATTATTTGTTATATATACCAAAAGCATGTTAAATAGAAAAAAAATTCCAATTCATTAGTATTTTATATAATTCAATTTCAAAAAGAAAAAAAAATTGATCTAGTCACATGACTTGTTTCAATTCATTGCTAGCAAAAAGACATGACAGTTTTATCAAAAATGCAAATTACATGAAGGATAGACAACAAAAGTTTAGGAGTACATTACAATGTTATAACACCCAAAAAAAAAATAAAATAAAATAAACCATGAAATAGCCAACCTGTTCCGAAGTTGCCATTGAACCATGGCATGTTTGAAGCAGAACCCTATTGGGATCTCCTAAGAGAGGATGTGCTTTAAGCTGATCTCTTAAACAGCTTATATCCTCCCATCCAGTCATAAATACTAAGACAGCACCTGGCCGTTCCTTTCGACATATATGGCATAGAACAGCTTCAATGAGATTAAATCCTATGCAGTCAGGTGTCCAAGAAGATAGCGAATCACGTGTCCTGGGACTATAGTTCTCAAAGCTTGATTTAGAAAGAGCATCCTGTTCAAAAGTAAGAAAGTGAAAAATCCCAAGTCAACATAATGCACTTAAAAAGAATCCAATTTCAATAATTCAATTTATAAGTCAAAGTCAAACACAGAATACCAAGACACTTCATTTGATTTTAGACATAACAGCGAATTACATAATATGGTCAAAAAAAGGATAGGGGCAATTGGAGACAAGGCACACAATTTATATTAAGCGGAATATACAACCCTAATTTCCAATATTTAAGAATAATAACAACGCAGTGAGGCACAGCATCAAGGTATCAGCATGCATTAGAAAGCTGACCTCAGGCCAAACAAGAGAATCCAAATTCTCTAGAGCATACCAGAATTTAAACTTACACCTGATTAAACTGGACATGTTGTAGCCACTACAGTAAGTCTCAAGAATTAGGGTAAACATATATTATTGAATTTAAATATGTTGACAATACATCAGATATATACACAAGGTTACTATACAACCAAATCCCTATTAGTACTCCTATATAACCAATCCTCTATCAGTACTCCTATACAACCATATCCCTATACTTGAGGGATATTTTTAATAATAAAACAAAAACAGATTTTGACACTCTCCCTCAAGTTGGTGAATAGGTGTTCCCCATTTCCAACTTGGATACAATTCTTTCAAAGTTGCTGCTGTTTAGTCCTTTAGTTATAAGATATGCAAGGTAGCCTTGAGAGGAGACATATGGATCGCAGATTAGGCCATTATCGAGTTTTTCTTAGATGAAATGTCTGGTAACTTCAATCCCACATAGGATCTTCATCCCACTTTATCTTTAGGTACTCCAAACTGATCTTCAACCAAAGTAACTCGTATATCCCTTGTGTCATTGCCCTAAATTCAGCTTCAGCATTGAATCTGGATACCACACTTTGTTTCTTACGCTTCCAAGTCACCAAATTCCCACATAGAAAAGTGCAATATCATGTGGTTGACAGTCTATGTACAATTGACCCTGCATAGTCAATATTAGTATATGCTTCAAGACCCACATTTTCATTTCGTCTGAACATAATTCTTCATCCTGGAGTTTCTTTCCAATATTGCACAATTCTAATTGTAGCTTGCAAGTGTACCTCCTTTTGTTGGTGTATGAATTGATTGACTAGGCTTACAGCGAAGGCAACATCAAGTCTAGTATGTGACAAATATGAGTCTTCCAACTAATTTTTTGGTACATTTTCTTGTCATTTGCAATGTCTTCTTATGCATTTCCCAACTTTAAATTTGGATCGATTGGTGTACTCATTGGCTTGCATGTTGTCTTGCCTGTTTCTTGCAGAAGATATGTGATGTATTTTTGTTGGAATATGAAAATCCCTTTCTTAGAGTGAGCCACTTCAATTTCCAAGAAATACTTCAATTTTCCCAAGGTTTTAATCTCAAATTCCTTGGCAAGGTGTTGTCCTTACAGTTGTTGCTCCTTTTCATCATCATCGGTCACTATAATGACGTTCACATATACCAATAACACTATTACTCCCCCTGACTCAGAGTGTTCGATCTCCTTGGCTTTGTTTGAAGCCTAGACCCACACCATGACTCTAGCAAACCTCCCAAACCACGCTCGTGGCGATTGTGTTAAGCTCATGTAGAGCCTTTTTTAGCTTACAAACGGTGTTGGCAGCAATATGCTCATTGTATCTAGGGGATAAGTCCATATAAATCTCTTCTTCTAGATCTCCATGGACGAAGGCATTTTTTACTTCAAATTGGTGCAAGTTCCAACTGTAATTAGCTGTTAAAGATAATATCACCCTGACAGTATTCATTTTTGCAACCAGAGCAAATGTTTAAAAGTAATCCACTTTATACATTTAGTAAATCCTTTAGCTACCAACCTTGCCTTGTACCTCTCAATAGACCTATCAGCCCTGTACTTTACAGTGTATACCCACTTGCATGCTACAGGTTTCTTTCCAATTGGTAGAAGGATCAAATCTCAAGTACCGTTCTTGTCCAGTGCTTCCATTTCCAAGTCCATGGCTTGTTTCCATTTCCTGCCAGACAATGCTTCAGATAGAGAGGTAGGTATAGTGGCAGTGTTCAGGCTTGTGAGGAAGGCATTATGGGTAGGTGAAAATTGTTCAAAGCATAGGTAGTTGGATAAAGAGTAGTGTGGCTTATTGGTACATGTCTTAGTATTCTTCCTAAGAGCAATTGGGATATGAAGGTCATCATAAGGTGGTGGTGTGTTGAATTCTAATTCTTGTGTATAAGAAGATTCATAGATGGATCACTAGAGTTTGAAGCGTCAAGAGAAATTACCTCATGTAAGGTCGGATTGGACTCTTGGATGTGAATAGATTCAGGGATGGCCTTTGTTCTTCTTGTATATACTAGATTCTTCCCATATCTTACAATAGCATCACCATTTCCATCTTTCCCATAATCTATTTCAATCTCAACATTGTCATTTCCTTCATTTTCATCTTTTTCAAAATCAATTTCAGTCTCAATTTCTAGTTCAAGAGTCAACTCAGGAAGTAGAAGAGACTCATCTTCCTTACTTGTATTCTCCCCTAAAGATGAGTTTGACCAGAGTAACTTCCTTGTTCATGGAAGGTGACATCTCGGGAGACAAAAATTTGGAATGGTGGATGATAGCATTTGTACCTTTTTTGGGTGGAAGAGTACTCAATAAATACACATTTTAAGGCTCTAGGATCAAGTTTCCCTCTATTATCACTATGAATATGGACAAACGGCGCACACCCAAATATTCTGAGAGGAAGATTACTGCAGGTGGACACATTAGGGTAGAATAAGGATAGAGCCTCCATGGGAATTTTGAAGGCAAAGACACTAGAAGGTAATTGGTTTATGAGATACGTTGCAATTAAAATTGCATCTCCCCAAAATTATTGGAAACTTTATTTTGAAATAACATCGCTCGAGTTTGATATGATAAGTGCCCATTTTTTCTCTCAGCAATCTCATTTTGTTGGGGTGTTTTAATACATAAGGACTCATGAATAATGTCCTCCTTTTGATAGAAAGAATTAAGTTCATGATTAAAGTAATCTTAAGCATTATTGGACCTAATCCTCTTAATACTCACTAAAAATTGGTTTTTTATCATTGAGAAGAACTTTACAAACACAGAACTGACTTCAGATTTTTGTTGTAGTAAGTAAACCCAAGTACCCCGAGTACACTCATCAATAAAGATTACAAACCAACAGACTCCTGATATATTTGGAACATTAGAGAGACCCCATACATCATTATGAATTAAGTACACATCTAGTTACTAACTAGAAAAGGTACACGTTTGTGTTTAGCAAGCTCACACACCTCACAGTGAAGACTTTTTACCTATAATTTCTTGAAGAGGGAAGGAAACAACTGTTTTATCACTCTAAACGAAGGATGATCAAGGCGACAATGGTACAAAATGACCTTGTCCCTGTTGGTCTTTATTGATTTAGAAAACAAAAAAGAGTTGCTATTGTCGAGTAGATTAGGAGGAAAATTTTGATTATCCAAGTAATAAAGACCATTCCATTATCTAGCATTACCAATTGTCCTCCCCGAATTCTTGTCCTAAAGGACACAAATTTGTTATAAAAAGCATTACATGATAGGTCTTGTGTTAGTTTTTGTATGGAAATTAAGCTAATGGACAGTTTAGAAATATGAAGGACATTTCTTAGAGTTATGGATGAATTTATTTGGACATCTCTTTGACCTGCTGCAGTTATAAGGGTACCATCTGTTGTGGATATTTTTTTATTGCTAGGGCAAGGGGAATAAGTGGAGAAGTGTGTAGCTAAAGGTGTGTTCAGTGGCTCCAGAATGCAGTATCCAATATTGGTTATAGGGTGTATCTGAAGCATTAAGTCCAAAAGAAAATTGAAACTTACCAAGAGGAAGTGTATTTGTATTTACCAAAGAAAGGACTTGTTGGTTTCTCCATCTTACTAAGAAATTATCTTATCTTCTCTACTTCATCTTCATTGAGTCAAGCCAATCCATTTTTGTTTTCTTTAGCTGTCATATCCGTAAAACCAGCAGACAAACGATATTAGAGAAGAAAGATTGATCTATCAAACAAAACAAACTTCAAACGTCCAAAACATATCCCCAAATTGTAAGTGTGCTATAATGCCACGCAGTGACAATAGTGGCCCAAGTATGAAACAAAAAAGTCTGAGCAAAAACCGCGTGAGCTTCAAATGACCCACAAACAAAAGTGCTTCAATCAGAAAGTGAACACCTAAAACAAAACGAGAAATGGCCGATCTACAATTTGGTTGAAAACGGCGGTGAACAGAGGTCTAGAAGGCGGTGTGTGGTGCAAACGCGCTGGAGATGACGTCGAGAGTGGGCGTCACGCGCCAAACTGAAAGGTGCGCGTGAATAGGCTGTTGACGGCGCATTTTGGGTTTCAGCGTGAAGTAGATGTTCAAAGGTGGTCAAACATACGTGAACAGTAACGGTTTGAATAGTGAACACACTATGGCAACAAACGGACCAAAAAGAAATCTCAACTTGCTGCAATGAAGGCAGCAAAAGGGAACACAATGAAGTTGGCTAAGGTTTTAGGAAAAAAGAAACCGCAATGAAGGCGAAAGATTTATGCGGAAACGAGACTCCCAAAGACCGAGAGCTCTGATTTTATCTCAAAAATTAGAGTAAAAATATATTTTATTGAATTGAAATATTGACAATACGTTAGATATATATACAAGGTTACTACACAACCAAATCCCTATTAGTACTCCTATATAACCAAATCCCGATTAGTACTCCTATACAACCAAATCCCCCTATACTTGAGGGATATTTTTAATAATAAAACAAAAACAGATTTTGACAGTAAGGAAAGATATTAGTGGTCAACTGTTAGGATCCTTTCTTTGACTAAGAATGAATTCCTAGAACAGAACAATATTGAGTAGTCAAAAATATGAAGATTACAAAAAGGAAAGGACCAAGAGAGGAAGAAAACAGAAATTTGTATTAAACAAGAACATCCATCATCCCTTCTCATTGTGATATACCTTGGTATTGGTTCAATGAGGTTTATCATGTTTACAACATCAGTAGTAAAGCATATATATTTGGAACTTGTTCAACACTTTCAGTATGGACTTTTTTAAACATACATGTAACTTATGCACAAACTCTACACAAAAACACATTGAGAATAATTAAGAAAGAGAAATCTTTAAACATCATGGATCATTTAACCTTTTAAGTAAATATTCCAGCTACATACCTCAACAAGAGAAGTGATCTGGTTTTTCCTCTTCCGTGGTGCAAGTTGCTTTTGTGTTTTCCACAATTTCTCTTGACCATAATCATCAACTTGGTTGAAAGAAGTCAACTTATATCCAGTCATTTCCAAAACATCTTCTAAAAAGTGGGCTCTTACCGGATAGGTGAAACCCTGGACAATGAACAAATGCTTTCAAAACTCCTTGTCACATTGCTAATAACAGCTTATATAAACAGGTATAGTTGCACTGCTATAAAATAACTGGAAGCGTGTAAGAAATCTCCTAAATTTCAAAACAGGTAGAGATATTAAAATGGCATGTAATGCACAATGTGGTAAAGTTGGCAGGCCAGTGTTAAGTATCCTACGATGAATTACAGAAGACTTTAAATTGTGTAATGCATGCATGAACCAGTGCACTCTGTATCAATGATACAAATCCCAAGTTTTTGAAATTTGTTTAATCTTCTTTACTTTTCTTTCACCAATTACATCTGAGAAATTAAAAAGTCAGAAAAGCTTAAATTGTAAAATGAAAAGTAGCAGAAGGGGCACTATCAAATGCATCCTATTTGATTATTCTATGTTTTTTTCATTTTTCTGAAGCAGGGCTTTACATAGTCCCTCACTGTGTTCCTTATTTAGATGTCCTATAATTCTGTTTTCATTCCTCTGTAATAGTCTAATAGAGGCTTCACACATTGTTGTTAAACTCACGAACCAACTATTATGATCGTACAATTCTACGAGTTTATCCTTGTTTTGGGGTCACATTCCTACAAGATGATGCAAAATGGACAGGTCGTGTAGAATCACTGTGCCAAAGTTTGCAAACTGCAAACAAACTGACCGAGCTGTGCTACCTGATTGGGGAAAAAACTCGTCCTGCTGTTCACTTGTTCAATAATACTTGAATACCCTAAATCACTGTTGTGCTACCCTTGACTGTCCTTTGCAACATCCTAAGAGACCCGTCTAATCTAGCTCACTACTCTTTGTTTCTTCCCACACTCTTTCGACACTCTAATTCGCAGTTTGCAGGTTTAAGTGCCTTTTTTGCTGCTTCTCTATTGTTTGTTACTTTGTTAATGGTTCAAGCATCTCTAACTCTCTGGTTCGAGCCTCCTATCTATGGTTCTACCTTTCTGTTCCTAGCTGAAGGCCGAAGCTCTAAATCCCGACCTCGCGATCTCTCTGTTGTGGTGCGTTATTTAAAAAAAAATTCTGACTTATGAGTTGTGTTGGAAAACCTCAATTGTCAGTCACAATCTGGCAGCCATCTCTCTTCTCAAATAGTTGCATATGACCTTAAGAATTTTCCATTTGAGTTTATCAAATGTTTCTTGTGTTTAGAGGTTATTTTTCTTATCTGTTATTTTCTATGCATAAATATATGTTCAAATATAATTTTGCATTTTAGGTAGAATTTACCATTCGTGTTATGATTCTTTGATCTTTAAACATCCTTGAAGTCCTATACAGAAACTCGATTTTAACGACCTTGCTTCACACAGTCGCTCGCTACCTGGCTGGATACACACTTGGCTATATTATTGGTTTTGTTTTGTACTTTTGTGAAATAGGCTTTATGCAGTCACTTGTGCAGCTCCTTATGAACATTGTACTGTTCTTGACAGTAGCTCATAGTCAAATGTAATTGTCGTCCAATACCCAGAAAACAAAGTTGGGTAGTGCACTTAGGATGAACTACCATTTAGTAGGAACAAGCAAAGAATTATTAATTTTTACTTATGATGGTGTATGATTGTGGTTAACATTTTCCTTCATCATATGTGAAACATGTGTAATATTTGAGATTTTTTAGCACTCTTAAAGATTTAGGTATTGAAGCATGTATATTTATTAAGCCTCTTATTGATTTGTTTCTGAATTGTATCATGTATTCATGATATGATTCAGACACTAAGCCCTACATTAAGTATGACTTGAAAAATAGAGAAATGATCATTAGAGTTCACAAAAGATGTAGCAATCTGCCCAGAAAGAATCTTCTCACAAAAATCGATCTCAATGTGTTTCGTTCACTCATGAAAGACAGGAGTAGATGCAACATATAAAGCTGTCTGGTTGTCACGAATGAGACTCATTGACTCTTGATAGGTTCAACCTTTGACTGCTCTGATACCAACTTGAAAAATAGAGAAATGATTCATCTGAATTACTTGAGAGTCTAAACCCTCATTCTTATGTATTTATTTATAATGAAAATATTACAATCAAGATTCCGATATTATAGGGATGAGTCTACAATTAGATTTGTATGTATAATAGGAATAAAGAAAAGTAAATCAGGGTAATATCTCAACAGTGTGGAATATAGAAAATAACTATATAGCAACACAGATTGGAATTTATACATACAATAGCATGTGCAGAATATCCACCCAATCACTACCCTACCTTCCCACCATTTATACACATACAATAGTTTCAGTTGGACACCCTAAACAATTTGAATTTCAATATCAATGAACAGACAATTGCATTTAATATCTAACAATTAGAATATTAAAGCTCGGTTATCAAAACAAATAAATGCTCAATTAAGACTAGGGGACCACCTTACCGGGATATGAAATGTTGGTGCACCTCCAAAATAATTTGAAAAAAGCTCAGCATTCAAAGTGGCACTCATTAATACCAATCTTAAATCTCGACGACGTGGAAGAAGATCCTTTAACACAATCAGTAAGAAGTCTGAGAAGAACAAAAACCAATTATGGAAAGAATAAGTCTACTTTGTTATTTCTTTAGGATCATAAAAGGAATAAAGTGATGTTATTAGATAATATACCTTCATTCATCCCTCGCTCGTGAATTTCATCCACAAACACGTGGGTTATACCACTCAGGTTCCGATCACTCAGCAACCTTCGGAGTAATATACCACTAGTACAAAATAGCAGATGGGTGTTTTTCCCTCTCATTCCTTCTAACCGAACTTTGAAACCTACCTATCAAAAAACCTCTGTTGTGGTTTAGCAGCAAGAAAAAATGTATTCCCAGTTTTAAAATGTTATTCAAAAGCAAAAAAAATATAATTTATGAAAATTTTATTTTCTTCATGAATAATAATATTTGTATTCATGCTTTCTGTACAATTACACTCGTTTGTGTTTTGGTCCATTTTAAGAAAAAGCGGGACTTACTGTTTCACCGAGAGACTCCCCTCTCTCTGCTGACACTCTCTCAGACACTGCCATAGCAGATATCCTACGAGGCTGCGTGCAAATAATGCTGCAAAATGCCCCACGGCCAGACTCAATCTCTGACTCTAATACATATTGAGGAAGTTGAGTAGTTTTACCACAGCCAGTCTCTCCAGATATAACTATTACCTAGTTATTTATTCATAAAGATAAGATATCAATCAATTATGAATACATAACCCCAACTAATTTTGTGACATTCAGCTCATTCCTATTGGAAATCCACAAACATGGATAACATGTTGGATCCGAATATCACAATAAAAAAAACTGGGGGACTTGTAAGTTAATTAAATGACAGCAAGATTTAATAAAAGGAAATGTCATACGTAAAAGAAGAATGTGCGACATGAGAAGATTGACAAAACAAGCTCAAATAGCAAATAGAAATAGAAATATGGTCTAATTTTGGTGTTGAATTTCATTGCAATTTTTCCAAAGTTTAGTATTTTAAGGACCTATTAGATAAATATAAGTGTTGGTTCTTGGGTAGTTAATCCCAAACAGCAGCGCGTCGTGGCCAACCCCAAAAGTAGGATAGCAGGATAGCACATTCCGGGATAGGTAGGACAACTGCTATTTTATGGACAAATTACATGAATAATACTATATAAAACCTATATTTAATTCAAAATTAACAAATGAATCAAACTCTGAAACATTCATAAATAGCAATAAAAATCCACAAGTTTTACTTAGTTAAAACATACATTGAAATACCAACAAAAATCAAGGAAATAAAGATGCATATTGAAGTCTTTAAAACATAGAGTAATAAAATAACTAAATATTAAAACTCAAATGCATGTTCTAGCATAGGAATAAAAGATAAGCATCATCTTCATTAGGATATTCTTCTTCCTCTACTTCCTGGGTGAAAGTAGAAACAACAAAACTGAGAAGGAAGAAATAATAGCGAGATCTCACTGAGTTTAATTACGCCAGGATAGCGGGATCCTGTTTCCCGCCGTCGGGGTCAAGCACTGCACTACAACGAGATAGCGGGATCTCGCTAGGAAACACTGGGATTAACTACCTAGGTTGGTTCATTCAAGTTCATCTGAATTTTCCCTTCTTTTGAGTTGCGGGTGTTCCTTTCAAGTTTGGTAGACTTAGAATATGAGCAAGAATTGTATTTGATCCTAGGTTTTACATCATTTAAATTTACCAAGTCCCATGTCATTATCCTGATATTATTTGTGTAGTATTCATAACAAAATTCTAAAATATTGTGTTATTAGAGATAATTTGGTTTTCAACTCCAAAGAGCTAAAGATGGTAGCTAACCTGGCAAGCATCGAATGAAAATACAAGTAAACAGCTAGCAAGCAAGCATACCTGATTACGTGCTATAGCTTGAAGTAAACCTTCCTTCTCTCTATATGCTGGTAGAGACTTCCGGAATTCCAGCATCTTCTTGCCTTCAGGTGATTCCTATATATAAAAGTACAACTTACATAGCAGCCAGAAAATGTGCATATATTTCAAGATATAATAAACTGGAACTTCCCATTCGTTTTATATAATAAAGGGACTGGAGAATGGTAAACATAACTATTCGTTTCCATTGGCCAACCCTAAAAAACTGGAACTAGCTAATACAGAGAGAGAATCTATAACAATGAGATAAAATATATTTTCATTTTAACATATAACTCAGATATGAAATTCCCAAAAAAAATAAAAGTACCAATTGCAGGAATAAATGCAACATTCATCTTCTGATCATGACTAGCTAATTCAAGCATGTAATTCAAAATGCAAATATCCAACAACAAAGATCAAACAACAAAAAACAAACCTGCCAAGCTCTTTGCATATTACGCATCCTCAAACTCCTCTTCTGGAGAACCTTTTCCATAACAGATTCATCCACACAAAAATTGGCATTTTCGTCCATGTCTATTTCTTTAATCTGATTGGTGGACTTCACATTATCCAGACAGTCAGCTGCCTTCTCAGAATTTAATTGTAGTCTATCAAGGTATTCTTGTATTAAACCCTCCACTCTCCTTTGCAAGCTTAATGGAATCACCACCTGTGATAATGGAATGGAGAAGGATTAATTTCTAGGATGACATCAATCACATTATTAGACTATGAGTTGAAATGTCCAAGCTATTACCTCTCTTTGTGGACGTTTGTCATCCAAATCTGGTCGGTAGTTAGGAAGAGGCACCTTGCTTGCAACAACCACTTTTCCGAACAGCTCACTGTGCATTAAGATAAATGACAACACCAACTGATGATTAATGACAACGAACAAGGATTCATTTAAAAGTTTGAAGTAATAATTAAAAGTTCATCAAAGAGAAGATACTTCATGCTAATGAACATTGTTTCTTTTTCCATATGGCATACAAAAATATTTATCTTTTACCTGTAAAGTCCCATTCTTTTTGCAAGGTTAGCTATTTGTTCATAGTCTCTCCTATCTCTTTTGTCTCTAGATACAATCTCCTGATCCTTTTCATTCCGTAATAGCATACTGAGTTTCCATTTCCACTCATCCACATTGGCCACCGTAGATGATGCCTACAATACAATAACCATTACATATTTTTAGAACTACGGAAATCACAAATTGTGGCCCTTATGAGTTATGACAAAGCTGATAACATATTTCAAAAGATTTTTTTTTAGACATGTTAATAAGTTAGTGGTTTTGTTAGTTTCTAGGATTCAAACCTAAGACCTCCCGCTTAAAACTCCTTTGGTGTCTGAAGTTAATTACTGTTAATTACTACATAACAGATCGATAAAATATTGAATTTAACTCCATAATTGATTCAAAATTTCCAAAAGCACATCCATAACATGTTAGGTTCCAAAAAAACAAAAATCAATAATCAACTGAATTCCTGTCACTTCAATTTGAATATCAGTTTTATTCAAGCAATTAAGAAAAGGTACAGGAGGGAAAATCATAAATCCCACTTAAAATACCTACACATAAATCATTTAAAAATAATTACAGCAAAACAAAAATAAAAGGTATCCAAAAACCACTAAAAAAATTCTTTTTTCTATCTGTTATACAGAATACAAGTTGCAGAAAATATATCCAGCACTTCTTAGATTAACAAAACAGAACTTCAGTTGTCAACTTAATTTTAAACAATTACATTTTACTTTCAATTCAAGAAATTAAAAAGTAATAAACTAATCATAATCCCACTTAAAATAAAAATAAAGAAAAACCTAAACAAAAATCATTTCCTCTGAATTCCATTATCTAAATATATCAAAGAAAAACATAAATCATTACAAAAAACATTTCCAACAAAACCTAACATCTAACGTATGAAAAAAATTCAAAATAAAAATAAAAGAGAAAAACCTGGTGGTTCTCAAAATCACATTCATATTCATCATCAGAGAACTGTTCGAGGTTGTAATATCCAGAGAAGAAGCGCGTGAAGATTAACGGAGAAGAAAGCGACGGTTGAAATTTGAATAAGAATGAGCGTGAAATTGAAGTAACAGAGCGATAATGGTGATGGTGGCGAAGTTGAAGTGACTTGGCACGTGCTATGAGGAAAGAAGCTGCAGATTTAGGATTATGCATTGTTGTGAAGTGTGAGGTTGAGGCATCGCGGTGGTGTTGCTGTGATGTGATGCCTTCGGTTTCGTCAGTGGAAGAATTGCGAAGCGCTTTGAATGAATGAATGCTACTGCAATAAGAACCAACGGGAAATGATATTGGATCGGATTTGATTCCACCCGACCCATTAATATTCAAGATGGTTATTATATATAGACCTTCCTGATTTAATTTAATTATTTAAATATGTTCTTTTTCTTGTTTTTATTTTTGGGTTTTTGGTTTTATTTATTATAGATTTTGGAAAATAAAAGATAAGATGATATTTTGAAATTAGAGGTAAAAGTTAAAAACAGCAAATTATGTAAATTTAAACAAATTTTAGAATATATTTTCTTGTATATATATCACATGTAGAGATAAAAACAAAACAGTAGTAGATCAAATGGATCAAGTATTTATTGATGATCAAGTGCGATGATTTACTAAAAAAATTATATGGTAATAGTCAATAACATGACTCATTTTAGAAAGAAAAAAAAAACTTCTTAATCAAAAGAAAAAAAGAATTTCAGTTTGATTTTTTGAGTTGCTCATTTGGTACATAGCTCAACTCCACGCAGAAAATTAAAATCTTGCGTAAAAAATTGAAATCTTGTTGCTAATTCAAAGATACTCTAGCAGCAGCAACCTAGAGGACCTACGTCATAGAATACTTTGGACATCTATTAGAGTCGAGGATGTGGTGGATTAGTAAAAAATAATCATGATTGATGTCATATAAAAGAATAAAAATGCTAAGGACAAACTCTCAAACACATTCTTTTAAATACACTTCCAATTATTGGCCCACACCACCATTAGAAAACATGACTTCTTAAATTGAAAAAAATTGGAAAGGAATTAGAAGTGATCATGGAGGAGAAACTCTCAAGCACATTCTTTTAAATAGAATTGAAAAACGCTAAGGACAAACTCTCAAACACGTTCTTTTAAATACACTCCCAATTATTGGCCCATCCAATTGAGATTGTAACAATTAGAAGTGATCATGAAGGAGAATTTTAAAACAAGTTATTTGAAAGTTTTTGTGATAAGAATAGAATCTCTCACAACTTCTCCTCTCCTAGAACACCCCAACAAAATGGAGTTGTAGAAAGAAAGAATAGATCACTCCAAGAAATGGCCAGAACCATGTTAAATGAGTTGAATATTGCAAAACACTTTTGGGCTGAAGCAATTAACCTTGCATGTTATATTCAAAATAGAGTCTTAATTAGGTCTATATTGAATAAAACACCATATGAATTGTGGAAAGGTAAAAATCCTAACATCTCTTATTTTAAACAATTTGGTTGTACTTGTTATATGTTGAACACTAAAGATAACCTTTGTAAATTTGATTCTAGATCTCAAAATTGTATCTTCGTTGGATACTTTGAAAGATCTAAGGCTTATAGAGTGTTTAATAGGGAAACTCAGATTGTGGAAGAATCCATACATGTTAAATTTGACGACAAACAACTTGACCTTGAAAAGTCAAAGCAAGATGATGATAGTGCAGGTTTGTCGAAACCAGAGGAAGCAGATGCAGACAAACCAGAAGAACTTGAAAAATTAGAAGATACAAGTAAATTAGGAGAATATGATAAATCTTCAAAGGATGAATCTGATCAAGTCAGAAACTATCAAGATAGTCAGAAAGAAAATCTAGATAGAAGTACATTTATAGTACACAAGATATCAGAGGGAATAAGTTTAGGTTCAGTTACATTTTCTTCAAATCATATACCTCTTTTACCATTTCTCCTAACTCCATAAAATCATAGAAGTGTATTTGCTTCTTTACATACCATTAGCAAGAAAATCTTGAAATACTTCTTCATGTTTATCAGAGTTACATGTGGTATTTTCAATTAATGTTGAACTATGATTATTTTTCAGAGTTATATTTTCAGCCTTAAGTTCAGCAATATCCATTTTCAGAGTTGCATTTGTTGTTTTAAATTCAATACTTTGATTCTTTAACACATTAACTTTTTCAGTTAGGTTTGCATTTTCTTTTCTAAGTGTTTGCAATTTTAAAGAGAATTTGTGATTCTTATTTAATAATTAATTTATAGCATTAATTAAATCAGATCGAGTAAAGTTAGAAAATATCTAAATTTCTTCATTTGTTGATTCACTTCTAGAGTCAGAATCAGTGTTGGATCCAGATACGGAGTTGGTATGAGCCATCAAAGCCAAATCTGCTTGTTCATCGTCAAATGATTCATCAGAATCATCCCATGTAGCCATCAGACTCTTCTTATTGGGTCTGGAATCTTTCCTCTGATTTTTCCCTTTATCCAGATTTGGACAGTCTGACGTGATATGTCCAGGTTCATTGCATCCATAGCAGATAATGCTTTTCTGTCCAAGTACCATGGCTTTTTCTTGATATTTTGAGAACCAACTTGTATTAGATGTTACAAGTTGTTTAGGTACCCATTTGGTCTTAGGTCCTTGAGAGTTAGTTTTTCCCATAATACTAGATTTTTTAAAGTAACATTGTGATTTAGCATGTCCAGTTTTTTAGCAAAATGAGCATTTTCTTACTGAAGAAGATTATGATATGTTTCCAAAACGTTCCTTCTTTTTGAAACTTTGTGAAGAATGTTCTGTTTTGTTTGCATAACGTTTTTCCTTTCTAAGTGATCCTTTTTGCTTTGAATTTTTCATCTCTTTTTTTTGAAATAACATGTATGCTTAAGATGTCCAACTTTTTTACAGTATGAACATTTTTTTTTGCACTTGTCTTCCTTTCTTTCAGGAACAAAAAAGTTTTCGTAAAGTTTTTGTTTTTGAGTTTTGTCAAAATCAAGTCCAGCTTTATCAAATATCCCTGCTTGGGATCCCATGATTTTTTGAAAGGTTTCACTAGATTTGATAAAATTTCCCAAGTCATTTTTGAGGATTTCAATTTCTGTTTTAAGAAGAACGTTCTCCTTTTGAATCGTAGAACGTTCTTGATTTTCAGTTTCCTCAGTTTTCTTAAGATGAGATTCTTGCATGCTTTGAATGATATTTTTTAGTTCATCAATCATAGCTTGAACTTTCTCTTTTTCTTTTTTTTCTTTGTAAACTTGGTCTTTTAAAGAACTACATTTTCCATTTGTTCACATAGAGAACATAGTTCATAATTTATTACCTCATTGTCTTCTGAGTTTGCCACCAAACATATGTTGGCTTCTTCAGGCTCCTCTATTTCTGATTCATCGTAATCATCCCAGGTAACCATCATGGATTTTTTCTTGAAGGGAAATCTTTTTGGTGTTTTTTTATTCAAGGGACATTCAGTTTTGTAATGTCCTAGTTTGTTGCATCCAAAACATGTAATTTGACTTTTGTCTACCTCTGCTTTGAAATTTTCCTTTTTATTTGGAAACCCCTTTTTGATCATATCTCTTCTCCTTATCATCCTTTGGATTTTCTCATAAGAAGAACTATTTTTTCATCACCATCTTCTTGTCCGATTTCTACTGAATCTTCTTTTCGATCTAGTTGTAATTGTTTGCTTTCTTGAGAATTTTGATAAGCTTTCAAGGCTATTATTTTGCCTTTCTTTGCTGGTTTGTCTTCCTGTAGCAGCACTTCATGTGCTCGTAAGGTTCCAACTAGTTCTTCTAATCTGAGTACCTCAAGATTATTGGCTTGACTTATGGATGTCACCATTGGTCTCCATATGACTGGAAGACATCTCATGATTTTTCTTACTCTGTTTTGTACTGAGTATGTTTTGCCTAAGGAGCGCATTTCATTTACAATAGTTGTAAACCTTGAATACATTTCATCATTAGTTTCTCCTTCATTCATTTCAAATAGTTCAAACTTTCTTATGCCGATATCAATTCTTGTTTCTTTGACATGACTTGTTCCTTCGTGATGAGTTTGTAGTTCAAACTTTCAAAAAAAAATTATGACATTGTTTTTGGATCTAGTAATGACACTCTTTGTCAAGAATTTGCTAAGTTGATGCAGCTTGAATTTCAAATGAGTATGATGGGAGAACTTAAGTTCTTCTTAGGGATACTAATTAAGCAAAGTCAAAAAGGTATATACATTTGTCAAACCAAATATACAAAAAAGTTTCTCAAGCATTTAAAAATGAATGATTGTAAATCTATGGCTACACTAACGCACCCTACTTGATCACTTGAAAATGATGAATTAGGCTAGAAGGTTGACCACAAAACATATATAAGAATGATTGGATCACTGCTTTACCTTACTGCTTCCAAACCTGACATTATGTTTAGTGTGTATGTGCAAGATTTCAAGTTGACCCTACGGAATCACATATAACTGTTGTTAAGAGAATCCTTAGATACACAAAAGGCACTACCAACATTACCTTGTTCTATAAGAAATCTTCTGAGTACAAACTAAATGGGTATTGTGATTTTAATTATGTTTGAGATAAACTTGAGAGAAAAAGCACAAGTGGAAACTACATCTATCCAGGTGACAACTTAATCTCTTGGTCAAGTAAGAGACAAAGCACAATTGTCATGTCAACAGCAGAAGTTGAGTACATTTTAACAGCTGGTTATAGCTCTCAACTACTTTGGATGAAACATCAACCAGAAGACTACAAAATCCTAGAAACCAACATTCCCATTTATTGTGACAACAGTTTTGACATTTTCCTATCCAAAAACCCTATACTTCATTTTAGAGCTAAACACATAGAAATCAAACACCATTTCAATAAGGACTTTGTTCAAAAAGGTGTGCTTAATATTCAGTTCGTAGACACCAAAAATCAATTGTCTGATGACAAAAGTGGGAGAAATATGTTTGATAATGTGGGGAGAAAAAATACTTGGAAAAATACTTAGACTTAGGGGGAGCCTTAAGTAAAAGGGAGTCAAAGTATTTAAAAGAAAAGTTGTTATCAAAAATAGAGTTTTGTCATCATCAAAAAGAGGAATATTGTTGAGACCAAGTTGTTTTATACTTAGAGTTTTACTGTTAACAAAAGTATTTTATGAGAACAATATATTTGACTTCATAGAGTATAAAAGAAGATTGGTGTTTTTGTAGACAATCTAAAATACGATTTCATTCAAATTTATTGAAGAAAATCTTTGACCAAGTTGAAAAGAAGATATGGTCAAATGTTTTTGAAGAAAATCTAAAATAAGATTTGATTCTGATTTTTGATTGAAGAAAATATTTGACCAAGTTGAAAAGAAGATATGATCAAGATTTGAAGAAGATTTGATCAAGATTTATCACAAGAAGATATGAATTATTGACAAGAATATTTGATCAAGATTTATCTACAACAAAATATAAATAGTATCAATCTGAAGAATTTACAAACTCAATCTAAACAAAATAAGAACAAAATCAAGATGAAGAACTTACAAACCCAATCTGAACAAAATACGAACATAATCAATCTGAAGAATTTACAAACTCAATCTTAACAAAAGACGAACATAATCAATCTAGAAGAACTGCTCTGATTGGATTCAAAAATAAAGAATCGGCTAAAGAACATGTTATCAAAAAGCATCTTGTTCAGAACTATTTTTGAATAAAATTATTGTTGCCCAAGCTAGGAATTAACATACAATTCATAATTAAACAAGGACTAAATTGAAGCCCTAATTTTATCTATAAATAGACACTTTAGGCTGAAGAAGAAGATCATCGAAAATCAGAAAAGAGTAGAAGAACTCATAAGCTCAAAATTTAAAATTCATCTTAGAGTTCGAAGAGAGAAACACTTGTTCAAGTTAGAAATATTTTCTAATTATTTTTTCTTAGAGTGTGAGAGTTATTATTATCATCAGTTTTGTTAGAAGCAACTACTCAAGTTCCAAACCTTTGTAATCAAACCCGATAGTGATGTTAGTGTGCCTTCAACAATCTGGGGTTGCCAGGTTGTGTGGAGAAGACTTGACGGGTAAAATCAAGGTGTTTGTGTTCCTCAAAAGTTTGGGGGTTGTTAGGTTGTTTGAGAATACTTGCTTCGAGGGTCAGGTGTTTTGTAATTCAAGGTATTTGAATTAGTAGATTAAAGCCTTCTGCATGAAGGGACTCAATGTAGCCAAGTTAGTAGTGAACCAAGATAAATCTATGTCCAATTATTAATTCTTTCATTGTTTGTTGCCTCTAAACCTGATATCTTCTGATCTAAGTAATTCATAAAAATCAACCACCCTTAATCAAATTTGCAAAAGTTATCAACCCCCTTCTTGTGTTTGCACCTTCAATTGGCATCATAACTCAATCTCAAGGGTGAGCACTTTACAGTGTTTGAGGAAAGATCCAAGGGTTTAAAATGTCTGGATTTAGTGAATCAACAAATGAAGAAATTGAGGTATTTTCTAACTTAACTCGATCTGATTTAATTACTGCTATAAATATTTTTTTAAATAAGAATCGCAAATTGTCTTTAAAACTGAAAACACTTAGGAAAGAAAATGCAAACCTAATATAAAAAGTTAATGTTTTAAAGAATCAAAGTGTTGAACTTAAAACAGAAAATGCAACTTTGAAAACTGATATTACTGAACTTAAAATAGAAAATGCAAATATGAAAATTGATATTGCTAAACTTAAAGATAAAACCTTGAAAGATATCCATGTTGAAAATACCACATGTAATTTTGATAAGCATGTAGAAGTATTCCTAGATTTGCTAGCTAATAGTATGGAAAGAAGCAAGTATGCATCTAAGATTTACAGTGTTAGTAGAAATGGTAAAAGAGGTCTATGATTTGAAGAAACAATAACTAAACCTAAACTTATTCACTCCGATGTTTTATGTATTGTTTGTTGTAATAAAGGTCACTCTAAATTATCTTGTCCCATGTTAAATACAAGGAAAGACAAGAAACCTTTCAAGACTAACAAACCAGGACCCAATCAGATTTGGGTACCAAAAGACAAAATTGTTTATGTTGCAAATGTTCTAAGCAACCAAGTTGAAACACCAATCATGAAATCTGGTAAGTGGATGATAGCAACTTATGAAGGGAAAAGGTCTATGTTCCAAGACCTAACAAATAGAAGCCAAGTGACTCTTGGAAGAAAGCTGAAAGACTAGATGATTGTAACCAGAACTATTAGATGAACTAGAAATATTAGAAAAATATGCAGTATCAAAAGAAGCAAAACTGGGAAACAAATCATCACACATATCAACAGAACTAGAACTACCAAAAAAATCAGAATAACCATCAGTTCCAAACGAACCAGATACATCAGCAAAAACAGAAGTGTTAGATGAACAATCAAAATCAGGAAACTTCTCTAAACACTCCAATCAAATTCATCAAGACATCAAACCTGGAAGAGAATTCAAATCCCCTCATCCAGAACCTTTAATAAGAGGATATGCAATTCAAAATCTGAAAACCCTAAAAGAAGAACTAAAAGGGTTTTTTTGAGTAATGCAGAAACAAGTTATTTTCTAGGTTGTATTTCTCTTATCTTTATTTATCTGTTTGATATTATGTTCACTGTCATAACAAGCAGCTTGATCTTAAAAATCAAAGCAAGACGAGTATTTTGCAGATTCTCAAAACTTAGAGGAACTAGGAGAATCACATAACTAAACATTTCAACATAAGCATACTAGAAGTTTTGTTTTTTCAGAAACAAAATTGATGTTTTGGGCAATTTTGTTTCATTATTTAATTATCTAATTTATATTATGTTATATGATAAACATCATGACCTTAAAAAGTAAAAGCAAGTTGATGAAAGTGTGGGTTTACTAGAACTAGAGGAAGTAGATGCAGACAAACCAAAAGAAACTGAAAAATTAGAGGATACAAGCAAATAAGAAAAAGTTGATAAATCTTTAGAGGATGAATCTAATCAAGTCAGAAACAGTCAAGATAAATTAGAATGAAGATCTGGATGGAAGGACAAGTTATCTCATCCTGAAACTCTAATCATTGGAAGTGCAAGTGATCATTTGAGGACCAGATCATCACTAAAAGATACCACTTTTTGTGGCTTACTCTCACCAATTGTGTCTACCACTATTGATGAAGCATTGGTAGATGATGGATGGACTCTTGCAATGCAAAAAGAGTTAAATGAATTTAAGAGGAATGATGTTTGGGATCTAGTACCTAGACAAAAGAAGAACATTATTGGAACCAAGTGGGTTTTAATAAACAAGCTAATTGAAAAAGGTGAAATGGTCAGAAACAAGGCAAGACTTGTCGCACAAGGCTATAGTCAACAAAAAGGCATTGATTACACTAAGACATTTGCTCCAATGGCCAAATTATAAGCTATTCATAACCTAATTTCTTTTGTTGGAAATCATAACATTACATTATTTCAAATGGATGTTAAAAGTGTTTTTCTAAATGGTTATATAAGTGAAGAAGTTTGTGTTAAACAACCCCCACGTTTTGAAAGTTCTGAATTTCCAAATCATGTTTTTAAACTTAGGAAATCTCTGTATGGTCGAAAACAAGCACCTAAGGCATGATATAATAGACTTGGTAACTTTTTGATTAAAAATAATTTTGAAAGAGGACAAGTAGATAATACACTTTTTAGAAAAGGAGATGACATTCTTGAATACTACAAAATCCTAGAATCCAACATTCCCATCTATTATGATAACACTTATGGCATTTTCCTAACCAAAAACCGTATCCTACATTCTAGAGCTAACACATAGAAATCAAACACCACTTCATTAAGGACTTTGTTCAAAAAGGGGTACTAAACATTCAGTTTGTAGACATTGAACATCAATGAGCTGACATATTCACCCAACCATTAGCTGAAGAAATATTTGACTTCATCAAGAAAAACCTAAACCTTACCTTCATACTTGACGGATGTTGTGATAACTTAAAAGTAGTCTAGCTTTACATTAGCTTTTATTAATTTTTATATTTTCTTATAATATGTTATATTCGTGTTATTTAAAAAAAAAAAAGCAAGGTTCACTTTCAAGTCTTTTTGTCTGATTACAAAAGGGGGATAAATATATTTGATAAAGTAGGGAGAAAAGAGAAAAGGATACTAATACTTAGGGGGAACCCTAAGTTAGGGGAAATCAAAGAAATATAAAGAAAAGTTTTTATAAAAAATACAAGTTTTTTCATCATCAAAATGGGAGAGATTGTTGGCACCAAGTTGGTTTTATACTTAGAGTTTTTATGTTAACAAAAGTATTTTATGGGAACAATATATTTAATTTCACAAAGTATGAAAGAAGATTTATGTTTTTGAAGAAAATCTAAAATAAGATTTGATTCAGATTTATGATTGAAGAAAATCTTTGACCAAGTTGAAAAGAAGATATGGTCAAATGTTTTTAAAGAAAATCTAAAATAAGTTTTGATTCAAATTTATGATGGAATAAAATCTTTGACCAAGTTGAAAAGAAGATATGGTCAAATGTTTTTGAAGAAAATCTAAAATAAGATTTGATTCAGATTTATGATTGAAGAAAATCTTTGACCAAGTTGAAAAGAAGATATGGTCAAATGTTTTTGAAGAAAATCTAAAATAAGATTTGATTTTGATTTATGATTGAAGAAAATCTTTGACTAAGTTGAAAAGAAGATATAGTCAAGATTTCAAGAAGATTTGGTCAAGATTTATCACAAGAAGATATGAATTATTTACAAGAAGATTTGATCAAGATTTATTCCAAAAAGATATGAATTATTTACAAGAAGATTTGATCAAGATTTATCTACAACAAAATATGAACAATATCAATCTGGAGAATTTACAAACTCAATCTGAACAAAATACGAACATAATCAATCTAGAAGAACTGCTGAGATTGGATTCAGAAATAAAGAATTGGCTAAAGAACACATTATCAAAAAACATGTTGTTCAAAACTATTTTTGAATAAGATCATTGTTGACCAAGCTATGAATGAAGATACAATTCAGAATCAAACAAGGACTAAATTGAAGCCCTAATTTTAGCTATAAATAGATATTCAAGGCTGAATAAGAAGTTCATTGAAAAAAAAAAGTGGAAGAACTTATAAGCTCAAAATTTCAAATTCTTTTTAGAGTCAAAATAGAGAAACACTTGTTCAAGTAAGAAATATTTTCTAAGTGTTTTTTCTTAAATTGTGAGAGTTATTATTATTATCAAATTTTTTAGAAGCAACTACTCAAGTTCAAAACCTTTGTAATCAAACCCGATAATGGTGTTAGTGTGCCTTCAACAATTTGAGGTTTTTAGGTTGTGTGGAGATTACTTGGTTGGTAGAGTCAAGGTGTTTGTGTTACTCAAAAGTTTGGAGTTGTTAGGTTGTTTGGAAGACTAGCTTGGAGGATCAGGTGCTTTGTAATTCATGGTATTTGAGTTAGTGGGTTAAATCATTCTGAATAAGGAGACTGGATGTAGCCAAGTTAGTGGTGAACCTAGATAAAGTTATGCGTCCAATTATTTATGCTTTCATTGTTTGCTGCCTCTAAACCCGGTTGCTTCTTATCTAAGTAATTCATAAAAACCAACCAACCTTCATCAAATTAGCAAAAAGTTATCAACTTTGTCAAACACAATTCAACCCATTACTCGTGTTTATGTCGTTAAGATTGTTGGAACCAATTTGCTATTATACTTAGAGTTTTGATGTTAACAAAAGTATGTTATGAAAACAATATATTTGACTTCACATAGTATAAAAGAAGATTCGTGTCTTTGAAGACAATCTAAAATAAGATTTGATTCTGATTTATAATTGAAGAAAATCTTTGACCACGTTGAAAAGAAGATATGGTCAATATTTGAAGTAGATATATGAATATTTTATCAACAATAAGATATGAATTATTTACAAGAAGATTTGATCAAGATTTATCTACAATAAGGTATGAATTATTTACAAGAAGATTTGATCAAGATTTTTCACAAGAAGATATGAATTATTTACAAGAAGATTTGATCAAGATTTATTTACAAGAAGATATGAATTGTTTACCAGAATATATGAACTATTTATAAGAAGATATGATCAAGAATTGTTTACAAGAAGAAACAATTACAAGAACATACATTTATTATTTGCAAAGATATGATTTAGATTTTGACAAAGGACAAAATATTGAATTGGACTTCGTCATATTCGTACTTGTGAAAGTTCAAGAACCGGTCACACACTATGTTTTCGACCAGATCAAAGTAAGCAATAGGAAAGAAGTTTCATCTAAAGAATTTACAAAATCAATCTTAACAAAATACGAACATTATCAATCTAAAGATTTTGTGAAAGCAATCTTAACAAAATACAAACAGTATCAATCTAAAGAATTTACAAACTCAAGCTGAACAACATACGAACAAAATCAATCTAGAAGAACTGCTCAGATTGGATTCAGAAATAAAGAATTGGCTAAATAATATATTTTCGAAAAGCATGTTGTTCATAATTATTTTTCAATAAGATCAGTGTTGACCAAACTAGGAATGAAAATACAATTCAAAATTAAACAAGGACTAAATTGAAGTCCTAATTTTATGTATAAATAGATACTCAAGGATGAAGAAGATGATCATCAAAAGATCATAAAATAGTAGAAGAACTCAAGGTCAAAATTCAAAATTCATCTTAGAGTTCAAAGAGAGAAACACTTGTTTAACCAGTTTAATCAAATAATGAAAAATAATGAAATAATGAAAATTTTATCAACTTAGTCTCTTACTTGACCAGTTTACCATAGAATAACACAAGTCTTAACCAGTTTAATCAAATTATGAAAAATTTATCAGCATAGTCAAATACAAATCAACCATTTTCTTGTGTTTGCAACTTCAAGCTATAGTAAAGAAAGCAAGACTCACAAGCAAGAACAGAACAAACAAAAAAACACAGATGATTTATCCTAGTTCACCACTAACACGGTTACTACACCAATCCCTTCAATATGAAGGATTTAATCCACGTTCACCATAGAATAACACTTTCACTAAACACTTACTAGTCAAACTTACTGTATATAAGTCTTCTAAACTTTCTAGCTTAGTACAATCAAGTTGTTGAGGAAGGAAACCATTAATGGGCTAGGTTAAGTTTTTTCTTAAATAGCTCTCATAGGAGAGTGTTTCAAATTTGTTCTTTCATAAACTTTTCCCAACACTTAAGTAAAAAGAAAGATTAAGAGCAAGAGTGCAATTGAGTATGTATGTGCTTATAACTTGTGCATTTCTTGTTTTTCCAGTGAGGAATGCACTTCTTTTTATGGAGATCATTTAGGGTTTTTGGTTGTTGTCCTGATTGCAAAAAATCCAAATGATTCATGAAGTTTTGTATCATATCTTTTGAGATTGATTTGCCATAGAAACTTTCCAAAATAGATCCTTGTAATTGATTCAGTGTATCTTGTTATGAAGGCGGGAGAGCAGAGGATACAATGATCATGGCATGTCTTAAGATCTCCAGACAAGTAGCAGATTTATGATGTTCATTAGAGGATGTGCAACAACTTTGTCTTCATTGGAGTGTTGACTTTCATCAGAGCGTTGACATATTTCAGAGCATACAACATGAATCAGAGGCAGATGATCAGATGCTTGAAGTGATGATGTGATTATGAGAGGTAGATGATCGCTTGCTTGTCTAGCTTATTAGAAGTAGACGAACAAAGCAAAGCTGCATTTAGCAGAGGTAACTGAAACAGACAATATCATGTATTTCCAGAGTCACCAGAAATAGAACATTGCTTGCATTATCGGAGTCAACTGAACCAAAGTTTCACTTGCATCAGTAGAGGTGCGTGTCAGAGCGCTTACATCAAACTTACCTTGCCACTCCTTGTTGTCACGACATTGACATTATTTCTTGGATTCGGAACTACGTCACAAGGCAAATTTCTAGGCGCTATTTATGCTATTTGTTGAGCAAGTTGACCTAATTGGGTCTCCAGATTCTTTATTGAGGCTGAGTGGTTTTTCTGGATGGCTCTTGACTCTTCAATGAAATAACTTGTGCTTGTTACTAACTTCTCAACAGCACTCTCCCAAGCAGCTTTTTGAGGTGGAGCTTGATTTGCTTGAGCTCCTTGTGGACCTTGAGATCCACCCTGTTGATCTTTCCATGAAGAGTTTGGATGATTTCTCCAACCCGGACTATACGTACTAGAGTAGGGATTATTCTGCTTCGCATTGTTACCCATAAAGTTCACCTTTTTTGGTTCGTTTGTATCATCATCATCCGGTGCTTCACAAGCTCCATTTTTATGTGTTCCCCCACAAAAGTCACAACCGATATGTTTCAATAATTTGACAGGGGCCACTAGGGGTTGTATATTTAGAGCTGCCATCCCCTTCTTTATCTCAGTGACGATAACATCTTCTATCTGTTTTGAGAGCAACCTCTCTTGAGCCAACCCAACATCCATAACATTCAATTCCAGTATGCCACTTGTTGACCCACCACCTCTATCATACAACATCATTTGTTCATTTAATGTAATGATCTCGATAATTTTTCGTGCTTCTGATGCGGTTTTGTAATTCAAAGAACCACCTGTTGTAGCATCTAAAATAATGATAGTGCTAGGCCTCAAACCATTACAAAATATTTGCATTTGAGCAGTGTCGTCATAAGCATCATTGGGGCATCCTGCTAGTAAACCCTTGAACCTCCTGTAAGTGTCACGAATAAACTCTCCTTCTTTCTGTTTGTAACTGGAAATCTCTTGCCTTTTTCTAACGAACACAGTTGGGGGAAAATATTGTTCCAAGAACTTATCTTCAAGGTCATCCCATTGGTGATGCTACCGGCAGGAAAGGAATTAAGCCACTCCTTAGCATCATCTTTCAATGACAATGGAAATAGTCTCAACCTCTTGCCTTCTTCAGAACAACCATCAACCTTCACTGTTTCACATAGTTCAAAAAAGTTTGTGAGATGTCTATTGGCGTCTTCGTTATGTTTACCGGAAAAATGAATCTCCTTCAATTCTCGGTATAGAGCGGGACTCACTTCAAACTTGTTGACTGTAGCTGGTGGGTTATGGATGGCCAACCGAGCACAATTTCTATTTCGATTCTCATACTCACCGAGGGTGTGTTCAGATGGTGGTGGATCAGCCATCTCCACAAATATGAAGAAATCCCCAAAATCCTCTTATTCCACTACTAATTGTCTTTCCCTTTGTCTCCGTTCTGGAACCGCCTTTCGATTTGCTTTCGCAGTTTTTTTGATTTCTGGATCAAAGAGAAGTTCGGCTGAGGACTGGCCTCGCATACAAGGTTAGACAAATTGTGAGTAAAAAACAGTTTTAAAATAAAGAAAAATAAATAATTAAAATAAAAACAAAATTTTATTGCAGAGAAAAAAATTTCAACTAAGTAAATAAATTATACTCAATAGTGATATGGCAATCCCCGGCAATGGGGCCAAAAACTTGATAGCGTTTCAGCAAGTGTAGTGAATCGTTGCAAGTAATAATAAAACAGTAATACCGAATGTCGAACTCAGGGATTGCGTTTTACTATCGAGTTGTGTTTAATTACTAAAATTGAACAAAAACTTTTTGAATCGATTGAAATAAGTTTAAAAATAACAACGGAAATAAAATTGATCCTTTATAATAAGAAAAATGTCAGGGATGAGTTTCACTTCGAATCCAACCTTGGTGTCTAATTTGATCATAGTTACTGAATTCCTTTATTGAATTATTACCAAATTCTCTTTATTATTCTTGCCTTAATGTCTTAGTGACAGAACCTTTAATTTCTAAGTAACCCCTAATTCCTTAGTGGATTTAAGATTAGAATTAAGCTTTACAGTACAGGAATTCCCTTATTAAACTATTGCCTCTGCAAGTAATTCAATTGGTTTCATGACCTGCATCTATCCCTAGACTACAATATCATGAATTTCTCATCTCAAGCATTCGTAAAGTCCACTTCCGTTTCAAAATGCGAATCGTAGAACATTTTAAAGTTGATCAAGCAATAAAAAGCATTAAGCACGGAGATGAGAAAAATAATCCAATAAACTCATTTATATAACTACAAATCAAATCAGAAAAATAAGGGTTTCATATTGTTACACTCATCCCTAACAAATAGGGTTTAGTTACTCATGACAGAGATAGAAAAGATAAAGAGTAGAGAAGAATTACAAGAAAGATTCATGAATGATTCTTGATAAAACTACTCCAATGGTAACGACCGTCTTTGAGTTTCTCTACTAGGGCACAAGTCTCCAAACTTCCCAATAGTAAAAAAGATCCCTAGAAAGTGAGAAAAACACGTTTTTATACATTCAGCAGCACGCCACGCGCCCCAGGCGCGGAATTTGCGCTTCAGGCGCAACTGAACAGTGACAGTGGTGCAGAAATGCGCCCCAGGCGCAAAACCTCTTATGCCTGACGTATACTGCATTTTTCTCCTCTTTTGAGTCTGAACTGGGTTCCGGTGTCTTCATGAAAGTTGTAGCTATGAATCTTAGAGTTTTCAATGGAAGGAAAATTGTTCTTGAAACTATCACTTGTCAACTTAATTCACTCATATCGTCTAGTCTAGAGCTTTGGTTGGGGCAACTATGGTTCTTTCAACTCAGCAAGTTCATATTGAAGTTAAGTCATCTTATGAACTAATGCATCTGTTGATCTAACGAATGAACACTCCTCTTGACCTTTCATTAAGGTACTTCATAGCTTTTTGAATATTGAAGGTGATGTGTTGGTCGTTCACTGTCGTTGTTAATTCACCTGTTTGAACATCTACAAGAAACCTTCCTGTAGCAAGGAAGACTTTTCCTATAATGGCAGGTATTTCCTCATTTTCTTCAAAGTCAAGAATGATAAACACTGCTAAAAACACAAACTTATAAAATCTGACCAAGACATCATCAATTTTGCCTTTTGGGTGACAAATGGATATCAACAAACTGTAAGATTATTGTAAGTGGTCTTACTTCACCAATTCCTAGCTGCTCAAAAATAAACAAAGTTATCAAATCAATGTTAGCTCTTCAAATCACAAAGTTCTTTTCCACACTAAATTCCACAAATGGAACATGTAAAGGGAAGCTGCCAAGGTCTTGCATCTCTGCAAGAAGTTTATGCTGCAGCATCAAGCTGATTCTATTTAAGGAAACAATTTCAAAATCCCTTATTCTTCTTCTCATAGTAATGATATCCTTAAAAAAATTCATAATGAGACATCTGTTGTAAAGCCTTAGTCAAAGCGATATTAATACTAAGCTACTTCAGTACATCTAGCAACTTATTGTATTGTTTTTTCAGTGTTGTTTTCCTAATCCTTTGAGGGAATGGAGATGGTGGAACTTCAGGCATCGATTTAAGAATGCTACTATGTGGTGCATAATCATTTTGATTTTGCATAATTTTTCTTGGGACTTCTTGAACACTAGTTTCTTTAATATTTCTTGGTTTTGCTCTCCCTCCATTGTCTTAGACCTTTTCATTATGTTTCAAAATAGCTTCCCTTCCTTTGTCAGAGCTATCAATTTCCTTGCCACAAATAAGGCCAGTGGCTTTGCATGGTTCCTTGCCTTTAGGTTCTCTAGCTCGACTTCCAATGTTGTTGGGAAATGATCCACTTGTTTCATTTACTGCAATGGCTTACTAACCAAGTTGTGTTTCTAAATTCCTGATCAACACTCCTTGATTTTGAAATGTTGTTTTTGTCTTAGTCATGAAAGATATCGTTTTAGTCACAAAAGACTTCAACAAGGTTTCTAATGACTATTCATCTGTTGCTTTAGAAGGTACTTGTGGAAATCCAGAAGGATGAGAAGTTTTTCTTACCGAGCACTCCCTTGATTGCTCCGTGAGAAATTTGGGCAGTCTCTCCACCATGGATTCTATATGTTGGAATCAGAATTGTTTCTATTCTGATTTCCAATAAAATTGACATATATTGGTTTTTCAAGAATTCATTGTAGAAATGACTTTCTCCATAATACACACATATATGCTACAACATTAGTAGTAACAGGTACCACTATTAATGGTTTTGTAGAGCTTGTTACATGTGGTGCAACAATGTTCTTCAACATATGAGTTAATACTAGCATGTGTGCCACAAATGTTCTATTGTCACTCACTTCATGAACTTTAGCCCCCTTCTTTCTACATCTATCCTAGCAGTAGGCTACCAGTAGCTATTTTCTTCTATGGTCTCTACGAGGACAAAACATTCTACATAAAACTTGCACAATAGAGCTCCTTCGGATGATGTATCAAGCATAAGCCTTGCTGAGGCTAGCAAGCCATTGTCAAAGATTTCCATCTGGATGCAAATTGGTATCCCATGATGAGGAAACTTCTTAAGAAATTCCTTAAACCTTTCCCAAGCCGTAAATAGAGTTTCTTCTTTAGTTTTCTTAAAAGAGGTAATGTCACTCCTTTTTCTAGCAATTAGGAAGAGAGGAAAGTACTTGATCAAGAATTTCCATGCCTTTTCTTGCCATGTAGTCATTGTGTTGGGTTCCGATGAAGTCAACAAGGCTTTTGCTATATCCCTTAGTGAATGAGAGAACACTCTCAATCTAAATGAGTCATCAAGTACACTAGAATCTTGAAGTTGTTGGTAACTTCGACAAACTATTTGAAGTGAAAATAAAGATCCTTAGTAGGTGCTCCATTGAATTGTCCAATTCCTTGTAGAATATGCAACATCATAGGCTTGAATTCAAATTAAGCAGCTTCAATATTAGGCATCACAATACTGGTATCCTAGATTTTAGGATCAAAGACAACATACTCTCTAATTTCTCTCTCCATCTCATTAGCCATGCCAATGGTGTCAAGTTGCACTATAACTAGGGGATCTACTATAACTCTGATAGGTAAGTGAACGCGAAAATGATCAACAATCCTAAGATCAGTAATAGATCTTGTCAACCTCCTTCTTCTTCTTAAGTATCTTTGTATTTTAGGATGAAACCTAGATTCAGGGGACGATCTTGACTTGTGCATACAGTTTCAAATACGTGACTGAATGCAAAAACCACATTGTTAGTAACAAAAACAAAGAAGATATGATTTTAGAAAACACTTGAAATATTTAACATCACTCAATCCCTAACAACGTTGCCAAAACTTGTTACATGATTGAAATGTGCAAATAGTATAATTAAATATCATTTCTACGAGTATTGAATATGTTCTTAATTTCAACACTTTTCTAAACATCTAACTTGTTTGTGCAAAAATAAAATAATGTTTTATTTAACATTTAAAAGTAAACTTGGGGTTAAAATGCAAGTTTAAATGAGAGAAAGTTTGACTAACTTCAAATTATAAAGAATAGTTAAGGATATAACTTGGTTAAAAAAATTTGTTTGCATGCGCTTAGATGTTCTAGCATTTTTGGGACCATTTGACATTAGAAGTTTTCCAAACTTTATTTTCATGATTTTTATTGGACTAATACTATTCCTACATTCATACTACAAATTTTATCTTGCAACATTAGTTGCACAAAGCTTTCCTATGAACTTAAAAGCTATTCATAAAAATTTAACATCATTATCTTTTTCAAGCATTTTGACTTAATCCATATAAAATAAAGCATTTCCATCTTTTTCCTTTACCATGCCAAAAAAACTAGCAATAAAACTTACGTGACCAATTTTACGTTTTAAAGATTTGGCTTAAATGCAGTTTTAATCCTTCTATTTTAATTGATTCGTAACTTTTGTCCTTTTATTTCTAATTTCGCAATTTTAGTGCTCTTATTTTAACGGATTCGTAATTTTGGTCTCTCTATTTCTAATTTTGTAATTTTAGTCCCCTATTTTAACTAATTCGTAATTTTGGTCCCTCTATTTCTAATTTCGTAATTTTAGTCCCCCTATTTTAACTGATTCATAATTTTGGTCCCTTTATTTTTAATTTTGCAATTTTGGTCCCTCTATTTTTTAAAATTAAGATATTTTGTCCTACCAATATATTTTACTATTAATACTAATTCGGTCAATAATGACGTTGCTTTATTTTTTTTAATGTTTACTTGGACTTATTTAAAAAATAATTGTAGCTCATGTTTTTAAAAAATAAAATTGTCTACTCATTTTTTTTTAATAATTTTTAAAACAATTGCTAGCTCTGACTATTAATTAAAATAAACACAAAATAAAATCATATGGTTAAAAATATATTTTTACCTTTTTAAAAATTATTGTAATTCTATGTACACCTTTGAGAAAATAAATAAATGTATACAACAAATCACAATAATTTTTAAAAAGTAAAAATGTATTTTTGACTCCTTATTTTATATTATGGTTATTTTAAATTGTTATTACTTTTTAGGACAATTGAAAAATGACTATTAATGTCAACGTTAATAATAATAATAATAATTTCCACTTCCCCAATTTTTTTTATCAAAAATTATATAACATTTATATATCAGTAAAAATGTCTTATTAAAAATGTATTTGCCAAATTAGTTGAGAGCATTATGGGTTGTTTACTTTATGAAAATGTTTCTTGTTTTCATTTCCTACAATGGGTGTTCATTTTACTCAATAATAAGAAGTTAAATAAATATTTGAAGTGAACAATTGTCAATATATCTATAAACGATGAAAATGTCAAACATAAAAATAAAATAAAAAAAGCAGTTTTTATTATTTATGTAAATATGTATTCATTAACATGCATTTCGTCTTATCTCCATAACAACTATTTATTTCAAGAGACCTTCATCAAGATAAAATAATCACACATTTCAAGAAATGAAAACATTAAATGTTTTAATAAAGTAAATGGGTTCAATTGTAACAAAAAATTAATAACTCTTCCAATCAATTTTTTTATATATATACATGTTAGTAAAACTGCGAAGCAAATTTTTCCACCTAAAACAAAGGTAATTATGAAATATAAAAGTTGTATAAATTTCTTTGGGAAGGGATCATTTGACATCAGTGTCAAACATTTAATTTGACACCAAATCCTGATCGGTTAATTCACTCAATCTCCATGTGACCGCTTTCAAACCTCACGTGAATACATCTACAACTCTTTATTGTGTTCCTTGTCGTCGCTTGCAAATTTTGATTTTCGCAAATCATCTGATTTTCTCAAGTTTGTTCTTTGAAATCCTAATGTATCTATGTAGGTTTTTTCTTCTTAAATCTAGATGCCCTTGTGTCTTTCAAATAACACATTTAATTAGTGTACTTCTTAAGTGACCTTTAACATAAACAAAAGAGGATAATTTTCAGTTATTTCTGGCAATGACAAGGAATAACTTATCTCTGACACAAAGATAATTTTCATATTAGGTATTTTTATTGTCATTTTTGTTTGGCTTAATTGCAGTTTTGATCCCCCTATTTTACCTGAATCACGAAAAAAGTCCCCCCATTTTATTTCTCCCTAGTTTTAGTCGCTCAAGCAGAATTTTGGTCCAAAATTTGATTTGATGAAGTGTCATTTTTTTGCGTTTATTTAAACCACTTCATTCCTCAAGATCTTGTGCAACAATTGTACCTGAAATCTATGATCATAAATGGTATCGTGTGGCTTTAAAAAAAAGACATTTCATCAAGTTTTTGATCAAAATTCTGTTTGGAGGACTAAAACTGGAGAGAATTAAAATGGAGGGACTACTTTCGTAATTCAACTAAAATAGGGGGACCATAACTGCAATTAAGCCATTTTGTTTTTTTATTTTCGTTTCCAAATTGCAGTTTATGTCCTTTCCCTAGACCATTATATGACAATATGATTGTCACATAATCTAGTCACAATTCAAAAACAAATAAACAATTGATTTAGAAAAAAAAATTGATAGAAGGATTAACGCGTCTCAGTTATTAATTTTTGTTAAGGACTAAAAATGGTCATTTTTTTTATCAAGAACTAATATGTCTCACATATGTTTTTTTTTCACATATGTTTTTTATGAGGGACTAAAATTTCCCTTCACTCTTATTATTATTGGAAACACCATACCTTATTCTCTAATTTTATTAAGTCTTGCACCATTGCTATCCTGCCTAAACTCCTATATGGACCTAAACATTTACAACAATAATTATTCCACTATCATGTTAATTATGAATGACCATCGATTTTCCTTCACACTAATTTAATGCATATCAAAATTCTAAAGCCTTCAAAATCCAATAGAAATGGGGAATTTCTATAGCCATTCATATTAACCCATAGGTAAGGTCACCCAAGCAACCACTTTAGTCTTTTAAGAATAAATAAAATTTTAATTAGTTAAAAGGTCTCTAAAATAATTTTGTTATGAATAAAATGGACTCGATCATATTCTAACATTTTCAAGTTTTAAAATTATAAAATCTTAACTAAAATTAATATTATTTCAACAAATGTTAAATAAATCGACTTGATTATCTATTGAAAAAGAAATATAATACAAAATCAATTGTATTAATTCAATAAATAATAGTCTAAACTATATGAATATAGGCTCTAAAAGATCTCATATTTAAAATTATTTTAGGTCTCCTTATATCTTGGGGCGGTTCTGTTAATCCACTGTCCATATCTTAAATCTCACAAACGGTTTATCAAGAAAGCTAAATTTTTATCACTTTTTACCTAATTCTGTAAATATTTTTTTTTAAAAATATTTTGGAGATTTAAGGTGTCACATGTTGGTCCATTGAAGCACTCGCATTTATGTATGTGTCTATATATATATTTACTAGATCATTAATTCCGAGCAATGTATAGATAAAAATATGTGTTATTTGCATTGTTATTCTAATTTTTATTAATATATACTTTAAAAGACAAATTGAAAGAGAACGAATGTTTTGATAAAGCATAAAAAGAGTAAGAGTTATTATTATTATTATTATCATCATTATTAGATCATGGACTCGTGCGATGTACGAATAGAAATCATATTTTATAATACATAAAAACATTAGTTTTAATTAGAATTGAAAAATTAATAAAAAAAATATTATATTTTCATTACACGAAAAAACGCATTTTACAGCGCTTTTTTTAAGTCATTTACAACGTTTTTTCAAAAAAAATAAGCGTTGTAGTATCTAGCGCTGTAAAAAGATACAATAGCGCTTTTTAAAATAAAAAAGCGCTATAAAATATGTGGATATATTGTGCGCTTGTTATACTCCATTTACAGTACTTGTTTGAAAAAGCGTTGTAAATCCCTGCAATAGCGCTTTTTAAATCCCTGCAATAGCGCTTATTATGCATGCACCTATTACAGCGCTTTTTTGAAAAATCGTTGTAATAGGTGTTTTCAATAGATGCATTATTATGCACCTATTACAGCGCTTCTGCAAAAAAACGCTATAGTAGGTGCATTCAAATAGATGCATTATTATGCACCTTTTACAGCGATTTTTCAAAAAGCGCTATAGTAGGTGCATTCAAATAGATGCATTATTATGCACCTTTTACAGCGCTTTTTCAAAAAGCGTTGTAGTAGGTGCATTCAATAGATACATATTATGAACATTTTACAGCGTTTTTTCAAAAAGCGTTGTAGTAGTGCATTCAATAGATTCATTATTATGTACCATTTACAGCGCTTTTCCAAAAAAATGTTGTAGTAGGTGCATTCTAATGCACGTTTTACAGCGCTTTTTCAAAAAAGCGCTGTAATAGGTGTTTTTTTCTTCTTATTTTAGTTTTATTAAAAAATGATGTAAATGAAATTTTTTAAAAACGCTTTTTGGTTTTTATGGCATTTTTTTAAAAAGCGATGTCTTTTAATTTTTTTTCCAAAATCATTTTCATCCAGAATCAGTTCACAATTATTTCACAAAATCAGTACACAACAACAGAACTATATAACTTTATAACTTTACATATTTACACAATCAGTTCACAATAGCATAGAACTACATATTCACAACAATCCCTTGCACAGAACAGAACTACCATATTCACAAAAGCCCAGAACTACATATTCACAACTACATATTCATATAACTATCAGATTCACTATCATATTCATACAACTATCAGATTCACTATCATATTCATACAACTACATATTCATATTCACAACTATCAGTTCACAACTACATACTCACAATAGCCCAGAACTACATATTCACAATAGCACAGAACTACCATATCCCTTGCAGTATGTCATTTCCCAGCAAATCAAATAATCTTCATTTCAATCACATACTGACACTAGTCTTCCTTTATTTTTGTTAGATCTCTTTCAGAGTATGTTGGACTGGAATTGTCAAAGTATTGTGTGATATAAAAATTGAACATAAATAAGTTAGAATCAAATATATACATAGTTTATATATCAAAATCAAATAATGAAAATACCGTACCATTTTTGGGATTATAATTTGATTCATATCAACAATCTCCTTCATGAATCGCAATATATAGTACCCACAATCGATGTTGTTAGTTTGACGAGGGCACTATAAAATAAAACATATAAGTTAATAAATATTTGTGCATTGATTGTAAATGAAATTTTAAAGGCATATATTTCAAACCTTTATTGGAATCCGTGTGATGTTATTTGACTTTTGCTTCGACACTGTAGCACCTCTTTGAGCTCGAAAAACTTGTAAAGCACTATCGAATAAATAAATGTGATTATTATAGCATTAAAAAATACATTATATATATATATATATATATATATGTAAGAAATAAATGAATATTACTTACGTGTCGAACATAGTCTTTATATCGGAGTGATTGTTGTAATGGCCGTGCAAGGGATCTAAATAGTATATAACTTTAGAGGTCGCATTGATTGCAAATAGCACCCAATGTGCCCTACAACAACAAAAAATTTGTTTACACAACAAATAAATTAAGATCTCATAAATTAAAAAAGATATAAATAAAGAGTATATAATTACGTATCCTGAATTATATGGTGCAAGGAACAAATTGTTCTTCTCTTTATTTCCTAATAGGATATCTACAATGTATTTCTTTACATTCACTTGATCGAGCTTAAACATCGAAAGCTTAGACAAGAATGAAAATCTATTTGACAATATGCGTGTGCACACCAACTTCTCATACAAATACCTTCAATGAAAATTTCAAATTAGATTAATTACCAATAAAAGCAATAAAAAGTAATTTTTACCTAATGTATAAGCTGATGACAGTAGCACTCAGCTCCTTATAGTTGAGAAGTTCGTATATGTACTCTTTTTCTAGAAATTCTTCATACTCATCTCCGAAGCCTGAATGTCAAGACACGACCCACATTGAGCAAGGCGTTGCTGACTTATTTTAGTAGCAGGAGCAGCAACTAATTTTCCACGATCCAGTTTTTGAGCAGCAAATTTGGCCGCTTTATTACCCTCCAGCTTTTGCAGTTTTCCAGCTTTATTACCCTTCAATTTTTGAAGTTTGTCGGCTTTATTTTTACGACAAACATCCAGTTGCGGTGCAGCAGCTGGCTTGCTGGTTTGCTGTGCGGGTGGTATATTGGATTGAATCTGAAAAAAATAAGGTTAATTAGTTTGTTAGTTTATTGAATCTGAATAAATGACAAACCTTATAGAATAAATGTGACAAACCTTTTCCTGCGCGATGTGACTGACTCGTTTATGGGAATCTTCTTATCATTACCTTTAGACTTTGTGTTTAATTATTATTTTTTTTCTTTCAAATAATAATTTTTTCTTCCAAGGTCTGTGTGACTTCCTTTTCCAAGTAATTTTTTTCCCAGCACCATGTCCAAAGGCTGTGTCACTGATCAGTTCAAGTTCAAGAAAAATTCTCAGTACCAAACAAAGCTTTTTCAAGTTCAATATAAGCAGAAAATCAGTATAAGCAGAAAATCAAATACAGTTCAAGCTAAATACAAAAATTAAATTACATGAACTCAGTTCAGATTACATGGCTTATAAAACAATTAAACACATTAAGATGTCGTTCTTCTTTTCCTGGTGGAATTCACATTTGTTTGTCCATTAATGATACGAAACGATGGATTAAACCATCATCATGATCATCTCTAAGATATAAACCATCATCAGTTGAATCAATTTCATGTGGTTGTTATGTTGCAAAGAAAAGATCATTACCAACATCTTCATCATTGTTGTTATCATCACTTATTTTACTGGTCGATAGGACAACGGACCATTTATCATCAAATAGGATTAGTGACATAAAACACTTGTTAAGCTTGCGACGCTAAAATAAAATGCTCATATTTGTATCCCACCCTATTAAAATCGACAAGCAAGAACCCTGACTCATCAATCCGAACGCCATTATTATTATCGACCCACTTGCAACCAAATATGGGAACACGAAACATTGTGTAGTCTAGCTCCCATATGCGCTCGATAACCCCAAAATATGATAGATTTGCATATATTGGGTTCTTGTCTTTTGCACTTGAGATATGCATCGCTTCAGCTACGAGAGTGACTCCGCTATTTTGCATAGTGGTTTGATCATCTTGTTCTTTGGTATAAAATGTGTAGCCGTTAAACCATTTGCTAGCCACCTCAATCTCTGTGAAATTGATCCGGGGTCTACATCAAACTTTGACTTTATGTGATTTTTAACCATGTTATGAAACTTCAATTGTGCTCTCGAGTTATCCAATTTTGATTCCTATTCATGTTCAAACTAGATAACTGATCCATGTGTATTGTAACATACGGTTGAACCTCATCATCATTGTGCAGAACATACAATTGTGTCTGCTCCCATTTTGTCCTTGATATAGTCATTAGTCTCTTTCCAATTATCCATTCTCCTGATAATCTTCCCGAATTACAAGACATGGGAAACCCTATGGATTCAACATTGGATAGATATTCAGTACAAAATTCAGCAGCTTCTTCGACAATGTACCGTTCAGCAATACAACCTTCTGGTCGACTTCTACTTTTTACATACCCTTTTAATATTTTCATATATCGTTCTATCGGATACATCCATCTCATATAAGCTGGCCCACAAAGTTGTGTCTACTTAACAAGATGAACAGTAAGGTGAACCATTATATCAAAAAACGAGGGTGGGAAATACATTTAAAGCTCACACAAAGTAACAACAATTTCCCTCTGCAATGTTGGTAATTTCTAAGGATCGATCACTTTAGTACAAATTTCCCTGAAGAAGAAACATAATTTAGTTATGGCTCGGCGAACTTTTTTAGGTAAAATTGAATGTATACCTATTGGTAGCAAATGCTCCATTAGAATATGACAATCATGGTTCTTCAAACCTTTTAACTTTAGGTATTTCATACAAACTAAAGTTTTAATGTTTGAAGAGTATCCTTCTGGAACTTTAACTTCGTGTAGAAATTTACACAAAACAATTTTTTCCTTTCTAGATAGAGTATGAGCGACTGGAGGTAGATCTGTGCGATTTCATTTCTTTATGGGACCCAATTCATTTCTTATTCCCATATCGACCAAGTCCAATCTTGCATTGATGTCATCCTTAGACTTTCCTGGTACATTGAGTAACGTACCAATAACACTATCAAATACATTTTTCTCAATATGCATCACATCGAGAAAATGTCTTACATACGATGACTTCCAATATGGAAATTCAAAGAAAATTGACTTTTTCTTCCACCCAGTTTTGACCAGCTCTCCCGCAAAAGGTTTGCCAAATTTATTGGTCAAACTTTGTACTTTTTCAAGTATTTGATATCCAGTCGGTGCTACAAGAGCTCTATCTTCCTCTGATTTTCCATTGAATGCATTTCTCCACCCACGATACTGATGACTATAAGGTAAAAATCTACGACGTCCATGAAATACATCTTACAATGTTTCAACCGCATCCAATTTGTACTCTCTTCACATATAGGACATGCACACTGACCTTTAATTCTATATCCTGATAAATTACCATATGCTAGAAAATCATTAATTATGCCGAACAACATAGCCCTCAAATTGAAACATTATTTCTTATACCCATCATAAACTTTCACACTTGTCTCCCATATAATTCCCCGGTTGTTTGGGTCCAGAAATTAACAGAGACAACATCATAAACTTACGCTTCAAATATAACCATGAAGGTAAGTTATAAATCAACAAAATCACAGGCCACGTGTTGTGTGAGATGCTTTGAAGACCATGTGGATTCATTCCATCAGTAGAAAGTGCAAGTCGTAGATTTCTTGACTCTATCCCGAATTCAGGATACTCGTGATCAATTTTTGCCCATTGTGGAGAATCTACAGGGTGTCGAAACTTTCTATTTCTAATTCTTTCATCTGCATGTCATGTCAAGTGTTTCGAATCTTCTTCATTGCGATACATGCGCTTAAACCTTGGTATTATAGGAAAATACCACACGACTTTTGCTGGAGTAGATTCTTTCTTCTTATATCGACAGACATTGCATTTCGGACACGCCTTTAGTAATTCATATTCGTTTTGAAATAAAATGCAATCGTTATGACATGCATGAATCCTTTCATAACTCATACCAATAGAGCACAAAATTCGTTTAGCCTTGTAGGTTCGAGAAGTTCATTATCAGCTGGCAACATATCTTTTAAGAGTGTTAGTAATTATGTGAAGCTTTTATCATACCATCCATTACTCGTTTTTAAGTTGTACAACTTTAATATCGTCGACAGTCTTGTGAATTTAGTACAACCATTATATAATGGTTTCTCTGCATCACTCAACAAGCTCTCAAACATTTTAGGACAATCCCGAAGATCTTCTTCAACTGCTTTTGCAATCTCCTCAACTCAGTCCGGCTCATATGTATCTGTGTCGAAATCAGTTGTAGCATATGTATCTGTGCGGGTGTTTCCATTTTTTTTCTCACCATGTCTTATCCAACATGTATAGCTTTGATCAATTCCATACCATACTAAATGTCCTTCCAATTCATCTGCTCTAACGCGTTTTCCAAAACAACATTTTAAACAAGGACAAACGACTCTATTTGGATCTTTTGCATTCTTCACTACAAACTCAACAAACTCCTTCACTCCATTTTCATACTCTTTTGTCAATCGATTGGCAAACATCCATTTCCGGTCCATTTTATATGACCTATATAAATGCAGTTACACAAATAATAAGCTACTAATTTCAAGTCTGATATATATGACCTATATATATAGTACACATATCTAATATTGGTCCAAGTCTGATTTCAAAACAGAACATATCTAATATGTAACAATTTATCAATTTTAGTGACAACAACAAAAAAATAAATACAATACCTGAGACAACGTTGATCAATTTGTTTTAAAGGAGGAGCAACGTAGATCAATTTGTAGATGGGCGCACAGTAGAAGAGAGGAAGGTTCGCAAAGTAGAGGAGATGAGAGTTTGTAGGGTTAGGACAACGTATTAAATTTGTTTTAAATTTGTTTTTATTTATTTAAAATGAACGATTTTTATTTAAAATTAATGATTTTACAACGATTGTACAAAAAGCGCTCTAATAGGTCCTTTAATAATGTGAAAGCGCAAGCCTTTTACAGAGCTTGTATAAAAAGCGCTGTAACAGGTCATTTGATTATGTGAAAGCGCAAAGCTTTTACAGCGCTTTAACAAAAAACGCTTTAAAAACTATGTAATATAAGGTGGGAGCGCTACATTTTACAGCGTTTGTGTTTAAAGCGCTGAAAAAGCACTGTAAAAGGCTATGTGAGAGCGCTTCAATTTACAGCGCTTTTTAAATAAGCGTGGTAAAAGAGTTGTAAATAGGGGTGTACGTGGGTTGGGTTGAGCCGGTTTTGACAAAATCCGATACCCGACCCGATCGATTATCTTTGGGTTGGGTTAAGTTTTAAATCCGTATTTTTTTCATTTAACCCGAACCGAACCAACCTGATCAAAAATGGGTTGAGTTGGCGGATTATACATAAATAATAAACTGTTTTTTATTTTACGGGAAAATATATTTATTACTTGAATGTCTCAAAAACTATAAAATTTCAATCACATTATTCAATTCTTTAAAAAAGTCATCAACATCTCACACCAAAAATATAAAACCCACAATTTTCAAATACATAAATAAATTCAACAACAGTAAATCAATAAAATATGAAAATTCTAAGCGATGTCAACTTCAAGTACAAACACTTAACAAGTTCCTCAAAGTCTGGAAGGAAACAATTGGGAATCTACAAAAACAAATATTAATAATAAAAGTGAGGAGAAAACAGCTAGCATTGCTACTTGGTCCACCACATTACTTTCATTATTACACATAACCCATCAACCATTTTAGTTTACTAAACTATTATAATTTTTTAATAGTAGTGTTTCATTTGTTTATACTTAGAGTACTTACTATTTTCAAATAAAATACTAAAAAAAAGTGTTTAATAAATTTAAATGTAAAAAATTTAAACTAAATTCATTATAAGCTTTTGCATAAGCATCATTTTTACTCATAAATAGTATTTAACTCAAATGAATAGTATTTAACTAAAAAGATTTGTATTTAACAAATGTAAAAAAATTTAAACTAAATTCATTATAAGCATAAGCATATAAACTTTTCGTTCATACCTTTATTATGTAAAACTATAATAAAAGATAACATTTAAATAAATAGTATTTAACACAAAAATTAAATTTCTCTTTTGAAAGAGACAATTCAAAAATTAGATACGAATTTTATGAGTAGGCATATACGAGATTATAAGGGCAAAACAAATTAAACGTTAAACTGCGAGAAAAATTCAGTATATAGCCTAGACGCATGAACACCTTGCATCAACATTCATATAAAAATCAGTAATTAATAATATCTTATTATAATTAATTCGTATAAAAATAGCACATGCGGAACAAAAGAAGAAGGTGGACGTAGAGAGTGGATGAAAGCAATTGAAAATCTGAAGAATAAGAGAAATGAAACCCTATTAGACTGCTGGGGCTGCCAAACAAAATTTAAAAAAAAATATAACTAGTTACCGGGTCGGGTCTATGGGTCGACGGATTCAAATTGTTAAACCCATTACCCGAACCAAATATAAGCGGGTTTCAACGGGTTGAGTTTGGTTGGACCCGAAAGTGACCGGGTACGAGTAAAAATCGGGTTGAGTTGGGTTGGGTGGTCAGGTTGGCGGGTCGACACACACTCATGTACACCCCTAGTTGTAAATATTATGTGCAAGCGTATGTGACCCTATATGACCCTACAACGGCGTTTTTTTCATAGCGCTTGTCAAAAAAACGTTGTTGTATCCTCCGTAATTTTCTAAAAAATTATACAACAGCACTTGTATTTAATAAGCACCGTAAAAGATGCGCTATAAAATGTCATTTTTAGCGTAGTGTTTGTAGTATAATTAAAGTATAAAATGTAGAAATATTTATATTCAACTATGTTAAATGAATTTTTAGACAAAAATTTCAAGTTTTCAATACATGAAATGAATAATGCTTATGCAAACTTGATATAGTTATCAAAAATTGAAAATAAAAATGGATCAATAATGCACGATGCCTTAAAAATGGACACAATTGTCTAGATTCTTCAATCCATTTATTATTCTCGTGGTCCCGGAAAAATTGCATTTGTATTTGCCACGACCAAACTCTAACACAAAAAATTATCATATAATTGCAGTATCTTATCATCATGTGTTTAAACTCTACCATCTCAATTTTTACTCCTTTTCAACTAAAACAAAGATTCTCTAATAGATTTCAATCATACATTGTGTTCCTTGGACTCACTTGCTATAATATATTGTAATAATGCTCCAAAATTTCAATCATAAATTATTTTTAAGATTAGCTAATGAAAAAAAGATAGAATAAATTTGTACTACAATCATTTTTTATAAAAGACACAAACAAAATTAATGAAACTATGTGTGTTATTTGAAGGGTTTACCTTTAATCCGACTTCATGTATGAAGATGATTGAAATTAATAAGAAAGACAAAAAAAACACAAACACACGTATAAGAAATCGTAATAAATAATCAGATTAATCATCACCCATAAACAAATATGGTCCAAAGAAAATGTCATGGGTGTTTCATGTACATATATTAGAATTAAAAAATAAAAACGGTTGAATTTATGAGTCATTGTAGAGAGGTGGTGTATTTAATAGATAACATAGGAGTATACAATAAAAAGTTTTTAGAAATTAGTATGAAAAAAAATAAAAAAAATATTATTGTATGAGTCATCCTTACATATTTGGAAGTATTAAAATTCGTAATAAATGGAATAACATTAGTTACATTTGAAACTCCATTTTACAAATGGATTTATGCTTACACAATTTCAATTCCACAATTTGCTTTGAGTTATATTTTTTGTTATACGATAAAAAAACAATAATTGTTGCATTTAAAATAAAATGAATTATAAATCAAATTTAATAATCATTCACTGTCACAAAATAGCTCTAAATTTCCAAAATTAATCTAGTTTTGGGTTGGATAAATAATCTTCAAATACTAATAATATTTTTAATATAATAATAAAGATATACATTTCAAATCTTGGGCATTGCTCAGAAACTAAAATAATGAAGTGGTTAAATGAAAAACATAGGTCGGAAATTTCTCAAAAAATATGCGACGAAGAAATGTCATTTTTATTGAAAGTGAAAAGTTTTAGTTAGAAAGAAATTAAAAAGGTGAAAGACCTTTAAAATTTTGAAGATTTGCTATAACAACAATAATAGTTGCCATTTACTGATTAATCAATATTATTAATAATCACAACAATAATAGTTGACATTTACTGATTAATCAATATTATTAATAATCACAATAATTAACTCTTCTTAACAATGATGGCTTGATTCAAAAAATAATCTTTGGCGGTCAAACTTGATACAATAAATTGGAATAAATAAAAAGAAAATGTAACTTGATCATTTGATAAAAAATCGTACCCGTTAAATCTCATTTAATCTAACCGCACTCTCATCTCACTTAATGCCCACGTAAACCTCTCACTTATACTATAAACCTTCATGTTAAATATTGACCGTTTTATTAAAGCATCTCCTCCGAGTAAAATAAGTTTGCGTAAAAGTGATTTTTTTGAGAGTCCAGTGAATTGTGTCAAGTTGTAATCACGGTTCTTTTGAGGTGGAGTAATAACTTTTTATACTGTTACTTTTTTTATTAATTTATTAATAATAATAAATTTATATCCGTTACCTTTTTTATTATTTTATTAATAATAATAAATTTATATCCGTTACCTTTTTTATTATTTTATTAATAATAATAAATTTAAAACCGTTATCCTATTATTATTTATTTTTATCATTTTTAATTATTTATGTCATGTATTTTAACATTTAATTTTTATTATTGTTATAAAAATTAAAGTTCAATTTTATTTTAAATTTAAATTAAAATAATGTATAATAAAATTAATTAAAATATTTAAATTAATATTTTAAATTATAATAAAATTAAATATAATTAAAATATTAATGTATAAATTAAAGTTGTGGGACTTAATATGGTTTTGTTTGTGGTACAGAGTCCTATTTAATGAATCAGTTCACCTAAAAAATGAAGTCCCTTGGAAATGATGTGGCACATTGAACTCCATTTAATGAACTCATACTGAGTTCACCATTGGAGATGTTCTAACAAGCTTTGCCTCCTACCCGCATTCTCTTTAGTTTTTCGTTTTTCATCTACTTGTCTTTTTTTGCGGTTTATATTTTTTTTCCATTAAGAGGGGGTGTTGGTATGAGCTTTAACAAGAACGGATTCTTTCAAGAACCAAACCAAGTGAACAAAACAGTAGAAAATGCAACCTTAGAGAATCAAATGTGGAATTTTGCTGTCCCCTATTTCAATGTGTGATGCTACAAAATTTGTTGAATCTACAAAAAATGTGAGCGACCATGTTGAGGTATTGTATATTATGTCTTTATAAAATTTTCACTTACATAACTTCTACAATAAAACATATTTGTGACTTTTGCATTTTTTTACATACATGGCATTGTAGATGAAAATAATGAAGAGAGAAATTCAAAGAACTTCTCACATGGAGTTAATGTCCATGAAAATAGTAACATTTATCTTCGTATTGGGTTAGAATTTGACTCTCTTGAAAGCATTTGCTAAGGAAAAACACTTTGGAATCCGTATCTGTTCAAGTAAGCAAAGTTCATGTATACTTGTGTGCTCTAATGCTGGTCAACATACAAATATTGATAATGAAGAAACTATTACAATCACAGTAAAACATAAGAAAAAGGTGTTCTACATCAATTATCTTAGATGCCATAAAAAAAATGAGTGCATCAACAAAGAACTTTGTTGAAAAGTTTGATCAAGAGGGTTTGCCTACTAAAAAAGTTGCCGCAATATTTAATAATAGCGCTTCAACCTTCTCTATTCTTAGAGATCTTCGATCTAGAAATTTAGATTTCGAGGATGCTCAAGTCGTGTTCAACTTTTGTAAGAATAATCAAGTTGAGTCCAATTTTTTTTACGCAATACAATATGATAAAGATGCAATATCAAGGTTAACTTAAATTTTTTTCGAAGACATTACATTTGATACCACATATAAGACCAACAAGTATAACATGCCATTTACACATTTTACTGGATTAAATCATCATCATCATCATCAATCTATTTAATTTGGTTATGCATTGTTGTAAGATGAAACAGAGAAGTCTTTTACATGGTTGTTTGCAAATTGGCTTGAGGCAGAGGTGGCCACACACCCGAAGAGTGACCGGAGCTTAGCGGCACGTGGTGGAGTGGACGGCGGTGATTTTTTGGGTTCGGACCGAGTTTTTCGAGACAATGATCATGGTGTGGGTGGTGATGTTTAAATCTCGACAAAAATGGGTGAAACTGATTGTGGTGAAGCTAATTGAATAGTTACCATGAAACTATTTTACAGCAGACTGTTTTAGGGCTGTAATAAACAGAGGTGCAAGAGAACTACAATGAAGGCAGCAAAAAAAAGGAACAACAATAAAGACAACTGGAGTTTATGCAGAAGCGAGACTTCCAAAATCGATAGCTCTGATGCCATCTTAAGAATTAGAAAAATATATTTTATTTGAATTTCATATACTGACTACATAAGTTATATATGTAGAAGAATAGTAAGATAAATAATAAAGAAATTTAATTAGGATCCTATACCATTAAATATCTAGAATTGAAGGATATTTTCTAATAATAAGACAGAAATATAATAATGTTCCTTCACTTAACAACTTAAGCCTTTGGAAGAAATGTAATAATGTTCCTTCACTTAGAATATTTTACTGACCTATATACTATTCTTCCACTCGACTTTTTTTTCATGAAGTTATTCATAAAAGCTACAAATTTATGAAATATGAATGAAGAAATCCCTTGCTATGATTATCGGGTGATCAAAATGATTCGATGGAACGCTATAGGACACAACGTTGGTTTATCTATTTATCACCATTCCCTGTTATGAAAAGACTTTGCCAACAAAGAGGAAAGAAAGAAGTCAGTGCAAAGAACTAATTTGAAACTATAAGATATTGAAAGAAGTCAGTATAAAGAAGATATATATTGTGATAGCAATGGAGTTTGAAAATGTAAGAACTCTAGTATTATGCTAATTCAAATATAGAAAAAGATCTTTATGGCCCCGTAAGTATATCTCACTTGGTAGATAAGGACATTAATATGCAGGGATTCAGATTCAAACTTTAAATTGATTCAAACTTTAAATTTTGTACTTCTCTACACTTAAAGTGTGTCTGTCTAACCACTAGTTTACATGATAAGAGAAAAAGATTTGTAGAAAATATTGATGGATACTATTCCATGTATGTTACATAGTTCAACAAAGTAAGGGGTGCACATTCATTAATCATGTACTTTAAGGTGTTGAACGATATGATTTCAGATGTTGTTGGGGTTAATTTTTCATTCAATGAAGATCAATACGACGACATTGATATACTTTGAATGAAGAAGCTCATAGATTTTACGGTCTTCTGAAAGAGACAAATAAACCGTTGTTCAAAGGATCTCCAAACTAAAAGTTATCGATGTGTATTGGACTTTTAGGTTTAAAGTCTTAGTTTCATGTTCTTGATTTAGCTTTAGATACGATGACTAAAATGATGCTAGATGCATCACCTTTTACTGTGATGATAAACTAATAGAAGTTAGGATTAGGTGTCAAGAGGATTTATTGTGTTATACTCCTTATTCTTGTTGTTCTGTAATTATACTTGAGAGAATAAATTAAGAATTGATCCACGCCTCATTCGTAGGGTGTCATTAGACTTTGATGATACATTAGATATATTGTAGAAGCACTAGTTATTGTGTTTCATGTGATTTTAGTCTCTAATGATGCATGCAATTTTAGTCCCTTATGTTAAGTTAATATAATATGTATCATGTGTATCAAAGAAGCCCTTATTATTAATAGTATAAAAATTTGTTCCCGATGTGTTACCTTAGTGATAAGAGCTTAACATTGTAAGTTTAAAGGACTGAGTTCAAATCTCGTATGAGATAGTTGTAAAATAACTATTTTTTTTCATTCTCTAGTTTTATTTTAAAAAAATGTATATTTATATATTTGTAAAAGTGTAAGTGACTAGTCAGTTATTCTCCTCCTCAATCATTATCGACTGTTCGTAGACCAACACTAGGAGGTCATCGAAAGTGACTCCTCCGTTCTGCACGATAGTGGGTTCAATTTTCATTGCAAGAATAACATCAATTTGTGGCAAACTTAAAAAATATTTGTGGTTGAAAAAACTCTCACAAATTACAAGCCATAAAACCTTCACAAAACTAAAATTAAAATTGGTTGTTAATAATTGCTGAAAATGCCCTCACAAATCGAATATATTATGTGGATGATTGTAACTTTTGTGGGATAAAAAACAGTCACAAAAATATTGGAGGGAAAATTTATTAGAATTTGTGACAGCCTTGATCTTCACAATAGGTTTGACTGATTTGAGATATCAGTAGATATTTGTGGAGGCATATACTGTCACAAAAGTCTTAACATTAAACATTATTGATGGTATTGGCCGCCACAAATTTCACTTTTTCTTTTTGACGGCACAAGCCGCCAAATACATCTAATAAATCAGTTGATATTTGTGACCGTTTGGATCACCACAAATGCAATTTTTTTCTCAATATATATATATGGACAACAGTTTGATGTATGACATAAATTTTTCTAAAAGATAGGGTCTTAAACAATGTTTTGCTAATAAGGTTAAAGGATTTCTCAATTTTCCAAGAGTGTAGAAAATTGTTGAAGATGGAGGATAATATATGTACATGTGTTTTTATGTTAATGTAAAAGGTTTTAAGAGTAAAGATGAAATAAGACTGCATTTATTCATGCCAAACTATTGTGTTTGAAATAATAGTGGAGACGAGTCTCCGACAACGCTGAGTACTAGTATACAGCTGGAGAAGAACGTAGGTCCTTCAAGTAATACTGACATGTTAGATGTAGATTATTATAATTATCAACACTTTAAGATGATGAACGATATGATTGCAGATGTTGTTGAGGTTAATTTTTCATTCAATGAAGATCAATATGACAACATTGATGGACTTCTAATGAAGAAGCTAAGAGATTTTACAGTATTTTGAAAGAGACAAATAAATCGTTGTTCAAAGAATCTTCGAACTCAAAAGTATCGATGAGTATTGGACTTTTAGGTTTAAAGTATCAATTTCATGTTCCTAGTTTAGCTTTAGATATGATGACTAAAATGATGCTAGATGCATCACCTTTTAGAGATGGTTTGTCGCAAAACTATTACAATGCTAAACAGTTAGAAGTTAGGATTATGTGCCAACATGATTAATTATTGTGATAAAGGTTGCATGTTTTATTACAACAATGAATTTGGTGTAAATGATACCGATTTAATTGAATGTATGTTTTGTCAAGAACCAAGGTAACGCCAAAGGAATAACTCTAGGGCACATAGGGGAAAACCAATTTCAAGAAACACAATGTTTTATCTACCTATTGTATCAAGATTGCAAAGAATAATTTCATCAATGCAAACTGCATGAAAAATGACATGACATTATGAGAATAAAAGAAATTCAGGTGAGTAGCGACATCCGTCTGATGGTCAGAAATGGAAACACTTTGATCGAATGCCCCTTGATTTTGCGTCAGATTCACACAATGTAAGACTTGGATTATTCTCATATCGATTTTCACCATATATACAAGCATCATCTTCCTCTTGATATGTGTATGTCTTAACCTTACTTGTTCTTGGTTGTTATGATACCATATCCTTCTAATCCAACAACAAGTATTGATATTTATTTCCATCCTTTGATTGACGATTTGAAGAAGGGAGAGACAAAAAGTTGAGAAGAATGAGAAGCAAGCAATTGAATAGAAGCCATTAATGTGAATGAAGGGTGAAGGGATAATAATGATTTATTATTATTATTATTATTATTATTATTATTATTATTATTATTTGATTATTTATAATAGGGAGTGGGTCCACATCGTGAATATTATAAAATAAAATAAAAGGTTGACTCAATAAATAGTATTTGTTTGGGTGAGTAATGCAACCCTATGACTCTAACGAGGGCATTAACGTGATGGAACAATAATTTATTATGTGATTTTGGCCAACTAATTTTGTAATTATACTTGGAGAAATAAAATTAAAAATTGAGTCACGTCTCCTTCGTAGGGTATCATGGGACTTTGAGGGTACGTAAAATATAATTTCGAAACACGAGTTACTATGTTTCATGCGAGTTGACTTAGCAGAGCTGTTCAACACAAATCTTGCAGGATTAGGTGGCACTCAAAATAGTTAGAGGATTCACTAATGAAATTGGACCATCATTTTTAAGTGTATGTGTACTAGCGGAAATATTAAATTTTCTATTTTGTTTTTTTTAGCTTTTTTAACCAAATTTTTTTAGAATTTAATATTTTATATTAATTTATTATTTTAACAAAATATAAAAATAATTAATGCTTTAATATTTGAATAATAAATTTAATATTGATTGTACAAATGATTTGCCCCCTCAGTTTCTTTGAAAATAATTTACTCTGAATATTAAGGGTAAAATATATTTTTAGTCTCTTATAAATTTCAAATTTTTTATTTTAGTCTCTTTAAAATAAAAATAAAGTTTTAAGTTCTTACAAAATAATCATGCAGTTCTAGTCCCTATAGTTAAATTAACATATTTTTTTTGAATGAATTTTTAAAAGCATATTTACAAAATTATAAAAAAAAATTCATAAAAAATAGTTCAAATTGGATTTCCAAAGCAGTATTTTCATCACTTTAACTTTAGTTTTTCAAATTTAAAAAATTAATATTTAATGCATCCCAAATTAAAAAAATTTAAATTTTGTGAATTTTCTATAATTCCTATACTTACAAAAAATCATTCAAATTTTTTTAAGTTGAAAGACAATTAAATATGTTTCTTTTCAACATCGATTAAAACTAGTTGTAAAATAATTTTTTAGGGACTAAATTTTATTTTTTAAAGGGACTAAAATTCAAATGTGAAAATTTTATATGGATTGAAAACATATTTAACCCTAATATTAATTATTGCATTTTTTAAAAACAAATTATTATTAGATCTTTACTTTATAAAGTGCAAAATTTTGAAAAAAAAAATTGTGTTTAATATTCCTGCTATTATCTATTATTAGAATATGTATTATGTGCATCAATCGAGTCCTTATTATTAATGGTATAAAAATTTGTTTTCGATGTGTCACTTTAGTGATAAGAGCTTAACATTGTCACTTAAAGGGACATAGTTCAAATCTCATATTAAATAATTGTAAAATGGTTATTAGTGTCACCGTTATTAATAATCATTTTTCATTCCCTAGTTTTATTTAAATAATTGTATAACATTTATATAATTGTAACAACGTAAGTGACTAGTCGGATATTCTACTGGTAAATCATTTGCGACTTTTCGTTGACCATAGGAGATCATCAAGAGTGGCTCCTCTGTTCTGGACGATAGTGGGTTCAATTTTCACTCGAGAATATCAATTTGTGGACCAATCTGTGGACCAATTTGTCAAACCCTAAACCTTCACAAAACTAAAATTCAAATTGATTGTTATTGGTGACTGAGAAAACCCTAACAATTCGAATATATTATTTGGGAAAATTTATTTGAATTTATAGCAGCTTTAATTCTCACAACAGGTTTGACTGATTTGAGATGTCACTAGGCATTTGTGGTGGCATATACTGTCACAAAATTCATATCGTTAAAAATTATTGAGGGCATGGGCTGCCACAAATTTCACTTTTCTTTTTGACAGCACATGCCGCCAAATACATCTAATAAACCCGTTGGCGTTTGTGACCATTTGGGTCACTGCATGTATGAAATGAATTTTTCTGAAAGGTAGGGTCTTAAACAACGTTTTTATAACAAAATTGAAGAGTTTCTAAATATTGCAAAAGTGCAGAAAATTGTTGAAGATGAGTGGATTATATGTCCATTTTTTTTATGTTAATGTAGAAGTTTTAAGAGTGAAGATGAAATAAGACTGGATTTATATGAAGATGGATTCATGCCAAACTATTGTGATTGGGCTAATCGTGGAGAAGAGTCTTCAACAACGCTTAGTACTAGTAAACGAGTGGAGAATAACGTAGGTCCTTCAAGTAGTACTGACATGTTAGATGTAGATTATTATAGTTATTAGCACTATAAGGTAATGAACGATATGATTATGAATGTTTTGAGGGTTAATTTTTCATTCAATGAAGATCAATACGACAACAATGATGGACTTCAAATGAAGAAGCCCATAGATTTTACGGTCATTTGAAATAGACAAATAAACTGTTGTTTGAAGGATCTCCAAACTCAAAGTTCTCGATGTCTAGTGCATTTTAGGTTTAAAGTCTCAGTTTAATGTTCTTCATTTTGCTTTAGATATGATGACTAAAATGATGCTTACGACAATGAATTTGGTATAAATGATGTTGATTTAATTGAATGTAAGCTTTGTCAAGAACCAAGGTATTGCCAAAGGAATAACTGATATAGGGAAAACCAATTCCAAGGAAGACAATGTTTTATCTACCTATTGTATCAAGATTGCAAAGAATGATTTCAGCAATGCAAACTACAGGAAAAATGACATGACATTATGAGAATAAAAGAAATTCAGGTGAGTAGCTACATCCATCTGTAGTTCGAAACAATTTTTAAGAAAGTGACATGGGTTTAAGAAATGAATTTTTTTTAGGAATGGATTGTAGTTCGAAACATCTCATTTTGATGATTGTGCATATTTTACGGCTTTCCCTAAGATGTAATATTATAATTCTCTTTGATGCAAGGAGCCCAAGTTTTATTTCAAGCATTTCTCCTTTAAAGAATTATAACAATCCAGCTTGTGCACAAAAGGTATTTTTCTTTTTTCTAGAATTCTTTTCTCTTCTTTAATATTTCATCTATTGAGCTCGCATAATAAATTACACTTAATAATGGCAGTAAGCCACTCAATTTTTCAGGAAATCATATTCATGTGTTTTCCCATATGATCTACATATATAGTGTGTTATTCTCAAGTATGATATGCTCTCTTATAATTTGACAAATGTCAAAAATCTACTATTGTTGTTCTCAATATTTAGTTTCTATATGGGACCCACATCGTTTTGATCATAAAAGAAAATAATGTATATAAACTATTATTCAATAATAGTTGATACCGAGCTTACTAACGTAACCCTATGATTCTAGTGAGGGTATTAATGTAATGTTAGAATAATATATCATGTGTTGTTCACCAACTAATTAAGTAATTACAGTTGTGAACTTAAATTAAGAATTGAGTCACTCTTCCTCCATAAAGTGTTATCGAAATTTGAGGATACGGTAGATATAATGATTCTAACGTCGAATCACGAGTTACTGTGTTAAGAGCTTAACATTGTAACTATAAGGAATTGAGTTCTAATCTCGTATGTGATAATTGTAAACGGACTATTGTATAACATTAGATGGTCATCGAGGGTAACCGTTTGTAAAATGCAAACATTAATGATGACATAAGGTGCCACAAAGTTCTCTTTTCTTTTTGACAACACATGCCACCACAGACATCTAATAAATATATATGTAGACTATGGTTGGATGTGTGACATGAATTTTTCTGAAAGGTAGGTATTGAACAACGTTGAAGAGTTTCTGAATTTTGCAAGAGTGCATAAAATTGTCGAAGGCGAAAGGAATTATATGTCCAAGTTTTTTATGTTAATGTAGACGTTTTAAGAGTGAAGATAAAATAAGGCTGCATTTATATAAAGATGGATTCATGCATAACTATTGGGTTTGAAATAATCATGGAGAAGAGTCTCTGACAACGCCTAGTACTAGTATATGGGTGGAGAATAACTTACGTTCTTCAAGTAGTACTGACATGTTAGATATAGATTATTATAATTATCAACACTTTAAGGTGTTGAACGATTTGATTTCAGATATTGTTGGGGTTAATTTGTCATTCAATGTAGATCAATACGACGACATTGGTATACTTTGAAAGAAGAAGCTCATAGATTTTACGGTCTTTTGAAAGAGACAAATAAACCGTTGTTCAAAGTATCTCTAAACTCAAAGTTATCGATGTGTATTAGACTTTAAGGTTTAAAGTCTCAGTTTCATGTTCCTGATTTAACTTTAGATACGATGACTAAAATGATGCTAGATGCATCACCTTTTATTCCTGTTGTTCTGTAATTATACTTGAGAGATTAAATTAAGAATTGAGTCACGCCTCATTCGTAGGGTGTCATCGAACTTTGAGATACATTAGATATATTGTAGAAGCAATAGTTACTGTGTTTCATGTGATTTTAGTCTCAATGATGCATGCAATTTTAGACCCTTATGTTAAGTTAATATAATATGTATCATGTGTATCAAACAAGCCCTTATTAATAATTGTATAAAAATTTGTTCCAGATGTGTTACCTTAGTGATAAGAGCTTAACATTGTAACTTTAAAGGATTGAGTTCAAATCTCGTATGAGATAGTTATAAAATAACTATTATTTTTCATTCTCTTGTTTTATTTTTTAAAAAATTTATAACATTTATATATTTATAAAAATTTAAGTCACTACTCAGTTATTCTCCTACTCATTCATTTGTGACTATTCGCAGACCAACACTAGGAGGTCATCGAGAGTGACTCCTACATTCTAGACGATAATGGGTTCAATTTTCACTACAAGAATAACCTCACTTTGTGACCAACTTAAAAAATATTTGTGGTTGAAAAAACCCTCACAAATTACTAGCCGTAAAACTTTCACAAAATTAAAATTCAAATTGATTGTTATTAATTGATGAAAAAACCCTCACTAATCGAGTATATTATGTGGCTGATTGTAACTGTTGTGGGGTCAAAAACCGTCACACAAAAATTGGAGGGAAAATTTATTTGAATTTGTGGCGGCTTTGACTCTCACAATAGATTTGACTGATTTGAGATATCAGTAGATATTTGTTGCGGTATATACTGTCACAAAATTCTTACCGTTAAACATTATTGATGGCGTAGGCGCCACAAATTTCACTTTTCTTTTTTACGGCACAAGCTGCCAAATACATCTAATAAATCAGTTTGCATTTGTGACTGTTTGGGTCACCACAAATGCAATATTTTCTATATATATATATATGAACAATAGTTTGATGTATGATAGATTTTTTTTTGAAAGATAGGGTCTTAAACAATGTTTTGCTAATAAGGTTAAAGAGTTTCTCAATTTTGCAAGAGTGTAGAAAATTGTTGAAGATGAAGGGGAATATATGTCCATATGTTTTTATGTTAATGTAGACATTTTAAGAGTAAAGAGGAAATAAGACTGCATTTATTCATACCAAACTATTGGGTTTGGACTAATCGTGGAGACGAGTCTCCGACAACGCCTATTACTAGTATACGACTGGAGAATAACGTAGGTCCTTCAAGTAATACTGACATTTTAGATGTAGATTATTATAATTATCAGTACTTTAAGATGAACAATATGATTGCAAATGTTGTTGGGGTTAATTTGTCATTCACTGAAGATCAATACAACAACATTGATGGACTTCAAATGAAGAAGCTCATAGATTTTATGGTATTTTGAAAGAGACAAATAAGTCGTTGTTCGAAGGATCTCCAACCTCAAAGTTATCGATGAGTATTCGACTTTTAGGTTTAAAGTCTCAATTTCATGTTCCTGATTTAGCTTTAGATATGATGACTAAAATGACGGTAGATGCATCACCTTTTAGAGATGATTTGTCACAAAATTATTACGATGCTAAACGGTTTGAAGTTAGGATTAGGTGTTAAGAGGATTGATTATTGTTTTAAAGGTTTCATGTTGTATTTCAACAACGAATTTGGTTTAAATGATGCCGATTTAATTGAATGTAAGTTTTGTCAAGAACCAATGTAACGCCAAAAGAATAACTCTAGGGCACGTACGGGAAAACCGATACCAAGGAACACACTGTTTTATCTACCTATTGTATCAAGATTGTAGAGAATAATTTCATCAATGCAAACTGCATGAAAAATGACATGACATTGTGAGAATAAAAGAAATTCAGGTGAGTAGGGACATCCGTCTGATCGAATTCATCTTGATTTTGCATCAGAGTCACACAATGTAAGACTTGGATTATCCTTATATCAATTTACACCATATATACAAGCATCATTTTTCTCCTTATATGTGTATGTCTTAACCTTACAAGTTCTTGGCTGTCGTTATATCATATCCTTATAATCCTACAACTAGTATTGATATTTATTTTCATCATTTGATTGACGAATTGAAGAAGGGAGAGACAAAAAGTTGAGGAGAATGAAAAGTAAACAATTCAATAGAAGCCATTAATATGAATGAATGGTGAAGGGATAGTAATGATTTTATTATTATTATTATTATTATTATTATTATTATTATTATTGTTATTATTATTATTATTATTATTATTATTATTATTATTATTATTTAGAATGGGAGTGGATCCCCATCGTGAATATTATAAAACAATATACTGTTTATATAGGTTGATTCGATAAATAGTATTTGTTTGGGTTAGTAATGCACCCCTATGACTCTGACGAAGGCATTAATGTGATGGAACAATAATTTATTATGTGATTTTGGTCAACTAATTAAGTAATTATATTTGGAGAAATTAAATTAAAAATTGAGACACGTCTCCTTCATAGGGTATCATGGGACTTTGAGGGTTAGATATAATTTCGAAGCACGAGTTACTATAAGTAGTTCAACACAAATCTTGCAGAATCAGGTGGCACTCAAAATAGTTAGAGAGTTCACTAATGAAATTGGACCATCATTTTTAAACATCATTTTGCTAACAAAGTTAAAGAGTTTCTCAATTTTGTACTAATGGTGGAGAAGAATCGCCTACAGCGCCTAGTACTAATATATGGTTGGAGAGTCTAGGTCCAAGTAGTACTCATATGTTTTTTAATATTTAACAAAATATAAAAATAATTAATGCTTTAATATTTGAATAATAAATTGATTTAATTGTAGTTATGGCCCCTCTATTATTACCAATTTACGGAATTGGTCCCCTATTTTAAAAGTCGACAATTTTAATCCATTCAGATTTTTAAACTAAAAAATATCGATTTAACATATTTTAAATGACGTGGTATACAATTATATGAAATAGAGCCATCGGAGTGGATTAAATAAACCGTGACAGTGATATACAATTTGATTGATATTAAAGTATATAAACATATTGAAATTCAAGCTGATCTAAAGCAAACAGTTAAGTTGAGTAGAATGAGAAGCGAGCAATTGATATTGAAAACAAGCCTTCAGCGAGGGTCGAGGGATACCAATGATTTAAAAAGGGAGTCGTGGGATCACATAGATATTATTAGTTACCCATTTGTTAAATACAAAATTTGACTTAAATACTGTTTATTAGTAAAAAATGATGGTTATGCAAAAACTTATTTTTATATTGAATTTAGTTTAAATTTTTTATATTTAAATATATTAAACACTTTTTTTATTTTGAATTTAGTTTAAATTTTTTACATTTAAATCTATTAAACAACTTTTTTTAGTATTTTATTTGAAAATAATAATTACTCTAAACATAAACAAATGAAACATTATAATAGATTAAATTGAAGAGTTTCTTTCAAACATAGAGTGACCATAGTCACCCAACATAGAGTACTCTTTTTATTTTGTTTACAAGACACGTTTATGGGTGTTAATCATTCTATATCATCTTACCATTCATGTTATTTAAAGTATCCCACGTCATTATTTTTTTAATTAAAAAAATCAGAGGAGGATCAAAATTGTCAACTTTTAAAATAGGGAGACCAATTTCGTGAATTGGTAAAAATAGATTGACTAAAACTACAATTAAACCTAATAAATTCAATTTTGATTGTACAAATGATTTGCATCATCACTTGCTTTGAAAATAATTTACTCTTAATATTAAGAGTTAAATATATATTTAGTCTCTTTTAAATATTAAAATTTTAATTTGAGTCTCTGTATATATTTATCATAGAAGGGTTTCTATTTTCTACTAAGAAAGAAGTTCAAGAAGAGGTATCACACATGCTGCTCCCCAAACTCTTACTAAAGATCTAACATTAGTTTCTACCTTTTATCTTTAAATGAAAACCAAGATATATAGAGCAAGAATAAATGAAAACCAAGATATATAGAGCAAGAAAAAGATACAGAGATCACATAAATAAGTCTATGAAATCGCAGCCACTCAGTTATAAGGTAATCTGATGAGAAAGCACAAATAAGAGGAATTTGGATAAACAATGACAGAAAAGAAGCAAATAAACGTTCGTTTGACTTAGAAATATACATTAAAAATGAATGCAATAAATATTCCTAACTCATTTGAACTAATTATTATATTCTTTGGAAACAATGCAAACGAATTAAGTAAACAAATAAACCGTGGCAGTGATATACAATTTGATTGATATTAAAGTATATAAACATATTGAAATTCAAGCTGATCTAGAGCAAACAGTTAAGTTGAGTAGAATGAGAAGCGAGCAATTGATATTGAAAACAAGCCTTCAGCGAGGGTCGAGGGATACCAATGATTTAAAAAGGGAGTCGTGGGATCACATAGATATTATTAGTTACCCATTTGTTAAATACAAAATTTGACTTAAATACTATTTATTAGAAAAAAATGATGGTTATGCAAAAATTTATTTTTATATTAAATTTAGTTTAAATTTTTTAAATTTAAATATATTAAATACTTTTTTTATTTTGAATTTAGTTTAAATTTTTTACATTTAAATCTATTAAACAACTTTTTTTTAGTATTTTATTTGAAAATAATAATTACTCTAAACATAAACAAATGAAACATTATAATAGATTAAATTGAATAGTTTCTTTCAAACATAGAGTGGCCACAGTCACCTAACATAGAGTACTCTTTTTATTTTGTTTACGAGACACGTTTGAGTTATAATTTGTTAAATAAAAATTGATAAATAATAAATTACGTTTAACTCTTGTTTAAACCATTCACATAGGTTATTAACTATTAATAATTATTAACTATGAAAACCTGTGAATTTTGATTAAACCTGACATGGCATATGTTAATGGATATATTAATTAATATAGATATTGTGGTGTATGTTTTTGTAATGTTAGGTTCTATAATCGGTGTATTTTATGAGTTGAATTGTGATTGTTGGGTTATTATTGTCGAAATGTATGTTTGAGTCTAATATGTGAAGGTGACATGCTATATGTGCATCTTTTCTTGTTATATGAATAAATGTGATCAAATGATCGTGTATATTAGTACGTGTAGATCCTCATTAGATTGGTACGTGTAGATGGACTAAAATTTATTTTATTAATTTTTTAATTATTAAAATTGCACTTTTTTTATTAGACTTAATTTTTAAGATTAGAGTAGAGCTTCCAAAATCTTTAAGACGACTCTGAACCAAATACATCAATTTTTTGGACCAAATTATAATCTAGATGTCTATTATTAAAAAATCGGAGGGAATAATTTATAAAAAAAAAATTACAAAAACAACTACTGTACTTATAAAATAAAATAAAATTTTCAACCTAAATTCCAACTAAGTTTTAATTATTAAAAATGTCAACCAAAATTTGATTTACTACACTTCTTCAATATATTTTTGTAAATTTACTACTTAAAATTCTTATATACAATACAATATTATACTTTTTATTTATCTATTAAAATTTTAAAAATTGGGTCACCCCAATATTTTAGCACTAAGTAAACTAAAATGGTTGGTGACTTTTTTAAAGAATTAAATGATGTGATTGAAATTTTATAGTTTTTGAGACATTCAAGTATTAAATATATTTTCATTCAATTAAATTGTTATTGTTGTTACTTATGTTTCTCCAGTAAAATAAAAAACATGTTACTATATATGTATAACTCGCCAACCCAACTCAACCCGTTATTGATCGGATCTGTTCGGTTCGGATTAAATGAAAAAATACGGATTTAGAACTCAATCCAAACCAAAGATAATTGATCGGTTCGGGTATCAAATTTTATCAAAACAAGCACAATCCAACGTGCGTACACCCCTATTCCCGGGGTTAGTAACGCAACCCTATGACTCTAGTGAGGGTATTAAGATGATGGAACAATAATTTATTATGTGATGTTGGCCAACTAATTTAGTAATTATACTTGAGAACTTAAATTGAATAGAGTCACGCCTCCTTCGTAGAGTGCCATTGGACTTTGAGGATACGATGGATATAATGATTCTAACGTCGACACACGATTTACTGTGTTTCATGCGAGTTGACTTAAAAGAGCTGTTCAGCACAAATCTTGCACGATCGGATGACACTCAAAATAGTTGGAGGTTTCACTAATGAGGTTGGACCATCATTTTTTATGTGGAATAATAATAATTTTCTTAAATTCTGGAATTTAATATTTTATATTAATTTATTGTGTTTAAAAAATATAATTATGGTTTTAGTCTCTTTAAAATTTCAATTTTAGACTCTATAAAATATAATTACAATTTTTAGTTCTTCCAAAATTATGATGCATGTAGTTTTAGTCCCTACGATTAATTTAACATAATTTATTAGAATATGTATCATGTGTATCAAACGGATCATTATTATTAATTGTATAAAAATTTGTTCCCGATGTGTTACCTTAGTGATAAGAGCTTAACATTGTAACTTTAAGGAACTGAGTTCTAATCTCATATGAGATAGCTGTAAAATGACTATTGTATGACGACTATTGTATAACATTTATATATTTGTAAAAATGTAAGTGCCTAGTCGGATATTCTCCTCCTCAACTATTCACAAACCAACACTAGATTGTCATCAAGGGTGACCGTTTGTAAAATAACTACCGTTAAACACTAATGATCACATAGGCCGCCACAAAGTTCACTTTGCTTTTTGACAACACATGCCGCCAAATATATCAAATAAATCTATTGGCATTTGTGACTGTTTCGATCGCCACAAATGCAATTTTTTCTCACTATATATATATATATATATATATATATATATATATATATATAGACTACAGTTGGATGTCTGACTTGAATTTGTCGGAAAAGTAAGGTCTTGAACAACGTTGAAGAGTTTCTTAATTTTGCAGGAGTATATATAATTGTTGAAGATGAAGGGCATTATATGTCCATGTTTTTTATGTTAATGTAGACGTTTTAAGAGTGACAATGAAATAAGATTGCATTTATATAAAGATGGATACATGTCAAACTATTGAGTTTGAAATAATCGTGGAGAAGAGTCTCCGACAAAGCCTAGTACTAGTATATAGGTGGAGAATAACGTTGGTCCTTCAAGTAGTATTGACATGTTAGATATAGATTTTTATAATTATCAACACTTTAAGGTGTTGAACGATATGATTTCGTATGTTGTTGGGGTTAATTTGTCATTCAATGAAGATCCATACGACGACATTGATATGCTTCGAATGAAGAAACTCAGAGATTTTACGGTCTTTTGAAAGAGACAAATAAATCGTTGTTCAAAGGATCTTCAAACTCCAAGCTATCGATGTGTATTAGACTTTTAGGTTTAAAGTCTCAGTTTGATGTTCCTAATTTAGCTTTAGATTTGATGACTAAAATGATGCTAGATGCAGCACCTTTTATTGCGATGATAAACGATTAGAAGTTAGAATTAAGTGTCAAGAGTATTGATTATTGTGTTAAAGGTTGCATGTTGTATTATGACAACTAATTTAGTATAAATAAAAATGTCAATTGAATTGAATATATGTTTTGTCAAAAACCAAGGTATCACCAAAGGAATAACACTAGACAAAGTAAGGGAAAAACAATTCCAAGGAAGACAATGTTTTATCTACCTATTGTATCAAGATTGCAGAGAATCATTCCATCAGCGCAAACTACAGGAAAAATGACATGACATTATGAGAATAAAATAAATTCAGGTGAGTAGCGAATTCGTTTGATGGTTAGACATGTAAACACTTTGATCAAATGCATCCTACTTTTGCGTTAGATTCACACAATATAAGACTTGGATTATCCTCATATCGATTTACACCATATATACAAGCATCATCTACTCCTTATTCCAATTGGCCTGTTATTGTTACTTTATACAATCTTCCTCCTGATATGTGTATGTCTTAACATTACATATTCTTGACTGTCGTGATATTATATCCTTCTAATTCTACAACTAGTATTGATATTTATTTCCATCCTTTTATTGACGATTTCAAGAAGGGAGAAATAAAAAGTTGAGGAGAATGAGAAGCAAGCAATTGAATAGAAGCCATTGATGTATGTCAATAAATGGTGAAGGGATAATAATGATTTTATTATTATTATTATTATTATTATTATTATTATTATTATTATTATTATTATTATTATTATTATTATTATTATTATTATTATTATTATATTTAGATTATTTATAAGGGGAGTGGGTCCCACATTCTGAATATTATAAAATAAAATAATGTTTATAAAGATGATTCAATAAATAGTATTTGTCTGGGTTAGTAAGGCAACCCTATGACTCTAGTGACAACATTAATTTAATGGAACAATAATATATTATGTGATGTTCGCCAACTAATTAAGTAATTATATTTGGAGAAATAAAATTAAGAATTAGCCACGCCTCCTTCATAGGGGGTTATAATTCGAAGCACGAGTTACTATGTTTCTTGTGAGCTGACATAACAAAGCACTTCAACACAAATCTTGTAGGATCAGGTGGCACTCAAAATATTTGGAGGATTCACTAATGAAATTTGACCATCACTTTTTATGTGTATTGTACTAACGGAAACATGAACTTTTATTTACTTTTTTTAGTTTTTTTGCCCAATTTTTTTTAAAGTAATAATTTTTTTTTCTAAAATTTTGAGGATAATTTTGGAATTTAACATTTTATATTAATTTATTATTTTAACAAAATATAAAAATAATTTATGTTTTAATATTTGAATAATAAATTCAATATTGATTGTACAAATGATTTGCATCCTCACTTTCTTTGAAAATCATTTACTTTTAATACTAAGGGTTAAATATGTTTTTAGTCTCTTTTAAATTTCAAATAGTCAACTTTTATCTTTAAAATAAAAATAAAATTTTTAGTTTTAAAAAAATTATCTTGCGTGCAGTTCTAATCCCTACTATTAAATTAACATGTATTTTTGAATGAATTTTTTCAAGTAGATTTACAACATTATAAAAACATTTCCTATAAAAAATAGTTCAAAATTCGATTTCTAAGTCTATATTTTCGTCACTTTAACTTTAAGTTTTCAAATTTAAATAATATTTAATACATCCCAAATAAAAAAAATTTAAATTTTTGTGTATGAACTTTCTATAATTCTCGTACTAGCAAAAAATCATTCAAAATATTTTAAGTTGAAAGACAATTAAACGTGCTTCTTTTCAACATGGATTAAAACTAGTCGTTAAATAATTTTTTAGGGCCCAAATTTTTGTTTTAAATGGACTAAAATTGAAATGTTGAAATTTTATAGGGACTAAAAATATACTTAACCATAATATTAATTATTGCATTTTAAAAAAAAAATTATTATTAGATCTTTATTTTTTCATGCCCATAAATTTGAAAAAAAAAAAATCTTGTTTCATATTCCTGCTACTATCTATTATTAGAATATGTATCATGTGCATCAAACGAGACTTTATTATTAATTGTATAAAAATTTATTCTCGATGTTTCACCTTTGTTATTAGAACTTAAAATTGGAACATAGTTCAAATCTCATATAAGATCTCATATTAACAATAATTTTTCATTCCCTAGTTTTGTTTAAATAATCGTATAACATTTATATATTTGTAAAAATGGAAGTGACTAGTCGGATATTCTACTCGTCAATCATGTGCGATTGTTCGCGGACCAACACTAGAAGGTCATCAAGAGTGGCTCCTCATTCTGGATGATAGTGAGTTCAATTTTTACTACAAGAATAACATCAAAACGTTGTAAGAGTGAAACACGTCGTTAGAGAAAGCAATAAAAAAAAAAGTATGAGTGAATTTGTAACAATGACAAAGTTTTTTACTAATGTTATTTTTATATTTAAAGGGGTGGGTCCTATCTCGTGAATATTATAAAATAAAATAATGTTTATAAGGGTTGATTCAATAATATTATTTGTGGGATTAGTAACGCAATTCCATGACCGGTAGCAGACCTTTTAGGAGCCGACAATGCTACAAAGTGGTGTCCATGTTATAAAAACTGCACTCAATTTGATCACATTAATGGTTTGATTCAGTTTTTGAAAACCACTCTCGAATCAAGTTCAGTGCAATTCTAAACTGATTTATAAATATAAACCAATTTAATATTTTGATTATTTTTCAAAAACAAAAATAAAAAAATTTTCAAAAAAAATATGTTTTCGGTTTTTTTCTCAAAAATTTTGCAAGACAAAAATGATCTAATTTTTTTTCTTTTTTTGAAAAAAGTTATATATATATTTTTCTAAGAAAAATAAATTTCGAAAATTTTTTAAGAAAAAAATCATAATTGAGTTTAAAAAAGTTTTAAAATTTTTAAACTGGTTTTTGAATTAATTTAGTTTTAAATATGTGGTTCAATTCATGAACCATTTAATTGGTTTGGTTTTTTTAGTGCAGTGCAATTCAATTTATCAATATAGTCTAATTAATCATATATTTTACACACCCCTACTTGTCAATATAGTGATTTTAGAGGGAATAAATTCAAAACACAAATGGAATTACATATAGAGAATGGTAACAAAAATTTTCATATAGGACCGAAACAAAATGGATGGACACTACATGGACCAACTCTTATTTAACCGAAGAAGAAATTTTAAAAGAGAAGTGTTACTACCATTCTCTCTGACACAAACTTTCTAATATATATTATATATATATATATATATGATTGGTTCGAATTCACATAGATCTCACTAAATTATGTGAGTTTCATATGAATTTGATGAGACTCGTGTAAATTTTAATCAATCAAATAATATATTTTAAAAAATGTGTGTTAATGAGTGTGTTACTAGTATTATAATTTTTTAAATATATAAAATGATAAAATGATAAATATGGCTTTGACTATTGATTAGAATCATCTCTAAAGAATGTATTATGCAAGTATGCATACACTAATGCTCATGCATAACAATTAAAAGAACAATTATGAACTTCTTTTATCTTTTGAGATTGAAAAAGAAAATTTAGTAGGTATATGTAAAATATGATTTTGTGATTTGGAGAGCTTTTAAAACTTTACACCTAAACCTCTCGTAGAAATTAATTTTGTTTTTTTTTGGAAGGAATTTTTTGTGAAACCCCTCCTAAAAATTAATATTGATATGACTAGATAAGCATAATTTTTAAAGGAAAATCACTTATATTGAAGGATTAAAGGAAAATCACTATGACAACGGATTTCTTAATAAATATAGGTTAAAAAATTAAATTAAAATTGTTGCTAAAAGTATAATCTTTAGGAGTTTAATGGGTATAAACTATTACAACCATGACTCATAAATAAAATTAATGATAAATTTCATTCAAATAGTTTAATTGTTTATGTTTAAAAAGATATTACTAGTTATTATAGATTAAATAATAGATAAGTTGGATTTCTTAAAACATCGTTGAATAACACTTTTCTTTATCGTAGTTTTAATTTACATTTTATATAAGTAAAAATTATTATATTTTTTTCTTCACTAATTAAATTTAATATATTAATTTTAAAAATATATTTTATTTTGTCTTATATATTTGTCCCCCTCATAGAAATTAGGCTAGCGTCGTCACTGTCTTAGTTGATTAATTACACTAACTAATAAGATATTTAAAACTAATTAATTATTTATATAATTGACTATACAAATCTATGCAACCTTTGTTTTATAAGCTAATTACATTCACCTAAAACTAGATTTTGGTGTGTTTTGTTAGTGCAAAAGTGGTTTTAACTAAAATCCTCTGGTTGATGTTTTTATGATAACAAAAATAAATAAATAAAGAACAATTATCTCCTAACTATATGTGTTAAGTGAATAGATTAAGTTAAAAGATAACGAGTTATATTAATGTCCTATCCTCTGGTATTTGGACGAAGACAAAGGAACAACAAGGCTTCGTTTCACTCCGTTTTTCTAAGTCTGATGTAAGTGCTTTGACACGCGCCTCTAACTGTAACACCCCAAATTTTATAATAAACTATTTTAATAATGAACTATGATTTTAAATAATTAATTTGGTGTTAAAATTATTTTAGAATATATGTGATAAATTTCGTGATTCGTTTTCGTTATATGGGTGCTTTAGATGACGTGCTACTATTATACATATTAGACTACACGAGTAATCTAAATAACAAATATTATACTTTATATATTTTTCTAAATAGTATTTTAGTGTAATATTTAAAAAATAAAAAAAATAAAAATAAGATTTTAGAAGATTTTACGTGTATATGTACGTTTGTAATTAATGTGATATTTCCTTGTATGTTTGACTAATGTTAAATGTGCACATATTTATATTTTAATTAATTTTAAGTATCTCCTATTTTAGTTATTTATTTTATAAACAATTATCTTTTGATAGTAATAATATTGTGTTTGATTTCCTTTATTTTTATATACTTGTTATGGCATTGTGATTTTATATATATTTATTATGATTTAGTAATTAATATAAAGTAGTAATGTTATATTTATTTATTTTGTGATTTTGACTATTCTCTAATGATGGTAGTATTTTAATATGAGTATTTTGAAAAATAAGTATAATTATAGTGACTATTTTGAATATGAGAGTTTCAATTGTTAGTAATATGTATTTTTTTAAAAGGTTAATTATTTTAATTACTCTAATTTATCATATATTAGTTATGAAATATTAGTAATGTTTTGAAAATTAAATGATATTTGGAGGAGTATTAAAAATGAGAAAAATGAGATTAAGTAACTATTAATTTTGTTTTAGCAAAATAAAAATAATAATTATAGTAATAAAACAAAAAAATAAATAAAGAGACCAATGGGTTTGACCCATGTGTGAACCCTAATTGTAAACAAAAAAAATTGTGATAGACTTCCTCTTCTTGAAAGAACGCAACACATCCATTCTCCATCTTCTCTAAAATTCATTGCCACCAAATCCTTGCCTTTTGAATTGATCTCAACCTTTATCACACACAAAATCGACCACTGAATCCATTTTTGGTATCAGTTTTATTAATCGTTGCTCCGTTTCTTCTGAAACAACTCCGTTTCTTTCCTTGGGCGAGCTGTTTTTGGCCGATTCCGATCACCACGTTTGTCGTTTCAAAAAACTGACATCGTTTTTGGATTCCTCTCATCGAAACCTATAAGAAGCACTACTCATTTGCATTTTTCGGTGAAGTTGACGTCGGACCCTTACGGCTCTCCGACGAGTCGGTGAGACCTTTTCTGCAGTTTTTCTCTCGTCGTTTTGACTCTATTTTTGTTCCTAAAATTATTATTAATTATTTAATATTTATTTTCATGCTCTGCATAATTTATCAGTCACGTCTCGACGATTTTGTGAACTCGCCATTTATTCGGATTCACTCGCTGTACGTTGAAGATATGAAGTCGCTGTTGATTTTTGTGTTTGAGAAAGCATCTAAATAAGGTAAGGGGTGAGAGAGCGTTTGAATTCATGAGTATAATATATTGTGAGATGAATGGGAAAACCGTATTTCCCAACGATTCATCTGGGGCTTGCTACGTACGGCAATAGCCCTTTGAGTGATAAATTAATTAATGCAAAAATATGGAACTTGTGAGATTAAAATATAGAATAGAAATATTTGTAAGGTGTTGATTGATTTAATTTCTATAAATGTGTGATATTTGATATTATTGTGATATTGGGTGTCGAATTAATTTTATATATATGTTTGATTAGATGAGTTTATGTGATCTGATAATAAAAGATGGATGTGTTGTGATAATTTTATGTGATGATGATGATGTATGAATAATAATTGTGATTTCATAAATTTGTGATAAGTTTATGTGATGAGTTACGATTGATGATAGTGATGTTCTAAATTTTTGTTTGAGATGACGGTCTTAATGGAGTATCATAGGCCAACGAGGGGAGAAAATAAAATATTGAGAATTTGTGAAGTGGAGATTATTTTGTCATCATATAGGTAGGGCCTGACAAGCCTAGCGATTTTGGGGAAGTACAACTGAATTGAGCCTGATCGTGGCGGTCTACTGTTGAGCCTTAAGGCAAGATTGTTAGACCTTGGAGGTATTCGGGTGGGGAATTCCTAGGTGACTTGGAGGTAGCACTCCAAATGTCGGGAGCTACCATGCAACACACGTTTACCTCGACTGTCGCATATATGTGTCTCGGGTTGAGTTGAGGGGATCTATGAGGACAGGGCCAATTTGAATTGTCCGTCCACCGGAATGGTGACATAGTATCATGGCCTCCTAACCAAGTACTTCAGAGTTAGAATGGTACCACATTGTGAAGTTGAGTCTAAGCTCATGCATAGCATTGCATTTTCTTGTGATTGTTTTGTTGTGATTAATATGTGTCGTGTGCAATAATAATAATTTCTGCGATGATTTGATGTTATAGGGAAATGTATTGACTTTCCTTGAGTATTTTTGACTATATAACGTGATGTTTTTCTTTGAAGAATGTTTGTGTAATGATACGGTTTATTGATGATTAATTGCGTGTTCTTCTTACTTGTATTATACTATCAACATGATTTCAAAACTCACCTCCTTCGTTGTTTGTGTTTGACTGGCTTGGCCCTGCGTTTGCGAAATCGCAGTTATTAGAGGTTAATGAGTCTTGAAGTTCAAATTTGGGAGAAGCCCCGCTCTGATAGGTGATACCGGGAAAGAGAGTCATAAGTTGTATTTTTATGCGTTTAATTAGAAACAACCTTTTGTATGAAACCTTATAACTAGTAAATTTTTGGAATTGAATTAAGAAATTCTAGTGAAATCAAATTTTATGGAGATTGCACTATTTTATAGGAGGAAAAAGTTTAAAGTGTTCCTTTTGATTTTTGAGAAACGTGATATTTTAAATTAACTATAATTTTTTTTATTCCCTTGAAAACGTATTTGCTTCACCCGCTGCGAGTTAAAGTTAAAAATTATATTATAAATTATTATATATTATTTTGGGGTTTAGGGTGTCACACTAACGATGCGAGCAACACTCTTTGTTGGTTGACTCCGATAATGCAAGCAATGTTTTGGTTTTGGTAAATCTGGAAATACATGATATGTTATGTTTTGGTTGCCTCTACTAAATGCAGCTATGCTTTGTTCTTCTGTCTCTAATAAGGTTAACAAAACAAGTGATCGTCTGCCTTGGATAAGCTTGAAAAAGCAAGTGATCGCCTTCCACTAATACGCTCAACAAGAAAGAGATCGTCTATCTCTAATAATCACATCATCACTTCAAGCATCTGATCGTACGACTCTGATTTATGTTGTATGCTCTGAAAGAAGTCAACACTTTGATGAAAATCAACGCTCCAAAGAAGACAAAACATTTTCACATCCTCCGATGAACATCCTGAATCTGCTACATGTTTGAAAGTCCTTAAGACATGCTCTGATCATAATATCATCAGCTTTCTTGTCCTCATACCAAGATACGTAGAATTACTCACACACACACACACACACACACACACACATATATATATATATATATATATATGAATACATATTAAAGGTTGATCTCTCTTAAATGGTGATTGAAGATCTCCAACGGTAATATCCTCAATGGACACTTCTTCTCTCTAATTAAGAAGAACTCACTCAGTCCATTACCAATGTGTGAGAGAGAGAAAGAATGAAAAATGCAATGTGCTAAGAAGAAATTCTAAAAAAGTCAAGAATACATCAAAACACACACAGGAATATCCTTTCAATAGAGAGTTATTAGAACTAATGTAAATTAGTGAGAGTGTTTTCACACACTTGTACTAATATAGGTCCTGATCGGTAACATCCTCTCAATGAGAGTTAGAATCCTAGAAATAAACTTCATGTCAATTTAGACACAAACTAGAACTGATGTAAATTAGCCCGATAGTGGAAACAACTCTCTCACCCCTAAGAGGTACTTGAAAAGGCACAACGACTCTCATGAACCTCAACGACAAGATGCTAGAACGTTGAAGATGGTTTTAACGACAACAGCTTGGAGAGGCTAGAGAAAAATACTCAAAGCCTGAAGAGGCAGAGTAAAGAATATATACTTGTATGTTATTTTATTGAAATTATGGATTAATTTCTTGACTTTACTGAGGCAAAATCTCTTTATAAGGGGACTAGATGTAGCAACAACATATTGTGAACTAGTATAAAAATATATGTGTCTCCTTTATTTTCTTCTATTTATCGCATCCTAGTTCTTTATGATTCAATCTTACTTTGTCTAAAACTATTTTATAAAAGTAAGTTCAATGTTTTGATAAAGAACAACTTTTTGGAAGGAATCGAAGTATCTTTCAGAAATGGAAAACACAATTCAAACCTCCATTTCTTTTGTTTTTTGGCACCTTCATGTTTCATCCTTGCTAGTCGTTCATTATGCTCTTCGATAAGGTGGGATTGTCTCCAAACGACAAGGATTAAGGTATGGAGGAGTTATGTGGTGTCACCCTCTACATTAGGTTGTGGTTGATCGAGAACTTCAAGCATTGTTGTTAGACCGATGGAGGGAGTGGTCGTTCAACCATCCAATTGGGTGGTTTGTTGAGGTTTAATCGTCATGTTCGTCATTCTTGTGACGGTCTTCTTGGGAGCCATGAGTCAAAATCAAGAATTCTAAAGGGTAATGGTGGGATGTTGATAAAAGTTTCCCATATATGGCGTCACTATTCAATATCGGAATTGCTGAAATAAGAGTTTTACCTTTTGTAGCTTGTATTCTTTGAGAGATGGAAATGTAGGTTTCCTCTGTTAGCTTCTTGTAGAGGAGGGGGTGTACCTGCATACACTCCGACAATCAAGTGAGAATTTGCCGATTTATGAGGGGAATTTAGGATAGAACTTGTGTGTACTTTTATGACATAGGGAGGTCGATTTATATAGGGGTGCCTCTTAGGGTTTCTGGAATTTTCTTGTGATGGTCATTAGGAATCAATAAATGATTGTTGGGGTACCTTCTGATGCTAGACAGATGCCCATTTGCTTTGTGATAGGTGGTCACAATCTAGTGGCTATGATTATGACATGATTGCTATTGAGCGATCGCAATTGGAAGTTCAGGTGATCTAGGATAGACCATCACTTTGGATTCCAATCGGGTGAGCGGTTTGCCCTAGATCCACATATTGGATCGGGTCGAACCGACATTGGGTCTGGCCTAAGCAGATATGAGTCAGACCCATAACATATATTGAATTTGGTTTTCCTACAAACAATTGAGTTGTATGTCATTTAAGTAGCTTTTAAATGATATAAACAACGTTTTAAACTCTTAATATTAGTTTTTCAAATGATTTTTTATTTTGTTTTGAAATGACATTTACAATATGTTTAACATCATTTTCAAGCATTTTAGTACTTACACCAAAATTAATTTTTTTTGTACAACTCCCAAGTCAAATTTAGTTCATACAAAGTAAATTTTTATATATATATATATATATATATATATATATATATATATATATATATATATATATATATATATATATATATATATATATATATATATATATATATATATCGAGTTAGGTCATGAACCAAACGAGTCAAACTATACATAGCTCAAATTAAACTCATTTATTTAGCAAGCTCAATTTTCAACTCAAATTTGACTCATTTGATCCATGAACCAAGTTTAACGAGCTAATTATCAAATAAAGTCTTAAACTATTTTCGAGTTGGTTCGGTTCATTGTCAGCCCTACACAAAACAATATCACAAAATAAGTCCTCAAATCTAAGACATTTCTCTACATCTCACTTCTTATCGGTGAAAAACACTAAAAAGAGTGATGAGATAATAATCTCAATGAGTTCTATAAGATGGGAAGTGGTAGTTAGAAAATTTCCTTTAAAAGCCATCCATACAAGAAAGAAGGCAAGTTCCTTTTAAGTAAAGATTTTAAGGTACAGTTTGAAAACCTCTCATTTTCAGTCGATTTTCCATAGAACATGGGCAGTGTATTCCAATGATCTTAGTGTGAATCACAAAAATAATTGTGATCATTTTGTAAGATAGGTTTGACTCGGACCAAAATCAATATTCCAATTAATCTTCCTTTACATATATTTCTTTAATGAAACACCATCATCTTTTGTCATTTCATTTTCAGTCATTTAACATAAGACATATAAAAGAAATACAATTTTAACAAAAGAGAAGTATAATATCATTCATAACATACTCAAGGAATCATGCATAGAGGATTTAATCATGAAATTTGTATTTTGAGTAAATATCATAAGCATGCGAAAATCAAAGCATAGTTGGGCTAGGCTGATAAGTGACAACTCACAATGCTGATAAGTGACAACTCACAACGGCAAACACAAAAAATGTTAATAAGATTCTTTCGCGATATTTATTTCATTTCAATTGCTTATTCCATTAATTTGTTTAGGATTAAATAACCATATTCATCCTTTGACGTGTGAAGTATTATCACAGTAGATCTTGAATGTATCAAAATTACAAAAAATATATTTGAATATATCTTTTATTTGTTATTGTGTTCTTTATTTATTTGACAGAAAAATAAGTTGTTTCATTCAAATGGTAAAATAAAAGTAGTACAATCAAATTCATCATGAGTGAGGACATTCTGCATCCATATTTTGAGATCAACACTAATGATTAAGAAAGTCAAAAACATGATATCCATACAATAAACATTTCAAAAGTGAATGAGAAATAACCAAACAAAAATTTTAATCCTGACAATCAAACTAATTTCTTCTACATATAGTCAATGGTCAAGAAAAATTGATGCAAGATCCACAATTTTTAATATCTCATTTATCTACAAAAAAATATTTACTAGTGTTCACTCATATCGAAATAGGTGGTATATGACATGACCAATCAAACCATGTGTTTACAAGTCATATATATGTAAGGTTGAAAGGGTGTTGAATTTGATGATAACCTCCATAAGTCTCTTACAATGTTGACGACGTCAAAATTATTGATTGAAATTTATAATGGATCAAAACTACTTTGTCAATTTGAACTAAATGTATATTGCAACAAGACAGAAAAACCAAACAATATTGCACCAAGATGACGAACAAAACAATGTCGCACTCAGATGACGAGATCACAAAAATACGATAGTGAAACTAAACATGCGTGGAAACATTTTATTTAGATAAAATGGAAAGAAAAAAAAAACCTTTGGAGGGGTGATTTCTTACCAAAACAATGGTCCTTAACCACCACCATTAAGTCTTAAAGAATGACTTGGACTGGAGAAGGCCAAGGTTGATCAACGGGGGAAATAGGTCAAAGATCTGAAGAAGGAACTCGAGGCCCATTGAAAAGGTGACCTGATAAAGACTCAGTAGGATAAATGGGCCTCGTGTTTCATAGCCTCGTGTTTCATAAAGGCTCAGTAGGTCGATCATTGAAAAGGTGATCTGATAAATGGACCTGATAAATGGAAGTTTGCCGAGAAACAAGCAATGCTTGACCAAATGTTGATAGAAATCAATGATGCAAGCTTCCAAAATGGTGTTGATCAAATTCAATTTATGGATGTGGGGTAGCTTTAAATTTAGACGGGATATATATAAACCTCATGGTCGAAGGTGGGAAGATGGTAGTTCCTAAGTTGTTATTCGAGGTAGAAGATCCTTCCTATAACATGCAATCAATGGATGCCCCATGATCGAGGAAAAGAATGGAAAATGATTTCTCTTGTATTTTTTGTTGTTGTTCTATATATTTCTTTATATGTTTTATATTGTTGTTGTTCTTCTATACCTATCATTTTATCGACTTTGTAATTATGCATTATTCTAAATTAATGAAGTTGTTTGCTTTCCATATTGTGCATGTTTGTTTCTCAATTATCAGATGGCGTCTCAAGGGGTTTTTCTTTGGTCCTAGCTCTAAGGGAAATATGTATTAAAAAAATCATGTTTTATCCTCAGATAATTATTGTATTGACTTTGCTTTAGACTCACTTAATCTTCTTTTCTATCCTAAGATAATTACTGTTTTGACTTTTCTTATCTTGTCTGTTTGTTAAAGGGTGTTCAAACAAAGATGAAACGTTGCTTGACCCTTAAGTCTGAGAGAAATCTTTGGAGATTTTGTCAGGGAATTGTTTTATGCTTTTGTTATAATGACTTGAGGGTATTTCAAATCTCTTTAAGATATGCCTTTTAAGTTAGTGAAGTAGTCCACTACCTTTCTTTGGAAATGTTGCTGGTTATTTTAACTAAAAGTTCAGCTTGATCCGGTTAGTGAATTAGTCCACTACCTTTCTTAGATATATTTAGTTTCCTTGGGGTCGTGGAGAATTGTCCAAGGAGGTCCATATCCCACCATGAAAACGACCACGGGGAAGTGAGGGAGGTCACCATATATTTGTCACTTGTCACACCTTTTGAAGTATTGTTTGGAATCTTCTTCAATTGTTGGCCAAAAATGTCCTGCTCGGATTACCTTCTTGGATAATGTCCTTGCCTCAACTTTTGTCCACAAGATACTTCATGTACTTCCTTGAGTGTGTACTCAGTTTCTGATTATTTGAGATACTTGTGTAAAGGTGTCGAGAAACCTCTTTGGTATAGCATACTTTCAAAACATGATTGTTGGTGTACCCTTGATGCTCTTTGGGGTCTGAAGGAAGCTCTCTAGTATGGATGTATCAAACGATTTTTGTCATCCAATCAAACTTGGAATAGATAGTCTTGGGGTGGTAGGATTTCCTATATCATTGATTTGGTGCCTCTTGTTGATCAACTTGGAGAGTATGTTTGCTTGTTTTTCCTCTCGTGGAATGTGTGTGATTTCCACTAATTAGAACTTTTCGATTTTCTCCTTTCATCTATGACACAAGACTAACTGTGAATTTACGTGGAGGAGATCTCTTTTGCTGCCAGTTCGTTTGCCAAGGTTAGCCCTACAATGTAAGCTTCATACTTTCCTACTTGTTTGAAATGAGAAACGAGAAATGAGAAACTGAGAGACTCTTCCAGCATCAAGCCTTTTCCATTTTCAAGAATAAGCCTTGCAATGCTCTCTTCTGTAATGAATTATTCATCCACAAAGATTTTCCATTTGGTGCATGGCTCTTGGCATCATTTTTTTAGAAGAAGTCACCTAACAATTGTGTTATGAGAGCATTCCCTTATTCAAAGGTGTTATTTCATAGGCTAAATACGACATGTGGTCCCTTAACTTAATTTCAGTTAACGATTTAGTTCTTTATCTTTTTTTTTTTTTTTTTCCGATTTGGTCTTTATTTTTTTAAATAATTTCAACGTTACCCTTTAAGTGGGGTTCCGTTAATAAAAAGTTAAAAAAATCCCTTATCTAGATCATTGCATATGTTCATCAAACCTCTAGGAATGATTGACACTCATCTGAAGTGATTTATATGGAGTAAAAATAACCATAACTTCAGTTTTTTAAGAATCAATCCTACTATCAAACTTAGAATAAACTTTGAATATTTTTCTGAAATATTTCCAAAACATAAAGGATAACTTTTTCTAAACATGGAGGAGAGATTTTTTTAACTTTTTTTTTTAACGAAACTCCACTTAAAGGGTAACATTGAAATTATTTAAAAACATAAATGACCAAATCAAGAAAAAAAAAAAGATAAATGACTAAATCGTTAACTAAAATTAAGTTAAGTGACCACGGGTGGTATTTAGCCTATTTCATAATGTTTCAATACTAGTTTCAAAAATGTTTTAAAAGATGAGAAATGGAAAAACTAGTTTGGTAACTTTAATTTCAAAATTTGTTTTAAAAAGCAAAATACACAAAACTTGTTTGCTACATCAATTTTTTAAATATTCCCATTTAATATATTTTCTTTTAAATTGAATAAAAATAAAAATATTTTAATGCAAGAGAAAATGAACATGCATAATTATTCCAACTTCAAACTCTCTAAACTGAACAAACACATTTTTTTTCGACATTATATTTTTTTTTATGAGTTTAATTTTGAAGAACTGTATCCGTATAAAACTATTGAAGATGATAATACGAAAAATTTTAAATTCAAAAAACACTTATAAAATTATTTTTATTTTATCTCCTTTTAAAGACACTAATCATCGTGAAATTTAAACTCAGAGTATTCAAATATAATAATTGTGATTTTAAGGTCAAACCAAACATTTAAAACTATTTATATATATATTATTTAAGAAGTTCAAATTAAAGTATACATTTTTTTAATAATATCATGGTTATGGTTGACTATTACTGCAGAAATCATTTACACTCACAGTTACATCTTTATTTAATTATTTATACTTTTGAATTATTATTATTAAAATAGATCAGTAAGGACGGCCCAAAAGAAAATAGATCGGTCAAGGGAGATACGGAGACTTTGAATCCCATCAATCGAAGTCAAGTCCAACATAATTTACGTAAAAAATATTCACACCTGCCAATTACAATAACCTATAAGCAAATAAAGACGTTGCGCGGGTGTAATTTGTAAAATATTATTTCAGTATAAATTTATTAAAAAGTTTAAAGGTAATATTTATGGTGTATAAATGTATCAATCTGATCGGAAAAAATATTTCAAATTTATAAATTTTTTAGTTTATAAGAACCGTGGTTGTATAACAAAAGAATAAATGGAATAGCAACAATTGAAAATTTTATAATAAAATGAGTGATTTTCATTCTAAATAATATGATTAAAAATAGATGAGTTAGTGTTTGTATACACAATTAAAAAGATTTAAATAAAATGAGTGATTTTGACTCTAAAAATATTATTAAAAAAAGATGAGTGGTTGTTTGTATTCATTTTGTTTTATTTTAAACATTCATAATTATAGAATATTTTCTTCCGATAAAAAATAAAATATATATTTTGCAATCATTGATTTGAGATATATTTGTAAGAATTCATTTTTATATGATGATTATTTTTATTTTACTTTTTATCTTGAGCACTATTATTTCTTTATTCTTTTTTTGACTAATTGAACGAAATATTATTTCTTATATTTTATGTTTCATATCTCATTTTCACTTAAACTTTCGATAACTAATTCTTATATAGAGGT
>JBBPBP010000004.1:45533550-45548573 GCA_037974735.1 Cicer chorassanicum | reverse complement strand
GTGTTTTAATATTTTTTATTTATTTTAATTTAAACTTCATTTGATTGTTTGTGCATAAGTTTGATTATTGATTTTTCATGTGATTATTGTGTTTTTATATATTTTATGGTAATTTATGGTTGCTACATTTTAATTAATAAAATGTAATTTAAATATTGGGATGTATTTATATGCAATAAATTAAGAAAGTAATTAACAATTAAATCAAGTTTGTAATGAGAGTTATATTTTTATTGTTTTATTAGTTATAGAGATATAAAAAAAGAATTAGTAAATAAAAAATAAATGAATTCTAGAGGTGCCACATCATACTATTGAATGATGTGTCAAAATGAGTGTCACATGTCAACATATTATTTTGGGGGTTTATTTTAATATATTATATTGATTAAATGAATTATTAATTGTTATATAATTAAAAAATAACACTTTAAGTTAGGCTTTAATGTTCTGCTATGGCGTCAAAAAAACAAAACTCCTCTGTACCTCTTCTGTGATGTCCGAAATTAAGAAAACATCGAAAGTATTCTATGCATCTTTGATTCATATTTCAAAAAATTTATTTTAATATTTAAAATTTAAAAATTAAAAAATTTATTTAAATTATTTGTTTTTAGAAATTATTTTGTAAAACTATTTTTAATATTATACTTTTTAAAATTAAAAAAACAAAACTGATAAATGGTGTTTTACTTTTTTATTTTTCAATTTTTTTTAATTTGTTAATCAAAATATGTTTTAAAAAATTAGAGTTGTTAAACAGATTTATTTAAAATTTTCTTTTCAAAAACAATTTTCTAAAATTTATTTATAAAATAATTTTCTAAAATTTATTTATAAAATAATTTTCAAAAAGAAAAAAAATAAAACACAATTAAACAAACCTTCAATGTTTCCAATTTTCATCTTCTCAAAACTAAAATGTAAAATTGAAAATTGAAAAGAAAAATATCTTTTTGGTGTTTTACTTTTTCAGCCCCAAAACTAAAAATTGGAGTGGTTTATCAAACAAGTTTTATTACGTTTTTTATTTTTAAAAACTAAAAAACTGTTTTACAAAAGGAAATCAAAATACCATAATTTTTTATATTTTTGGCGAAGAACCAAAATGGAAAAAGTAATTTAATTCAATAAAAATAATATAATTGGAATATAAAATTTGCACTGTGTTGGAACACTGCTCCTATTCGATTTCAACATTTTTTTCTTTGGTTTCCTTGTTCAAATATCGAAATCAATAGCAACCTCTTGTGAAATCTGAGACACTTGCATCAAACATCATGGTAATCCCAGTAAGTTTATGCAAATCAGCTGCTAAGAAAATTGTTGAAGAACTTAGCACTATGCTTACAAACAAATATAATCTATACTCTTCCTTCAAACACGATTTCATCAAGCTAAAGAATGACATGTCAGCGATTTCAGCAGTTCTTCTAGATGCAGAAAAGAAGCAGGAAAAGAATCACTTGGTTGAGGATTGGTTGATGAAGCTCCGGGACACCCTGCACGATGCAGAAGACTTGTTGGATGATATAAATGTTGAATCTTTGAGGCAGAAAGTGGAGGCTGAATGGAAAATAGTTACTTGGGTAAGAAACTTTTGTATACTTTCGGATATGGATGATAGAATTAAGAAAATTATAGTGAGAATCAATGAGGTAGCGAATATGATAAGTAGTCTTCATTTGCAGGAACTTGATCAATATCAAGTGAATGCTAGTAATAGACAAAGGGTGATGAATTCAATATCATATATGAGATGTTGCACAGAGGTTGTTGGAAGAGAAGAAGATGAGAAAAAGTGATTGAAAGGTTATTAGAAAAAAGTGATAGTTTTGTTGTTGTTCCTATTGTGGGAATAGGAGGGTTGGGGAAAACAGCACTTGTTAATATAATTTTTGATGATGATAGGATAAAGAATGGATTTGATTTGAGGATTTGGGTAGATGTGTCTGATGATTGGAGTATAGAAAGGATTTGGGAAAAGAAAGTTGTTCGAGGATTCGATCGTTCTTCGGATAAGAATGTTAGCGGCGTAGATTTCTTGTCGTGTCTTAATGATTATGTGGGTGGGAAGAAATTTTTACTTGTTCTAGACGATGTTTGGAATTGTAATCGCGTAGAATGGCTTGATATGAAGAAAATGTTGTTAGGAAATTGTGCATAAGGGAGTAGAATTGTAGCGACGACGCGCTATAAAATTACTGCATCAATTATGGGTGAAAATGAGAATGAAAATAGTTTGTATCAACTAGGTGCTTTGGTTGATGGTGATTGTAGGTATTTGTTTGAGAAATGGGCGTTCGCGGAGGGAGAAAGAGTGCAACATCCTAATCTTGTTAAAATCGGAGAAGAGATAGTGATGAAATGTGGTGGTGTGCCTTTAGCAATACGCACCATGGGAGGCTTACTATCTGGAACTAAAGAAGAATCTTATTGGATGTCAGTGAAAAACAGCGATACTTGGAGTATGAGTCATTTGCCTGAAAAGGAAGATGGTATAATGTCGGTTCTCATGTTAAGTTATGATCAATTACCATCCCATTTTAAAGATTGCTTTGCATATTGTTCTTTACTTCCTAAAGGTAAAGAATTTGATAAGCAAGATTTAATCCATTTATGGATGGCTCAAGGTTTCATTCAACCATCAAACAATGATCAGCAATTAGAAGATGTAGGAACTTGGTATATAAATGACTTTGTGTCTAGATCAATTTTTGAAATAGTACATGAGAATCATAAAACTGAAATAGTAAAATGCAGAATGCATGATTTATTTCATGATCTTGCTAAATTAGTGGCAGGAAACTTGATGGTTAACTCTGATATTTCAAAAAGGTCTGAAAGCACAAGACACATTTCATTTTGGGATCAAGATGAAATTAGGGAAGATCCAAGTTCATTTCTCAAGTTACCAAAGTTGAGAACGCTTCTTTCGATTACGAAATTAGGACCTCATTTGAATGTCTTTCTCACAGGTTCGACTTACTTACGTGTGTTGGATTTGAGCAACATCGGCATAACACATTTTCCAAATAGCATTGGCAACATGAAACATTTGAGGTATCTAAATCTAAACGGAAACAACGAACTTCGAATCCTTCCCGATTCCATTTGCAGCCTGCATTTTCTACAAACTTTGAAGCTATCAGGATGCGGAAGAATTAGCACCTTCCCAAAGAACTTCAGTCACTTAGTTTCTCTTAGACATTTGGTGATAACCTCTCCAAATATTTTGTTGAAACAACTTGGTACTTTAACGTCTCTTCGGTCGTTAACGATTGAACAATGTAGAAACCTTGTGTCTTTGACAGAAGTAACTCAGAACCTCACTTCCCTTCGTACGCTGCGAATCCACAACTGTGCTAAATTAAATTCACTGCCAAGTAGTTTGAAAAACTGCATTGCCCTTGAGAATTTGGAAGTTGTAAACTGTCCTATGATTGAATCATTGGATGTGTGTATGCAAGGTCTTTCGAGTCTTCGCTCGTTAACTATCAAAGGTTTAAGCAAACTAAGAACTCTACCAATCAAGCCTGAATTCTATGCAAGTAGTCTTCAATATCTGTTCATTATAGACTGCATTTGTCTTAAGATACTGCCTGATTGTGTGAGGAATATGTCGTCACTTATGCGTCTACACATTCGATATTGTCCCATCCTTTTTAGCTTACCATGTGGATTTGGACAACTTACTGCTTTACAAGTTCTGCAAATTGATGGTTGTCCTGTTTTAAGCACAAGATGCAGAAGGATTGTCGGCGAGGATTGGGAAAAGATAGCTCATGTACACGAAATATATGTTGACAATGTCAGAATCTAGCTCACCTGCAGTAAAGTCTTCTTGCAATTTGGGCCCTGAAATAATTGTGTGGGTTGAGTCTTTTCTTGCAGCCTCAGCATGCCATGAATGCCTCTCCTAGCTGCTGTGATTAGCATTTGCTGCTATTGTGGCCCTTGTGATTGCTATTTATGCTAAGGCTGAAAAAGAACCTGTCAAATTATTGTGTGCTAATTTCTCAAAGAGAAAAGTTCTGTATGAATCTCTATTAATGTTACAATTAAATGTATTTATATATTCATATCTCAAATATAAGTACTTACAATTCATTGATGTTTGTAGAATCATTGAGCAATTTTAGTTACAAACTTTGATGGCACAAATGAGATATAAGGGAATCATGACATGAGCTGAATTATGGGTCAAATAATTGTAAGAGTGGTAGAACAGTAATACCAATGTAAAATAATTCTAAATAGATTAGTAATTTTCAATTCAATGCATATGTAATGTGTTCCCGAAATATTGATTAAATAGGTAGAATAAAATTGTTTCTTTACGATGCATCTATTTTGACACGTGTATTTTTGGCGAAGAATAGTCTGAGTAGGGGTAATAGAGGTAATGACACATCCTATTAACTTTGCTAGCACTTATTAACATTATTTCTAAACATAACACATCTAGAATATTCTGATTACTAATTTTAATTACTAAGATAATTCTTGAGTTTAGAAAATTAAGTGTAAGGATTAAAATTTTAAAAAAAAATCACAATCTAAATTTTTTGTGTGACTTTTTTGTATAAGTAAATTTATTAAAGGGAAATATTGATTAAATAGGTAGAATAAAATTGTTTCTTTACGATGCATCTATTTTGACACGTGTATTTTTGGCGAAGAATAGTCTGAGTAGAGGGTAATAGAGGTAATGACACATCCTATTAACTTTGCTAGCACTTATTAACATTATTTCTAAACATAACACATCTAGAATATTCTGATTATTAATTTTGATTACTAAGATAATTCTTGAGTTTATAAAATTAAGTTTAAGGATTAAAATTTTTTTAAAAAAATCACAATCTAAATTTTTTGTGACTTTTTTGTATAAGTAAATTTATTAAAGGGAATATAAGAGATATTCTAATCCTTGCACAAAAAAGTGAAGTTCAGACTAAACATCATAGCAGAAGAAACACTTTCCACCTTCTATGTAAGGTTGAAGATATCCCTCCAAACCATATGCTCAAACTCAACCACAAAAATTACATCAAATTAATATGCAGCTAACTAAAAAAATATAGTTAATTCCTAGTATTTTAGTTGTTTATGAGATATATATTAAATAAGTGATTAATCTCATATTTTATTGATTAATGATTATTCTAAGTGGTTAATGGCATAAACATGTATATTTCTCACAAAAACATCTCTCTATTATTATAAAAAATTGAAAAATATTAATATATGTATTGTTCGTATATACCCTACAAATATGGTGAACAATAGATAAAGTGTTGGTATTTAATGTCAAAAATAGTTCGTTCAAGAGTATTTTGCTAACATAATACAAATTATGATGCAAATTATGGTGTTGTTTGAATTGAAGAACCAAATTGACGTTATATTAAATTTGTCGGAGACTATTTTGATATTAAATTGTATCCTTTTAGAACTATTTTGACAATAAATTATATATTTTAGAGATCAAATTAACATTAACTTATGTTTTTATTTTAATTTTATTATCGTTTTTTCCAAAAAGAAACATTAACGTGATTTTAGTCATCGTCAAACCAGATTGTACACATGACAGTAAGTGAGTGTCATATCAACAAATTCACAAAGTTATCAGTCAACTTAATGTCAATACCTAAACTGACAATAATTTTAATAATTTGAGGATTAATTTGAAGCGTTTGCCGAATTAGAAATAAGTGTGATAAGAAATTTTATTTTTAGAAACTAAAATAATGATTTATCCTCGTTAAATTAAACCAATATGTTAACCTCTAAAGTTGAAAATTAACCGTTGCCCCCGTTTTATTTTCAATTTTAGTGATTTTAAATTATATTATTTACGATGGATGCGACTTAAAGAAATGAAAACAAAATAAAATGAATCTCTATACCTCTGAATAGAAACAAAGACATACACTACGAGAGGGACGTTCTAGTTCTTCTCATTCTTACCTTTCTGCTTTCTCTCTCTCGTTTGCTGCTCTATTGTATCCGTTTTTCCTCGTTCCATATTTTGTCAACCTCTTCCACCTTCTTGAAACCATGAACACATCCATAATCGGTAAGTTTTCTACTGTTTTTTTTCTTCTAATTTCTCTTTCTTTCTCCCCCATTCCCTTTACCTCCACTTCATTCTGTTCATAAAATTATTACGGTAATAACCTCATTACTGTCTATTTAGGGTACCATTCTTTTATAATTCGCTACTCACTTTTTTTTTGTTTCTTCAACGCAACATTCAATTAACCTTCCTTGAATTTAATATATAGGTAAGGTAGCCACACACAAATAAAAATTACCCTAATGTTTATTTCACTTTAATTTTTAGTTCATATTCTTATTCTAGGTTTTTTGACATTATTATTGTGCTGTTCCTTGTTGAAGATCCGTTGCAGGGTGATTTTCCAGAAGTGATAGAGGAGTATCTTGAACATGGGTGTATGAAATGTATTGCTTTCAATCGTCGTGGTACTCTACTTGCTGGTAATTATCACTTACCCTTTCTTTTAATGGCTTCTTCTATTCCTTCCATTTACTTTCAATTTTTATGCTAATAATGCTGGTTTTTGAAAAAATGGTAAATATTAGGGACCAAAATACCCTTTCCCCTAGTTGATTGGAAAAGAAATAGGGTTAGTTGTATGTGGTAGTTAGGCACAATTTTAAGGGTTTTTAGCAAGGTTTATATCACGGTTGAAGTTATTTGGGAAAAAAAAGTTAGGAAATTGATTTGTTGGAAGAGTTGAGCCTTTTATTAGCATTACTGAAAATTAGTGTTGCAATTCTTCATATTGTGGAGAATTGCGGTTGAATGCGGGGATGATATGTCCGCAATGGCAGTGGTGTTGTGATTGACTGAGGCATGAAAATCTTTGCGTCTAGGCTTGTGACTGCGCACCTTTTAAAAAATTTGGGTTCTACCAATGATGATGGGAGTCTGTGTTTAAATTCTAGAAGTTTGACTTTGTTTGGACTTTGAAGTTTGACATTTTATTTTGCAAATAAATGTAAGCTGATTTTGTATGCAAGGGATGCTTATGCTTAGTACGCATCTTTTGTTACTTTGTAAATTTGTTGTTGCTTGTTTTAAGGAGAAACACTGTGTGAATGATGTTATTTGTTGGACTATCTTTAGCTGTCTTAAGAAGCGGCTGTAGCAGCAGCTATAGTGGTATTGTGTAACGTTTTTGAGTAGCAGCCAAAGAGCAGAGCAGGAAAATAGCTAGTGCTAGAGTGAAGTTCTTGTAAAAACCTGAAAATATATCCTCCACTTATAGCCATTCACTGTGCTTTTATTTCGACTTTTTGGTCCTTTCACCCTAAAACTTATTTACTTTATATTGGGTTTTAATATTCATTTTAATGAACTTTGATTATTAGTTATGCATGTCTTTAATTTGTGTATTGTTCTATTTTTGACCCTTCATGTGTATGGTACTATGGTATAAATGTCTTGTATTGTTTCCTTAAACATCAAAGTAGTGGCCATACTATCACCCAAGAAAAAAATCAGTATTTTTAAGTATTTACTGTAAAAACTTTCTGACTATATTTATATACACAACTATTTTTCTTTTTTGGATTAGATTTCAAGAGGTATTATTATTATAAGTGTATTTCTTTCTGGTTTATTTGCATAATTTCATTTGAAATTTTATGAATTATTCATTGGAGGTATTATACATTATCAACTTGCTCACTCCCGATACTTGATTTAATCAATTGAATCAGCTGGCTGCAATGATGGAAGTTGTGTTATCTGGGATTTTGAAACCAGGGGCATTGCTAAAGAGCTTCGGGATAATGAATGTTCTTCTGCTATTACCAGTATTTGTTGGTCAAAGTGTGGTAATCGAATTCTCGCATCTGCTGCTGACAAGTCGTTATCCCTGTGGGATGTTATGAGTGGTAAGAGGATAACAAAAATAGTTTTGCAGCAAACCCCTTTACAAGCTCGGCTTCATCCGGGTTCCTCTAAACCATCTCTCTGCTTGGCATGTCCTCTCTCATGTACTCCGATGATTGTTGACTTAAACACTGGAAATACTACTTTTCTTAAAGTTTCTGTCTCCGAGAAACCAAGTGGACCAAACCCTGCCTCACGCAACAAGTGTTCTGATGGGAGTACCTCCTTCACACCTACTGCTGCATGTTTTAGTAAGTATGGCAACCTGGTTTATGTGGGAAACTCAAAAGGGGAAATTCTTGTAATTGATAGTAAAGATGGTGAGGTGCGTGGCATGGTTCCCATCTCTGGTGGTTCTGTAGTTAAGAACATTGTATTCAGCAGGAACGGACAGTATCTTCTAACGAACTCAAATGATCGAATAATCAGGATCTATGAAAATCTTCTACCCCCAAGAGATGAAGTTAAAGCATTAGATGAACTGGATGAGAACCTCAGTGATACAAATGGTGTTGAGAAGTTGAAGGCTGTAGGATCAAAATGTTTAACTCTATTCCGGGAGTTTCAAGATGCAATCACGAAGGTGCATTGGAAAGCACCCTGTTTCAGTGGTGATGGTGAGTGGGTTGTTGGTGGTTCTGCTAGCAAAGGAGAGCACAAGATTTACATATGGGATAGAGCTGGACATCTTGTGAAAATCCTTGAAGGTCCTAAGGAAGCCCTTATTGATTTAGCATGGCATCCTTTACGCCCTATTGTTGTATCTGTTTCTTTGAATGGCATAGTTTATATCTGGGCTAAAGATTACACTGAGAACTGGAGTGCTTTTGCTCCTGATTTCAAAGAGCTTGAGGAAAATGAGGAGTATGTTGAGCGAGAAGATGAATTTGATTTGATTCCTGAGACTGAGAAGGTATGTGAACGTTTTATGGTCATGTAGGTGTTATTAATCTCTTTTTCCATTTTACAGTCCTAAGTTCATACCCTTGCAGGTAAAAGGAACTGATGGAAATGAAGACGAGGAAATTGATATTGTGACAGTGGAGAAGGATCCTGCTTTCAGCGACTCTGACATGTCCCAGGAAGAGTTATGTTTCCTTCCAGCATCTCCCAAATATGATGTTCCTGAACAGCAAGACAAGTTCTTAGAAAGTTCTTCAAAGCTGGTGGACAGCAATAACTCTGGATCCACATTTTCAGAAGAGGCTGTAGTAAATGGACATATGATGAGTCATGCCTCGAGTCCACTTGAAGGTAATGAATGTTACTTGCAAAATATGCTTGTAACAGAGTATTTGCATTCTTAAGAATCCCATTTTTTAAAATCAACTATTGAATATTTTTGTGAGCCCTTTATATGAATGCAGGTTTCTTCATGTTCTAAGAATTTGCATTTCTGAAATATATTGATTCTGTTATTTAAAAAACATTACTATAGTATTTGCATTTTTGACATGTTACCTTTGACATTATTTACAGATGATGCTGGGGCCACACGAATTAAAAGAAAGCGGAAACCATCAGAGAAGGTGTTGGAGTTGCAGGCTGAAAAAGTCAAGAAACCCTCAAAATCTAGCAAATCATCAAGAACCAAAAGTAAATCTTTTGTTGATGAGAATAATGATGATGGTTTTTATTATGATGAGTTTTCTGATGAATAATTGTAAATTATTTTATTCAAAAACATCTTTTACTAATTTCTTTATTATTTTTTTTTTTACTTTTGATAATTCTTGCCTTTGCACATTGTTGCCCTTCCCTGCCACACTCCCCCCTCTCTTCCCTTGCCTCAATTATTAAAGTTAGAATTCACCTAGCAACTTTTCATCAGGTTGGTTCGAACCCTATATAAATATTATAAATTTTGTCATGCAAGGAAACACTTTGTTGTGTAATGAGATTGAATTCAACCCAATGTCAACTTTGAGTTAGGTGTCGTGCTCAATATTTTAAAAACCGAATCAAATCGAAGGAATGATTCAGCCAGTTGAACTATGAAAAGTCACTGCCTACAGTTTCATTTTATGAGCAATTTGTCCCAATTCAAGCAATTTAAAGCGGTTTAGTTATGACTTGGGGGCTTCACTATTTTGATGTTTGGTTCGATTTTTATAACATGGAGAAAGCCGAGTGGCACAAGTTTTCCACACATTTGTTACACTTATTGAGAGTTGTGACTTCTCAATGTAAGAGACTTACCCCCCACATACATATTAAGTTGGGATAGTTTAAATTGCTACATATTAAGTTGGAGCAATTTAAATCTGTTGACAGTAAATTTTATCATACCAAACAAATGAATTTGATGTTCAATCTATGACTCAAATAAGATCTTTAAGGGTTGTGCGTTTCTCTCTTTAAAATTTCTTAACTAACTTAAGACTTCTTTTTAAGTTTCTATATTCGAGTTTGTGCCTATAGTGACCCTTTTCGAGTATCATTTCCTACTTCAGAAGAACCTATTCTTTGACCATGTATCTTTGACTTTATTTGAATAAGGCCCTTTCGAAACTATCAAGACTATTATATTGAAGTAACTACTTGTTGACTTTCAAATGCGAACGATTTTCAACCCAACACAATGATGGCACACGATCACACCTTACCCACCTTTCAAGAGAAGACAACATGTCAAAAAAAAAAAACAATTGCACAGATTTTTCAAGTATCCCACTTCTTCGCAACGTGTCAACATGAGTGGTTACCTCCACATCACCATAAATGACTAGCTAGCTAAACTATAAAACTTCAAAAAACATTCCTTTATTTCTTTATATTGCAATTTTCTAAAACTTCTCTTACACCTAAGTTCTTCAATCAAACAAATCAACCAACACTCACTATGACTTCAACCTTTGTTCCTCCAAAGGTTTTTCAAAATGCCAAACCAATTCTAAGAGGACAAACCAAATACGCCCTTGAGCTTGATGAAGATGAGGCAAATAAGGCTATTTGGAGATATTAGGTATTGATTCCAATCTCTCTAAAATTCCATAGTTTTGCATTTCTAGGACCTCTTTCGCCCACCAACCATCTCTAGTATGTTGAATCTTTCTTTCCTCATCATCCCATTTCTTCCCCATTAGCTTTCAAATGTCAAGTTTGTTGAGGTAAAAACCTTTTTGATATATATATATTTTAATGACAACAAACTTTATGAAATAAATGATTAAGTTTTATGAATGACAATCTACTAATGATTGCACTTGAATTTTATTTAAGGAACATAAATTGCATAAATAGATAAGAAAGAAGCCATTCACATCAACAAGTGTACAAATATCTACTCAATAATTAAAGAATCTCAAAAGTAATATATCATATATCAATTATTCAAGAGAATGATTATTACATCTTCAAGATAACATCTTCATGAAAAAAGTGTCCAATACATTCATACATATACTAAAGTATCTCAAGGATACTTGATGGACAAGACACAACATGGGTAACACTAAGAAAAATTGTAGGAAATATTGCTTCAACAAAAGATTTCTCCTATCATATAGAAGACAACATTCTCAATAGTTATGAAATAATGTTCTCATGATGAACAAGTTCATTGCATTCATAAATAGTCATATCAGTTCAGCAAAATGACAAGAATCAACTTTGAATAAGAAATCATTTCAAGATCGAATAATTTATTAAGTCATTTGTTAAAATAATGATGGAAGAACATTCACCAGAATGTTCTGGTTATTCAATTAAAGAACAATTGACATAAGGGATCTTTTTGGAAGAGCGCATGCAGTAAACCAGTGGACATTTCACACATTGTCTTCCCAAAATTTGATGAGAAATTAAAAGTCAAGATATGAAGGCCTACTTGCAAAAACAAACATACAAAATGTTCTGCAGAATATTCTAGTACATTCTGATTGTCTTAAATAAAAGACAAGAGACAAATGAATCAGTTTTGGGATCTCTAGAAGCCTGTTCTAGATTGATATAGTTCTCACATGGGCAATACAAAAGTAATCAAAAGCAAGAACTCGAGTTGAAGGCCCAAAAGAGGAAAACAGCCTTCATATTGATGAGTTGTGAGCAAGGACGCAAGTACATTGTACTTACATTATTTTGCAGGAAAAAACTCTGCATAATTCTGATTTGGAACGGTACTAGACATGTGACAGCCCATTCTCACACTCATTCATGTTTTCCATTAGACCCAAAAGCAAGAACATTCTAGGTTTGTCAAGAACGTGATGGAGAACAATATAAACATGTGTTTAATTATTTTAAAACAGATCGGACACTTGACTGATGTGTCTAACGGGTATATTAAGTTTAAACTGAATATTCAAAGCCTTTTATCATCTATAAATTGAAGATCAATTGGAAGATTAAGAAAATAGTTCAATTTGCAAATCTACCAACACTTGTTCAAGTAAGAACAAATCAAAAACTCTTCAAGAAAACTCCAACACTCTTCACTATATATGTGGATCATCATTTACTGAATTTGTCTTTATTTATCTTAAACAAGTGTTGAGAAGTTTCAAGATCCCAAACACTTTTACCATACACATCATTTGTAAGTCAAGTCTATCTTTTATGTTGGATTGAATTTGTTTGTAAAAATCCGTTCTAGATTGAAAGGTGACTGTGAAAATCCTTTTAAGGTTGAAAGGTGACTGTAAAAATCTTTCCTAGGTTGAAACGTGAAAATTATAATTGATCAAGGTGTGATCAAGAGAAAAGGTGTTATGGAGAACATTTTGGTTTTGAAGCACATAGTAAAAATCTCGCGGTTGTGAGGACTGGACTAGTCCAAGTTGGGTGAACCAATATACATTTTTTGTGTGATCTTTTTATCCATTATCTTTAATTATTTGCACACACAAATCATACTTCACTATAACCTAATCTGTTTTATTCACTTCTAAAATATTCAGAACGTTCTTGACATTTTGTTTCAACCAAGATTAATCTTGAGTTAATTTAAATTAAACACATGAATCAAAATTTTAAAGGGTCAAAATTCAAACCCCTTTTCTTGTGATTGACATTGCTACTTCAAAGTTAACCCTAGATTTCTTGAAACAGTTGTCAACTAGAATATGACCCGCGCTTTGCGCGGGTTTAATTTTAATTTTTTTATAAGGTGATATATATTATTAATCTTGTAAATTTTAAAGTTATAAAAAAAAATGCGATAAAATATATTGTAGAGTTTGTAATTAAATGAATATTTTTACTGCTAAAAAAAGATAAAAGAACAATGTCTTGTAAAAGTTTAATCATAAAAAAAATTAACAATTTTACAACCGTTTCAAGTTAGATTTGAACTTTATTTACAATATCAAATTTGTACCATTTAGCTGATTTTTTATGGTCTATAGACATAAAATATTAACCATGATTTAAAAGATAAATTATATAATTGATAATTGTAAACTCTATTTTTATTAAAGTATGTAAGTTATGTAGGAATTTTTAAAATTTTAACATTTTTTCCTACACATATTAAAAAAATATCGAAATGATGCTTATGGTAAATATATGCATTGATAACTAATAAGAGAAACAAAACACATTTTTTTTTATTAGATTGACTAATTGTTATTTGTTTAGGTAAATATATGTGACGGCACAATAATAAAAAAAAATACAAAAGTTGTATATTGACTATTTTTAATGTCTAAATAAATATTTAAAAGTGTTTGAACATTTTATCAACTATATTGGTAACTTTTATTAAAATATTGTATCAAAATTTACTTATTTAATTTGGTTTACACCAGATTTCACGATTTCTAATTTTTATACACTCCAACGTATTATTTTATCAAAATAGTAAGATTTCATGATTTTGTCCTTAGAAAAAATGTGTTGGGTTGTACAAAAAAAAACAATTTACTACTTGAAAAAAGTTAAAAATATACATAACAATATCAATATTTCAGTAAATATATAAATTTTTCTCTAAGTCCACATGAGTAATGATATAATAAGAAAAAAATATAAAAACAAATTGTTGGTCTAATTCAAAATTATATCTCTCTATTTGATTTAAATATTAATTTTAGTTATCTAATAAGTGACAAGTGATAGATTTCGTAGATATTATAAATTTTATTAAATTTTTTTTTAGTAATGATATTATATAATATTCAATTTGAAAATATTTGTGGAGGAATAACTGTTATCAATAATAATGGAGGACAAATAATTCATATTTATTGTATTGAAATTGGTAACTTATGGCACATGAATTGGTAATTTATTGTATTGATTGATATTGATATTGATAATAGATACTAGATTTTGGGGCAGATTCAGATTGGTAGAGGGGAAAGCTATTTAGAAAGTGAATAGGAATTTGAAAATATTTATGGAGGAATAACCATTATCAATAATAATGGAGCACAAATAATTGATATTTATTGTATTGAAATTGGTAACTTATGGCACATGAATTGGTAATTTATTGTATTGATTGATATTGATATTGATAATAGATACTGGATTTTAGGGCAGATTCGGATTGGTCAGGGGAAACCCTATTTAGAAAGTGAATAGGAAACTCTCTAGGAAGATGTACGCATAACTTTTTAGCTGAGGTATTCGCTTACGTGGAGAAAATAGCATGAGGTGGCAGGAGTCTCTTTTAATTATATACTAGAATATAACCCACACATTACGCGAGTATAATTTGTAAAATATTGTTTTAGTATAAATTTATTAAAAAGTTTAAATGTAATATTTATGGTGTATAAATGTATCAATTTGATCGGAAAAAAGTTTCAAATTTGTAAATTTCTTAGTTTATAAGAATAGTGGTTGTATAACAAAACAATAAATGAAATAGAAACAATTGAAAAGTTTATAATAAAATGATTGATTTTCATTCTAAATAATATGATTAAAAAAAGATGAGTTAGTGTTTGTATATACAGTTAAAAAGATTTAAATAAAATGAGTGATTTTGATTCTAAAAATATTATTAAAAAAAGATAAGTAATTGTTTGTATTCATTTTGTTTTATTTTAAACATTCAATCATTATAGAATATTTTCTTCCAATAAAAAATAGAATATATATTTTGCAATCATTGATTTGAGATATATTTGTAAGAATTGGTTTTTAT
>JBBPBP010000004.1:45481015-45531226 GCA_037974735.1 Cicer chorassanicum | reverse complement strand
AAATGTCAACGTTTTAATTTTTTTTTATCTATTTTAATTTAAACTTCATTGGATTGTTTGTGCATAAGTTTGATTATTGAATTTTAATGTGATTATTGTGTTTTTATATATTTTGTGGTAATTTATGGTTGCTACATTTTAATTAATAAAATGTAATTTAAATATTGTGATGTATTTATATGCAATGAATTAAAAAAGGAATTAACAATTAATGAGAGTTATATTTTTTTTGTTATAGAGATATAAACAAAGAATTAGTAGAATGTAGAATAAAAAATAAATGAATTCTAGAGGTGCCACATCATTCTATTGAATGATGTGTCAAAATGGATGTCGCATGTCAATATATCATTTTGGGGGTTTGTTTTAATATATGATATTGATATTGATAATAAGATGCCTTGAGGTCTATGCCTAGTAGTTTCAACCCACCTAAGTCAAATGCCAAAATACCTTAAGTAAAAACTCTATACCTTGAATGGCTTACTTGTCTTGAAAAACAAAAATCAACGTTTTGGAGGAAAATAGGGATTTATGAGTCGATCATGCTAAATAAAAGCAATTTGATTTATAATTTTCCTCAACTATTTAGTGTCCTATATTTTTGGGATCCTTCGAATTTTACTTTCGATGTCCCTTATTGCATGATTGCGATCACTCTATTCGATGTCGTTGCCATTACAAGTCTTAAACAAACAAGTAGGGTATTAACCCCTGAAAGTAGTCTTGAACCAATATTGTCCTCTTCAAGTTATATTTAGTATATTTAACATAACAATGCCAATTCAAGAGATATTCATGATAATGAACACATTGCTTTCCTATTATTTTGACTTCACTATTTTGTCTTTTGTTCAAAATCTATTTCCATAGGCAAAACTCTTCTTCCATTACCTTGACTTCTTCCTGAAGTCAAAACCGTCAGCCTTAGTAAGCTTCTCTTAGCACAGCTCTGTGAATGACTAAGCAACCTATATGACACTCTTTCAAAAACCCAAAACTTAATCTCTAATGTTGGTGGTCCTATGTGGCTATTACAACTATGATTGAATTTTATTTACTCCAAATTTTCGAGATGTCAATATATGTTTGCAACTAGGCACTCCTTATGGTGCAAAATGTGTCCACCTGACCCAAGTTGTTGCTCTGGCCGATTCCATTCCTTCTTTCAAACAATATTTCAAATGGTTCCTTACTCTTCAACAACACAATTTTCACTTTTCTTCTTTTGTCACTTGAAGCACGGGGCCTAAATGGTTTACTCAAACCCTTCCTTGTTAAACTATAGGGGCTTAGAGTGAATCCATTGAAATCTAGAGGACCTTCTAATTGGTAGGTTGCTCCCTTTAGGTTTAAGTGGAAAAGAAACTAATGTGCTTTCCTATTAGCCTCGATTAGTGTCTAGGAAGTTTGGTCTTCCTCAAATGTTGTCTACCTCAATCATTCTAACTGCCAAAGAAATTCCAATCTTTTGGCAAGTTAACTTGGTCAACATATGAGCTTATTGAAAAAATGAAGAAGAAAATGAAATTAGAATACAACTATACAATAATGAGTAAAACTGTGAAATCTGCTAGTGGTGTTTTACTTGAAAAAAATTAAAGTTAGAAAAGAAAAGCCTAATTTAATGCAAAATCTTCGAACTAGCATAATTTCAAATCAAAGTGAATTCAAATTCTTTTGCCCCAAATTTTCCTATTTACTAAATGCCTCGTTCATAGTAATTGAGTCTATATCTGGTAAAAAATGGTTCACGCTTATAAAACTGCTTAAAAGAAGAGAAATAAAAGAGAAGCATTCCCGCTAGAGAATTCAGAGGAATCTACTAAAAAGGTATATTTTTAATTTCTTATTACTTTGGCTATTTAACATTTCATGTTAAATTCTAAATGGAAAGTTTATTTTCCATAGTGATGATCCCATGGAAACACTCGTCAAAAGAAAATCTCGAGCATAGAAAGATCAAGAAGACTTGAAACATAGTAAAAAAGCTTCATGATTGTAATGACCTTACTTTCACTCAAAGTGCAGCCGATATTACCAAACTTTTAAAGATTGTCTTCCCTAACTTGAGTGTCTTGTAGGGAGAAGCTTCGATCGATCAAGAAGATCAAGCAAATCTTGCTGAGGTAATTACTTTTCATCTGCTTTCAATTACTATACTCTTTTCTTCACAACTAATTCAACTTTTTTTTTTGTTCATAGGAAAATATGACCATGGAGGTTGAACCAAATGATGAGAATGTGAAAACCCAACCCATAACCACTACGTTGAGGAAAAATCTCAATTTGATGTTTAAAGATAATAAACACCTTAAAATACATTTTTAAGATTATGATAATTTTGTGATATAACCTGTGCTTTTGAGTATTTTACAGATTGATAAACATAAATTAAAATTTCAAGAATAATGCATTTAAGACATATTGCGCAAACAAGCTTAAATGAGGAATAGTGAAAAAGCATTCTTTATGGTATCAAACAAAAGAATATGTCATAAAGGCTTTTGATTGATCCATATTCAATTCTAGCACTGTTTTCAGATTTCACTTAGACCAATATGAGCAAGCCAACTCACACTTTGACATACACATGTTGGTCCACGTTTTTGGAAAAGGTAATTCTCTTTTATTTACGACTTGCAAGCACAAAAAGACAAAAATCAATTACATGCAAGTACAAGTGACAGTTGCAACTTTTTTCCTTCCCCGTGTTGTATCAGAAAAGCCACTTGCAAAGTTCCCTTGCTCAAATTTTGAAGATGTCTTTTGGCCACAAAATGTAGAACAATGTTCCTCTGTAGAAGAGAACGTTCTCTTTGAATTGCACTAAAACATGAAGACACCTCATCAAAAAGATTGCTTTATGGATTCTCATGTCCAACATCTCTTTTCTCCTTCACCAAAGTGAAACTCTCCTCATCTATAAATAGGAATGGATACTGAACATGAATCGCAAGAGTCTAAGCTATAAATCATCGATCACTTGTTTTATTCTCAAGTCAATCTCAAGGCTCTTTTTATCATACTCACTTTAGTTTCAGATATGCAGATTTGAGCTACATATTTCTAAGTGTGCTGATACATTTTATTTACCTTAATCTTTTACTCTTACACATTAATCACTGTCATTTACAATTTTCATTATATACTTTTGATAAAGAACATTATCTTTGTTTTAAACTAACATTCTTATCCAAGTAACAAATTGAGATATTTGCTTTTGATTTAAGTTTTTAAAGGTTACAATTCAAACTCCCTTAATTGGGACCTATTATTCTACTTCACACTACTCCCAATGTTGCTGATATAAAATGTCAACAACCCTTATAAGAAGTTGAAATAGAAAAAGAAGTTGGCCACTCCAATTCTTTGAATGACAACAAACCATGTTCGAAAAAGATAAGGCTAGTTCCCATGCTACCTCACCTTCTAAGAAATCCAAAGAAGAAGAAAAAGTACATGAAGAAGACATAGAATGTGAAGTCTTTTCCATAGAATCACCTAAATATGACCTTGAAGCTCTAGGGACTTAGGACAATCTATCAATTCCAGTTGAGATGACAGATGGGACCGACAATGTTGGATTCGATGTGGCTACTTTTCAAGATAAACTTAACCAAAATACTCTTGCTACCATCGATGACTTAATCTCCACTTTCACCACCTCCAATCTACGGTACAAGGTTCTCATGATAATGATATATCAAATCCCTTTAGGTCATAACTGATATTTTGACAGAAGAACTTCAAGAGATTGCATTCGAAAGGGATCTTTCCAAAAACTCTTTAGTGAGTTTATCTCTTTGAACAACCATTGACACTTTCAAGCCAAGACTCCTCACTCATGAATTATATTTTACTCCACAACAACTTGAAGGGATATAAGCTGTGATTGAAAATTTAGAAGCCATTTCGAAGTATGATAGAGACATGAAGAATGCTAAAAACGACAAGCTTAAAGCTGATCATATGGTTGAAGTAAATCTTCAAGAAGTCACAACAACAAGGTTAGAAATAACATAATAAAAGAAAAATCTTGATGCATATGCTTCACAAGAGATTGAATTGAAGAAAGAAATTTCCAAGCTCAAGAACAAAATTAAAGAGTTGGAGGCTGGAAAATAAAATTAGTGGTCCAAACAAATAATTTACGTAAAAGACCTTGGATGTGATCCTGTTGAAAGTAGTTGGCACAACATCTGATTTGACAAAAGAGTCCAAGTCCAGCATGCTACAACATAGATGAACACTACCAAACAAAAGCTTTTGAAATTTAAAGATGCTTATGCCAAGTTTAAACAAAATCCACCATTTTGAGTGTTATTGTATTTTTGTTATTTACCATATACTAGAACACGTGTGTTTGTCTCTTTGGCCATCTATTATCTATTATCTATATTAAAATAGACTTCCACATAAACATCATCTAATATTATGACATTTCATTCAAATATTGGCACCTCAACAAAAAATTGGCATATCTAAAAGGTTTTTCCTCTTCAATTCTCCTTATTATTCAATTTTCAATTTATTTTAACACACATTTTATTATTATTATTATTTAGCATCTAATATTATGTATAACTATTAATGTGTCATGAGTTACAAATTAAAGTACAATCAATATATAATTTTTTTTAGTATACTATTCTACTTCATCAAACAATCTCTACCAATAGTGTCTTGCAATCTAATTATTTTCAAAGAAGTAGATATAATTGGAATTTTTTATTTATTTAAAATAGACTCCCACATAAACATCATCTAATATTGTGTCATTTCATTCAAATATTGCTACCTCAACAAAAAATCTCATGTGACACATCTAAAAGGTTTTTCCTCTTCAATTCTCCTTATTATTCAACTTCCAATTTGCTTTAACACACATTTTACTATTATTATTATTATTATTATTATTATTATTATTATTATTATTATTATTATTATTATTATTATTATTATTTAGCATATAATATTAAGTATAAATATTAATGTGTCATGAGTTACAAATTAAAGTACAATCAATATATATATATATATATTTTTATACATATACTATTCTACTTCTTCAAACGATCTCTACGATTAGTGCCTTGCAACCCAAAAAAGTAGATATAGTTGGATTTTTTTTTTTGCACAAATAGCTTTTGAGTAAGTGATATTTTGTAACATATTATACCTATTTGCTCAGTTTTCTCAAAACCTTGATTGTTGTTAGTTAGAGTATTGTTTTTGCAGACATATTTGATCTCATCTACGACATGAAAATATATTGGCTCCTCAAAAGACAAAGAAGATAGTCCATATTCAGCTTTATATAAGTGTTATTATTGTGTCTTCGGGAGAAAACTATTTACCATTTATAGATAAAAGAATAATGTTTAATATTTAGATTAAAAAATTATTTGTTGTTTTTTTACGGAAATGTTTTTTTTTTGGTCAAATTTTTTAAAAATACTACCAATTTGAAGTTTCTACATCTGTTTTACTTCTACTCAACCGTACATACGGGTTGAAAATTATCAAGTCATGTAGTATAGAAATCTCATACTCAAAATAGTGGAATTTAGATTTGTTATTTCTTTGACAAGATTAGAATGAAATGAATACCAAATGACAAAATCATTTTTATATTTTTCTAATAATATTTTGACTATAAATTTATATTTGACAACACAAAAAAAGAGCATGACTAATCTGATTTTGCGGTAGATAATTACATATCTTAATATTTACTAAAATACTTTTAAGATTTTTAACACTAAATATAATTTATGAATTTTGTTTGTAGGATGATCTTCACTATGGATTTTTAATACTAAGTATATGAATTAGTTGCAATTACGTTCTGCAAAACATTTTACATATTCTCAAATGTGTGTTTGTCAACTCATATATAATAATTACTCAAATAAACCCACTTGAAAAAATACTCTACAAACAAAATGAATAAATTATATTATTTTTGAAATTTTAAAATCTTATTCACAATACTACTAATATGTTAAAGTCTATATATCCCGCGCAACGCGCGGGTTATATTCTAGTTATTATTTATTTGTAATGACTCAAGTGATCTTAATCTCATGAATGGTTGGTGTGAAGTATTTCAAATATTTCCCATTAATAGATACAATTCAATTACTCGAATATATATTTCGAATAAAATAAGCATTATTAAAAAATACGTTTTTTAATGACAACAAATCTTTTCCAATTAGGAGACTATTTTTCATAACCACGGGTTTTAATACAACTGGTAAATTTGTTTTCCAAACTAAATCCTTTGCTTGGAAATTTCTCTTTTTCACCTTTTATCATAAAATATGCTTACTTTTTCTTTTTTTCGAACGATGTTATTCAAAGCCAACATCCTTTCTTCATTTAAGTCATTCAATTGATCATACATCATGTTCTAATAATCTTATACGGGTAAAGCATTTTTTCTTTGCAATCGTAAAGACTGTAAACTTATTTCAATTGGCAACAAACATCTTGGCCATAGGCCAACCCAAAAGGATTAGCTCCTGTAACTCCTTTAGGGGAATTTCTATATGCCCACAATACTTGATTCAAGGTTTCATGCAAAATTCCAGGCTTTAATTTGGCCAATATGCTTTTTAATTAAATTGATCAAAATTTTATTAATTACCTAAACTTGTCCATTGGATTGAGCATAATAAGGAGTTGACACTAATAGTTTAAAATTTCTTTACTGAGCATATCTCACCATTTTCTTATCCATGGTTAATTTTTGAGAAATTTCAAAACGACAATGTGTTCTTCATTGAAGTCTATCACATCGTTTTGTTCAATCTCTTTCAAAGGAACTGTCTACACTCATTTGAAAAAAAATTCACAACCACTAAGATATATTTATGACCTTTGGAAGATGCTGGATGAATTTGACCAATCAAATCCAAAGGCTATCCTCGGAATGACCAAGGTTTAATGATAGGGTGCAGTTCATCTACAAGACCATGTTGTACAATGGTATGTTTTTGAAAATTTTCACACCCTTTAGCAACTTTGAAGCAATCTTTGGCCATGGTTGGATAGAACACAATTTGATGCTTCAAGATTCATTTTATTTTCTCACCTGTTTAATTCGCTCCACAAATGCCTTCATGAACTTCAGCCAATGCTATATAGGCATCAGTTTTACCAAAGCATCTTGCTAAAGTACTCAAGTATAGTGTAAAACAAGGCTTTGTATTTTAATTTCTTGTCATGATTCAAATTAGGATTTCTCAAATATTTTCCAATCCCCCGTTCGATTTCTTTTATGTTCATGACTTGAAATAACATTTAGTAATGGCTCTTCTTACCTCAATGATCTTATGAAAATGTTTCCTTAAAATATTATAACCAAATGCATTTTGAGCCAATTCATTTGGTTGAAAACTTTCAACTCAAGGGATGTACTCTAACATTGCTTCATCAAATTTTGATAACAATTTATTAGCAATTTAAAAATACTTTAATAAATTTGGACTATCACATCTATAATTTCGATTTAATTGATTAATCCCCAATTGTAAATCTCCTTGAGTGAGCCTATTCTTAGCCTTAAAATCCATTAGCAATTTGAAGTCTGCAATTAAAGCTTCATATTCTGCTTCATGATTCGATCATTTAGTACACCATTGATACATAAACTTGGTTGAGTATCTCTTAGAAGATTCAAACAACATTCCAATTCCACTACCTTTACCATGACATGAATAATTAAAGTATAATTTCCAAGGAATCCGACCCACATAGTCTTATTTGAAATTATCATTATCATTGACAAAATAATTTCCTAAAAAATCAGTTATTACTTGGCCTTTCATTGCCTTTAATGGAACACAAGTTAATGAAAATTCAGTTAATGCTAGAGCCCATTTACCAATTCTATTGTGCAAAATATATTTTGATAACATGTGTTTTATTATACCATAATGAGAAGTCAAAACAACTTGGAAAGGCTTTACATAATACTTAAATTGGTTAAATATATTTTTAGTCCTTGTATAATTTCAGCATTTCAATTTTATTCCTTGTAAAATAAAAATACAACTTTAGTCCATTCAAATTTATCTAACAAATAGTTTTAGTCCCTGCTGAAATAAAACATGTTTAATTGTCCTTCAACTTTAAAATATTTGTACGAGTTTTTTCAATCATGTTTAAAATATTATAAAAAGTCCTTCCACATATATTTAGAATATTTGAAGATTAGATGAGTTAAATATGAATTTTTTAAATATAAACAACTCAAGATAAAAGTAACGAAAATATAGACTTCAAAGACTAAAATTGCATGCATGACAATTTTGTAGAGACTAAAAGTTGTATTTTAGACTAAAATTAAAATGTTGAAATCTTATAGGGACTAAAAACATATTGTAACCCTACTTTAATTTAGTACATGAGTAATATAAAGCCAAACAAAGCTTCACAATAGCACTACACCTAATTTCAGCATTTATCAGGGTCCTACTTAAATAGTAAATAGCTCTCTAATTGCCATCTGAACCTTCTTGAGCAAGCAAACTCTCAATTGTTTCCTTCGAGGTAGAAACATACAATTTAATGGTCTTCCATTTACTGGAGGCATCATAATTGGAGGACCGGTCAAGTACCTCTTGATTTCTTTAAATGTCTTTTGATGCTCTGAATCTCATTGAAATTCATTCTCTATCTTTAATTTCAACAAATGTGAGAATACTTGTGTTCTTTCTTACAAACTCAAAATGAATCTTCAAAGATAATTTACTTTACCTAGAAAAGATTGGAGTTGGTTTTATTTTTGGAGGTAGAATTTTCAAAATGGCTTCGGTCTTTCTGATATCTACTTCCACCCCTTCTCTTGAATAAGAAATCCAAGAATTTTTTTTGCAGCTACACCAAAAACACACTTAATTGGATTCATTTTTAATTTGAACATTCTCATTCTTTCGAATATAGTTCTCAAATATGTTAAATGGTCCATTTTTGACTTAGATTTGACCACATCATCAATATAAATCTCCATAAAATCACCAATGAAATCATGAAAAATCAAATTCTTTATCCTATGATAGGTGGCTCCTGCATATTTTTTGTATTCCCAAGAAGAGAAATATTTATATTCATGTTAAATATTTACGAATTCTTTCTTCAAGTCTTCATCAAGCAAAGAACTCAAATATGTAGGCCTAGATTTTGCACCCTCTTCTACCAATCTGACTTCTTCTAAAGTGTCTTGTGATTTGAGCTTATCGACCTTATTTGACCAACCATTCTTGAATCTTGAGGGAGATTCATCAAGAATACAATCAAGATAACTATCTAAAATGGTGGCTTTAGAATATTTTTCTTTTGAAGCATCCTCCACATGCATTTTATTACTCAAAGAACATTCCGTGATGTTGTCATGAAATTCCTTTGAGTCACGAGCCACAATGTTTGGCTTTTCTAATGTATTTCACTCAAATTAATTAGAATCATTATTTTTCTCCTTTAATATTGGTTATAAAAGCCACCTCTTTTCTTTCTACCTTGAAAGTTGCTTCTATCTTAGTTTCGGTCACATAGGTCGAAATTTGAACAATAAAGCTCGAAGTATTCATTTTAGAATCCATTCATTGACCGAATCTCGGCCTTGATCATCGTCCTCCTCATTGTTGTTTAATTTGAACCCAACATGAAGTTTGAGGATACCTTTCATAAGTTCACCATTCTTGTCGAAATGTTTCTTCCATTGCTCAGCAATTTCAATCTTAAATGGACCTATTTCCTCCCATATCCTCTTAGATAAGATATACTATTATCTACAACTTTAAAATAATGTTCATCAACTTTGATATGCTCCACATATCCTTATTCATCCTACAATACAAGAGTTTGATGAACAATAGAAGGAGTTGCTCCTACATCATGAATCCATTCTAAGCCCTGAAGTAGCAGTGTCAAGTTACAAGGAAGGGGGTTTGAATTGTAATCTTGCCTAATTAAAATTTCCTGTTAAAAACTTAAGAAAAACAACTCAAGAATGATCTTGGTTATGAAAACAGAAACGGAGAAACAGAAAACGGAGAACGTTCTTGATTAGTTAAAATCACAGTTTTTTAGTTTCTCTATTTAACTTGATAATAAAAATAACTGAATGTAAATAGAGATAAGGAAGAGATACCACACAATGATATATCCTGGTTCACCCAACTCGGGCTACGTCCAGTCTTCACAACTGTGAGATTTTCACTAAGTGTTCAAAAACGGAGAACAATCTTTTGTTTACACAGTTAAAGATCAACCTTGATCTGTAACTCCAATTCCTTTCCACCCAGAAAGGATTCAATAACGTCACCTAACAATTCTGATAGGATTTTACAATTAACTCTTTTAATCACACTCAAACTATAAACAATCCTTATAGTTATTAGTTTTCACAATAATGATAAAAGATTTGATTGAATCTAATTATGTTCAACTCTTGTTTGAGAATAGATTCAGGATAAAAAGAACTCTGTAAGATAAGCTGGAAGTGTATGGAAGTTTCAAACTGATTCTTTTTGTGAATGAGATGGCTTCAAGAATGCAAGTGAAAATGATTTGTTGAGAATACTTGACACTTGAAGTTCTGAATGATGTTGCGAATTTGTCTTCCTTTTATAGACGATTTGAGCATTTAATTATGGTCAGAAAGAGCTGTTAGTAGTGCTCTGTTACTTTTGACCAAAACAATATAAATGAATAAAAATAATCCATTCATGTGAACAGTTTTGGGCCTTGCTGAACCGAACTGTTTTATTCAACTTTGATTAGATTCCCTGCGCGTTTTATGATCCCTTAAGCTTCGAAAATCTTCGTTGATTATTGGGCTTTGATCTGGATACTTGATTTAATCCAAAACTGTTTGGAAAGGAGTAAACAACTTCTGCAGAACTGAGAACTCTGTTTCCGCAGAAATGAAGATTGTTTTTTCAGAAACGGAGATTGATGATCAGAAATTGAGATTGATGATCAATCTGATTTGATAGTCTTCTGGACAGTCTGGGGACTGATAATCAATCTTGAAGTTCAGTTTTGTTTCAACTTTCTTGACAGTTCCAGACTAGAGAAAGTTGCAATCCGTTTTGACTTGCTTTGATTCATGATGTTTTATCTCAGTGATTTGGTAGCCTCTTTACAAGAATGATTCCTACTTGTTCCATGCCATGTACTGATGAACTTAGTATAAAGAACTAAGGCAGAAGCTTTGTTAAAATAGTGGAGAATTATTGGTGAAGTGGCTGCGACAATCAATCTTGATTATGCAGAACATTCTCTGTTTTGTACAGCTTATGGTCAAGAATGTTCTGTTTAGTTTTTCATCTGATTTCTTTGCTTTGATTGGTTCCTATCTTTAATAAAAAAACTCAAGAACACATATTAAATTAACATAACATTTAGAATCATAATTAACATTCTTAATTAACTTTTGTTTTTTTTTTCATCAAAACTTAATTTGAGAGTTTGTCTTAACAATCTCTCCCTTTTTGATGATGACAAACATGTTAATTTTGATTTTAATTCTGATTCTAATTTCAATTTTGAAGAGCGTAGAAGCTCCCCCTCAATTGATGCAATAGATGTTTTTATACAGTGAAATAGATAATGCAATTAGATTTTCAGCATAATAAATATTTCATTGATTTTCAAAATGATACAATCGCAAAGTACAAAATCGAAGATCCTGATTACAAAAAGGTCTTCTTGATTATCAAAATTATAAGAACTAAAATGAATTCTCCGCCTTTGTCATACAAAAAGGAAAGAGAAAAAGACTCCTATTTAGCTAAAGAAGGAGAGGATCCTTTTGAAGATGCAGACTTGGAAGGATCAGGAATCGGTTCAGGAGCAGGAGCAGGCTGAACAGGAGGAGGAGGCACACCAAGCTTGGGAGCAAGTGTGTCTGTAAGCCAAGACCGCAACATGGAAGGCTCTAAATCTTGCTAAGTCTGTCTAGCCAGAAGGAGTTGCAGGGTCGCCATCAGTTCCGAGTTAGTGGGTTCCTTTGGAGGAGTCATGATTGGAGGATGGACAGGAGCAACACTACTTGAAGGAGCAAATATAGTAGGTAGAGAGGCAGGTATAACCTGAGGGTTAGGTTGGGAGGAGGAAGTTTGGTTAATGGAAGGACTAGGAGTGGCTGGAGAAGTCAAAAATTGACTGATTCCAAAAATGGATGAAGTGGTTGTTTGTGGGGAAATATAGGCAAGCGACATGGCTGACACATTTTGATGGGGGAGTAATGTGGTCTTGGGATCAGGTGGAGAAAGAAAGTATTGGGAGAAGGATATAAAGTCAGTGGAAGATAAGGTGGATGGTTGAGGAAAAACAGAGAAAGTTGGAATTTCTGGGGGAAGGCCTAGAGAACGTTCTCAGTTTGCAAGAGAACGTTCTTGAGCAGTTTCAGCAGCTCTATTTGGGGAAGGGGAGGCTGAGGCTGGGTCTGGGGTTGCAGCTCTTCTTCTTGCAGAGCGTTTTCTTTTGGGAGGGGATGGAAAAGAAGAGATGATGGGGGCAGACCGTTTTGAGGTTCTAGGGGCAGGCTGTTGTGATGATGTGGGGGAAAGCTGTTAGGTGACGGTTATTTTTAATGAGCAATGTTTTTTGTGTGATAATTTGGATAGTTTTATGAGGGATTTTTCATTGGATAGAGGGATGTTAAAATGGTTAAAGACTTTTGTTAAAATCATACCGTAAGGAACAATATTCTTCTTGTAGTCTTTGGTTGCAACAGCAATCATGTGATGAAGGATTAGATGTGGAAGGTTGAGGCGTTGACAGTTGATGAGATGGTAGATGATCAACACGTCGTTGTTAGAGACATACTCATGACTTCCACGGTGGGGAAGAAGAGTATGATGACTCATACTATTAAAAATCATAGATAAAGGTTTGAGGTATGTGGAGAGGTACCGAGTGAAGTTTTCTTGAAACAGCTCAGATAAAACTTCAGTCTGTTTAAAATTGAGAGCTGCATACCAAGAGTTCCTAAAAGTAGCAAGACCTTTAGTAGGGAGATCCAAGATTGATGCCAGAATTTCAGGAGTTAGCTTTATCTCGATTCCCATAATGATGGAAATCATAAGTGATTTATCAGGGAATGTTTGAGCTTGACAGTAGAAAGCCCTGACAACATCTGGAAAGTAATGCTCAAATGTTTGTAGAAAAGCAGTCCATCCTAGAGCATCAGTGAAGTGCTGGACAACATTGCCATCTACTACGAGATTGTCAAAGACAAAGACTCGTCCAATGCCAATGAGTCCCTGAGCCCATTTGGTTTTAAACAGTGTGGTGGCTGTGGGAGGGATTAGAGGAGTGGTTTGAGTTTTGGCTTTCTTGGAAGGTGGAGAAGGTTGTGCAGGGGAATCAGAGTCTTATGAAGAATCAGAGGTGGGAGAGGAAGGATGTTCAGGTGAAAGAGGTCGTTTGGTGGGTTGTGAAGGAGGGGGAGTATGAGATGAAGAACGTTCTTTTGCAGGGGAACATTCTTGAGTGGGAGAGGGAGATTTCTGAGGGACAGAAGAACTTTCGTGGGAAGGAGAACGTTCTTGAGAAGGTGAAAGGGATGTCTGAGGAACAGGAGAAGTGGGAGGGACAGGAGAACGTTCTCTGATAGGGGAACGTTCTTGGTTTTGGGTGGGTGAAGGTTCATGGGTTGGGGAACGTTCTTGACTTGGAGAACGTTCTGGAGAGCAGGATGGAGTGTGTCTGAATTTTTGTTTAGGGGCAGTGGTTTTGAATCTCTAAGGAATTTTTAAATTTTTCCTTGCCAGAAATTGAGAAATTGTCATGGTGGTTTTTTGTTTTGAGGGGATGAGTTGTGGGATGGTTAGGTTTGGGAGAAGGGAAAAGTTCATTAATCAATCTCTGCTTTTGATTTGGAGGAGTTGATTGAGAAGGTTCAAACGAGAATGTAGATTTTGTGGGAGTGACAGGTTTTGTGGATTTTGTTGGTGTTACGTGAGGAGAGGTATCAGATGATTCATCAGAATCGGAGTCTAAAATGATAAAGTAAGCATATTTAGTGATTGGGGTTCTTGAAGTCCCAATGTCTGCCAAGACTCTCATTGAGCGTCTTTGTGGTGCTGGGGCATTGACAAATTTCTTTGGTGGTGATGGGTTTATGAAGGATTTGCACAAGTGTGGGGGAACTTGGGCAATGTTAGTAGGAGGGCAAGAGTAAAAAGGGGGAAGAACAGTAGACAGAGGTTCAGGAATGGAGGAGTTAGGGTTGGTTTCAGGGGAGGATGAGAGATAGTCTGAGAAGGAGGTGTCAGACGAGTGCTTTTGAGTAGTTGGTCTAGGTGGTGGAGATGGTGAGCGACTGAAGGATGTTGACGGTGAAGATGATGATGATGGCATATCTGTGCATGCATTTTTGCGCACGGATTTTTTGGTTCGAGCCAATGTTTTTGGAAGATGATGGTTGAGGAAGATGAAAATTTTATGAAATTGAAAGGTGTGATGACAGCAGCACGTTTTTGCTGTTTTTTAAGAAAAAGAATAATGATGATTTGAACCTAGGGAAGTGAAAGACTTTTGGGGGCGGGAAATGAACTGACGGCTTGTCAGAGTGACCTTTGAAAGCAAGGGGACACATGCATTAAATGCCAAGCCATGCATTTTTTGCGCAAGAGGAGGGTGATGACTTAGGGGAGAATGTTAGTTGAAAAACGAAGAAAGATGCCTGGAAAACCTGAGATTGATAAACGTTCTTTGTTTTCTACAGAAGCAGTTTTAATGCGAATTTTCAGGATTTTTAGTTTTTATTTGATTGAATTGAAACTTTCCTCAACTAGAGGCTTTGTAAAAATGTCAGCAAGTTGATTTTGAGTATCAACAAAGATTAATTCAATATCTTTCTTGTTAACATGATCACAAATAAAAAGGTGTTTTATTTTAATGTGTTTTGAACGAGAATGCTGAATGGGATTTTTTGATAAATTGACTGCACTAGTATTATCACAATAAATTGGAATGCTTGAGTAACTTACAGAGAAGTCTGCAAGTTGATTTTTTATCCAAAGAACTTGTGAGCAACAGTTTGCGGCTGATACGTATTCAGCTTCGATGGTTGATAAGGCTTTAGTATTTTGTTTCCTACAAGACCAACTTATCAAAGCATCACCCAGAAACTGACATGCTCCACTGGTGTTTTTTCTTTCAATTTTATCTCTAGCATAATTAGCGTCGCAATATGCTACAAGATCAAAATGAGAACCATTTCTATACCAAAGGCCGAGATCAGTAGCTCCAACAAGATATCTAAAAATTCGTTTTACAGCTGTTAAATGAGATTCTTTTGGCGCAGATTGAAATCTAACACATAATCCTATTGCGAATACAATATCTGGCCTACTAGCAGTTAAATATAGCAAGGAACCAATCATTCCTCTATATTTTGTTTCAGAAACTGATTTTCCATGTTCATCTTTGTCTAATGAAGAGATGGATGCATAGGAGTAGACATGATTTTTGCTTCATTCATTTTGTATTTTGTTAACATATCTTTAATGTATTTTTCTTGACAAATAAAAATACCATTTTCATGTTATTTAATTTGTAAGCCAAGAAAATACCTTAATTCACCAATCATTATCATTTCAAATTCACTTTGCATGAGTTTTGAAAAACCGTCGCACATCTTTTCATTGGTTGATCCAAAGATAATATCGTCGACATACACTTGTACAATGAGTAAATCATTTTTATCAATTTTCTTAAATAGTGTGGTGTCGAATTTTCTCTGGAAAATCCATTTTTGATTAAGAAAGAGCTCAACCTTTCATACCAAGCTCTTGCTGCTTGTTTTAAACCATATAAAGCTTTGGTAAGTTTGAAAACATGATTTGGTTTTGATTGATCTTCAAAACTGGGAGGTTGTTTTACATAAACTTGTTAATTTAAAAAGCCTTTTAAAAATGCACTTTTAACATCCATTTGAAATAACTTAACAAGTTTATGAGATGCATATGCAAGAAGTATACGAATAGCCTCTAACCTTGCGATGGGAGCAAAGGTTTCGTCGTAGTCTATACCTTCTTGTTGGTTATAACCCTGAGCAACCAATCTTCCTTTGTTCCTTACTACCTTACCTTCTTCGTCTAATTTGTTTATGAAAACCCAACGTGTACCAATGATTGTTTGATCTTGAGGATTTGGTACCAAGGTCCAGACTTCATTTTTATCAAACTGCAGCAGTTCTTCCTTCATGGCTTCAATCCAAGATTGATTTATGGCTTCTTTAATTGATTTTGGTTCAACTTGAGAGATCATTGTCATGTTGTTTTCATCATTCTTGAATGATTTTCTGGTTCTAATTCCATCAGTTGTATCCCCAGTGATTTGGGTTTGAGGATGATCCCCTATCATTCTCCAACTTTTAGGTGGAGAATGATATGGAGATTGTTTATCAATCTCCGTTTCCTGCATATCAGTTTTCTGATGTATGTCTGACAGTTCTTCTTCCTCATTCGTTTTCTACCACTTTAGTTCTTAGATTAAATACTCTATAACCTTTAGAGTCGGTTGAATAACTCAAGAAAATAGTTTTGTCTGATTTTGCATCAAAGTATCCAAGAACATCTTTGTTGTTTAAAATATAACAGAAACAATCAAAAATATGAAAATATGAAATGTTTGACTTTCTGTTTTTCCAGATTTCATATGGAGTTTTGTTTATGATTTTTCTTATGGATACACGGTTAAAATATAACATGATGTATTGACAGCTTCAGCCCAAAAATATTTTTCGACGTTAGACTCTTCCAAGATTGTTCTTGCCATTTCTTGTAAGGTTCTATTTTTTCTTTCAACAACTCCATTTTGTTGAGGAGTCCTTGCACAAGATAAATTGTGAGAAATGACAAGTTCTTCAAGAAAGGTTTTAAAAGAGGCATTTATGAATTCTCCTCCATGATCACTTCTTATAGAAATGATGTTGGATTCTTTTTCATTTTGTTCCTTTTTACAAAAGATTTTAAAAGTATCAAAGTATCAAATGCATCATCTTTTTGTTTCAAAAATAGTACCCAAGTGCATCGTGATAAATCATCAACAATAACAAAGCCATACTTTATTCCTCCTAAACTTGTTGTTTTGACAGAACCAAACAGATCTATGTGAAGAAATTCAAGAATTCTATTTGTGGAAATGAAATCTTTTGAGTGAAAACTATTTTTGACTTGTTTTCCCTTAACACATGCTTCACATATTTTATCTTTTTCAAAATTCAGTTTTGGTAAACCTCTAACGAGTTCTAATTTTGAAATTTTTGAAATGGTTTTCATGCTGACATGCCTTGCCCTTTTATGCCAAATCCATTTATCTTTACCAATGGACATGAAGCAGGACTCATCAGGCAGTTCTTCAAGATATAAAACATAGAGATTTTTCTTTCTGGTTCTAGAAAACAGTATTTCTCCGGATTTTGTTTTTATGATTTCACATAGGTTGGGTTTGAAAATAACTTCAAAGCCATTGTCACATAATTGACTTATGCTTAAGAGATTATGTTTCAGACCTTCAACATACTAAACATCAGTTATTTGAGCAGAGTTTTTCTTACTAATTGTTCCTTTACCTTTAATTTGAGCTTGATTGTCATTTCCAAAAGTAACTGATCCTCCATCTTTCTTGACGAAGGACATGAAGCAGCTTTTATCACCTGTCATATGTCTTGAACAACCACTGTCCAAGAACCATGGCTTATTCTTAACACCTTGAAATCCAACCTGCACTTTTTGTTTCATTAACTTTTGGTACCCATTTTGTCTTCGGTCCTTGAGGATTAGTTCTAGATTTTGATTATCTCTTTATATGACATGTTGATTTAGAATGTCCAATCTTAGAATAGCAGGAACATTTGATCACTTGTTTTTGAATTAATTTCGAAGACTGTTCTTTAACTGGTTTTGATAAATTTCCAGAATATTCTCCTTTTGTTGTTTTAGTTGGAGAACGTTCTCCCTTTTTTCGAAAAGAATTTTTTTTTGTTCCAGATTGTTCTCCCTTCTGTTTGTTCTTGATTTTCTCATCTCTTTTCTTAAAATAACATGCAAATTCAAGATGTCCAATTTTGCTGCAATACGAACATTTGATCTTGCATTTACTTTCTTTTCTTTTTGGATTTTTAAATTATCAAATATTTCTGACTTCGAACTACACTTTTGAATAAGTAAGTTTGAATCATTTAGTAAGTTGTCAAATTCTTTCTCCATTTGTTTACATAACAAACAAGGTTCATAATTTGTTACCTCATTTTCTTCAGTGTTTTCCATTAAGCATATGTTGAATTCTTCATCTTCTTCTTCATCAGATTCATCTAAGTTATCCCATGTGGCCATCATTGGTTTCTTTTTGAAAGGAAATCTGTTTGGTGTTCTTTTGTTCGAGGGACACTCGGATTTGTAATGTCCCAACTTATTACATCCAAAACACGTGATTTGACTCTTGTCTATTTCTGTTTTGGGATTTTCTCTTTTGTTTGGAAATCCTTTCTTGATCTGGTCTCTTCTTCTCATCATTCTCTGAATTCTTCTAGTGAGAAGAGCAATTTCTTCATCAGCATCTTCTTGTCCAGCTTCACTTGTTTCTTCTTCTATTTGGACTGGCATGCTTTCTTGAGATGCTTTTAAGGCTATTGCTTTTCCTTTCTTGACAGGTTTATCTTCTTGTAGCAATACCTCATGTGCTCTTAAGGTTCCAATTAATTCTTCTAATGCAAGTACTTCAAGATTTTTGGCTTGGCTTATAGCTGTCACCATTGGTCTCCATATGACTGGAAGACATCTCATGATCTTTCTTACTCTGTCTTGTACTGAGTAAGCCTTTCCCAAGGACCGCATTTCATTCACTATAGTTGTGAACCTTGAGTACATTTCATTAATGGTTTCTCCTTCATTTATTTCGAACAACTCAAATTTTCTTATGCTGATGTATATTCTTGTTTCTTTGACGTGGTTTGTTCCTTCATGATGGATTTGCAGTGTATCCCAGATTTCTTTAGCAGTTGTGCATTCATCAACTCTTTTGCTTTCTTCCCTACTCAAATCACACGATAAAAATAATTGAGCTTTAGAGTTTAGGAGTAACTTATTTTTGTCTTTAGATGTCTAGTCGATTTATTTCTTGTCAGCAAAGTTTGAATCATTTTGATCAACTCTTGGTATGAAATCTCCATCTGTAATGATGCGCCACATTCCTATGTCTTCAGAATTTAGGAACAACTGCATCTTGTTTTTCCAGAAGTAGTAATCAGTTCCATCAAAATATGGTGGCCTGTTTGAAGATCCTCCTTCAACAATACATTTTGCTTTTGACATTTTTCCTTCTAGATCTTTTTCTCTATAACTTGGTTAAAGTGTTTCTTTAGAGACCTTGCTCTGATGCCAATTGAAGTAGCTATGTCAAGTTACAAGGAAGGGGGTTTGAATTGTAATCCTGCCTAATTAAAATTTCCTATTAAAAACTTAAGAAAGACAACTGAAGAATGATCTTAGTTATGAAAACAGAAATGAAGAACGTTCTTGGTTCGGGAAACAGAAAACACAGAACTTCTTGATTAGTTAAAATCATAGTTTTTTAGTTTCTCTATTTAACTTGATAATAAAAATAACTGAATGTAAATAGAGATAAGGAAGAGATACCACACAATGATATATCCTGTTTCACCCAACTCGGGCTACATCCAGTCCTCACAACTGTGAGATTTTCTCTAAGTGTTCAAAAACAGAGAACCATCTTTTGTTTACACAGTTAAAGATTATCCTTGTTCTGTAACTCCAATTCCTTTCCATCTAGAAAGCATTCAATAACGTCACCTAACAATGCTGATAGGATTTTACAATTTACTCGTTTAATCACACTCAAACTATAAACAATCCTTATAGTTATGAGTTTTCACAATAATGATAAAAGATTTGGTTGAATCTGATTATGCTCAACTCTTGTTTGAGAATAGATTCAGGATAAAAAGAACTCAGTAAGATAAGCTGGATGTGTATGGAAGTTTCATACTGATTATTTTTGTGAATGAGATGGCTTCAAGAATGCAAGTGAATATGATTTGATGAGAATACTTGGCACTTGAAGTTCTAAATGATGTTGCGAATTTGCCTTCTTTTTATAGACGATTTGAGCATTTAATTATCGTCAGAAAGAGCTGTTGGTAGTGCTCTGTTACTTTTGACCAAAACAATATAAGTGAATAAAAATAATCCATTCATGTGAATAGTTTTGGGCCTTGTTGAACTGGAAGGTCTTATTCAACTTTGATTAGATTCCCTGCGCGTTTTATGATCCCTTAAGCTTCGAAAATCTTCGTTGATTATTGGGCTTTGAACTGGATACTTGATTCAATCGAAAACTGTTTGGAAAGGAGTAAACAACTTCTGCAGAACTGAACTCTGTTTCTGCATAAACGAAGATTGTTTTTTCAGAAACGGAGATTGATGATCAGAAATGGAGATTGATGATCAATCTGATTTGATAGTCTTCTGGACAGTCAGGGGACTGATAATCAATCTTAAAGTTCAGTTTTGTTTCAACTTTCTTGACAGTTCCAGATAGGAGAAAGTTGCATTCCGTTTTGACTTGCTTTGATTCATGATGTTTTATCTGAGTGATTCGGTAGCCTCTTTAAACAAGAATGCTTCCTACTTGTTCCTTGCCATGTATTGATGAACTTAGTATAAAGAATTAAGGCAAAAACTTTGTTAAAATAGTGGAGAATGATTGGTGAAGTGGCTGCGACAATCAATCTTGATTATGCAGAACATTCTCTGTTTTGTACTGCTTATGGTCAAGAATGTTCTGTTTAGTTTTTCATCTGATTTCTTTGTTTTATTTGGTTCCTATCTTTAATGAAAACACTCAAGAGCACATATTAAATTAACATAAAATTTAGAATCATAATTAATATTATTAATTAACCTTTGTTAATTTTTTCATCAAAACTTAATTTGAGAGTTTGTCTTAACAAGCCAAACAACAAATTATAATTGCATTTCGAAGGAACTAACGTAAACATATCATTGGTACTACCTTCAGGTTTAACGCAATTACTACATCAGATTATGAAGTTTTACCATTAAAATTAGTAATCAACATGTCATGAGGAATCAAATCTTCCTCAACATTTCTTCAAATTTTCCATTATTATTTTGGGCATTAAATTTGCTGAATCTCCTTTATCCGTCAATACTTTATGAATTTTAATTCTTTCATCAACCTCCACTTGAAAAAGAGGGGTTTCAAACAACTTTTCATTTTGTCTGTGGGACAATCAAAGAAAGCTGAGTTCAACCCAAGTTTAAATAATGGTATCGATAAATAGGAAATCATGCTAGGTCCTTACTGATAAAAAGTTAACACTCTGATAAAAAGTCAACTTCGAAGAAGTCTACATCCCAACATCCTCTACTCACTGAAGATTTGATACGAGTCATTATTTCTGAAGAAATGTTAAAGAAAATTTAGAAGATGAATTTGGAAAAGTTTTTAATGTTGATTTAAGATCCCTAAAGATTGGATACGAGTCATTATTTCACATGCTGACTTCATGCAATCACAACAACGGTCAGAAATCCTAATGGACTCAAAGGCTCTTTATAACAAGACTTGTGATCGTCACTGCAAGACGCGATATAAGAAATAAACCTATTGCCGTCACAGCTTGAAACTCATGAAAACTCTTGTATTAACTTTAAGTGCTGAGCAACCTATAATACTTTACGAGAACATACCTTATAACAGTCTCTTGTAAGAATTGTTCAGAAAAATGTGAAACACTATTTGTAACTTAGCCAAGTAATGGCTAATATGCTCAACAACTTAAGTGTACTAAGCTAGAAGGTTGAGAAGCCTTGAACACAATCATATTGACTAGTAGCTGTTCAGTGGACTTGTGATACTATCAGTGATTAGTGGATTAAATCCTTATGTATGAAGGGATTAGATGTAGCTACCATGTTGGTGGTGAACCATGATAAATTGGCTTATGTTCCTCTCCTTATATCTTTATTTGTTCATGCTTTTAACATCGCCAATTTATAATTTGTTTTTGAATACAAAACAAAATTAAAACCCCCTGTTTCTTGTATCTTTCTCTCTACAAAACAGAAACCATACTCGTACCACATATATCTCGAATCTCATCATCGAAACCTTTTTCAAAATTATCAATTATTAAGTCCTCCTCATCTTCATAATCCACCAATTTGGTGTCAATAAGCTTAGTGATTGTTCCTATAGTTTTTCCAGTAGAATTCTAATATGTAACCTTATTAGCACTATGTTGCCTCATAAAAACATTGACAGAACTATTGTGATTCTAATGATTTTGGTACATTTCTTTTCGATCCCTTTGCATCTGAATCCTTGTCATCCCACCTCTTGACTAGTTTTGGTATCTATACACAGGGCGTTTTAAAATATTTCCTTTGAAGGATCTATTATATATATTTGAAACAAACTCCCTCACTTTATTGCTGCCACCTCATAATAATTCCTTCCACATGTGCAAACATATCATACCCCAGCAAAAAAGCTGATGTGTACGCCCCTGTTAGAAAGTCATCTCGTGTATTATGTTTCAAAACCGAAATCCAAAATATATAACAATTCAGATACAAAATATTAATTGTCGAACAATTACAAGTATACATCAAATACAAATAATTGCAAATAAATTACTTTAATTTATGTCAATTAACACATTAAAATAACAAGTTAAATTTAATTAATTTGTATAAAATAAAACTGACCAAAATTCAAAGAGACATGACTTTGTCCAACATTTCTAAATATTTATATACTATATATATTTACTAATATCCAAATTAGAAAATCAAATACAAATATGTTTTGTTCTCTCACTCGCTTTATGGAACAAAAAACCCCACATCTCTGAAATACAAACTTTGCAAAACAAATTTAGATGGGCTATACTTTTCTTGAACATGTTAATGATCAGCATGATAATTGGAGTATCAAAGTTCGAGTTGTTCGCATGTGTACTGTCTACACAAGAGAAAGTGAGGATGAACAATTTTTTTGGACATGATTTTGTTGGATGGAAAGGTATACAATCACAATGATTGAATATTTTTATTTGCATTCAATTCTGTATATATATATATATATATATATATATATATATATATATATATATATATATATATATATATATATATATATATATATATATATCAACTTTGTTTACACATTTTACAAGAAGGTGATATATATACAACATAACAAATCTAAAAATATCACCGGCAAATGATTCTTACAGACCTATTGTAGGAACACAGAAGACATTGTTTTTTACAAGAACTATTGTAACCAAAATCCAAGACCCAAAAATTACCATTCAAAACCATTACTTTGAATTTACTTCATTCAAATCACTAGCACAAAGATTGAGAGATAAAGTAAATGTAATGGGTAATTATTCTTTCAATACAAAATTCAACTTCTAAACTATCAAAGAAACATCATTTGGTACTAACTATTTTTTGGACTGCAGACATCATTGGAATACTGCATGATATTGGACATGAAGAGCAAGTTTATGTTGTTGACAAACCTACAAAAATACTCGGACTAGAAATCAAAATTCATGGGTAACAAATTTTAATATAAAATACAAAACAATTTAAATTCAAAATGTAATAACATTATTATAATTCTATTGCTTAATAACATTTAACCCATTTTTTATTTTTATTTTTTTGCTTTACTTTTTAGGGGTGGAATTATCAAAGTCACTTTATGGAGGAACATTATTGCTAATTTTCAAAATGTATTTGTCCATCACAAGCTACATGATGGTCCTAAGATTGTAGCAAAAACACCATCAACAATTAAAAAATTTAGAGGTCTCAAAATTAAAATTCATTTCATTTTTTCCAACAAAATTCTAATACATTTCTTACTCTTTATACTGTAAGTGTTAAGCACATTAACTTATTTATTGTAATTTCAGATGCTATTCAATCAACTCAACATAAACAACAAACCTAGACATACCGGAATTCAACATGCTTTCACAAATGTGTACCATATACATTTTTTTGTGTACTTTCATTTCACTTAATTTATATTTTCAATATCATTTTATAAGACCTCATTAACATTAATAAAATAAAATTACAAAAACAATTTTCAAAAGATATTATGTTTACATGGAATCTAGTAAAAGAAAAGAAGATGAAGTTAGAGAATTACCACCAAAAGATTTTGTCCACAATACACCAGAGAAAAGAATCGTGAGGATCGAAAAACATTGAAACATATAATGGTCAAGAAGTGGGAATCTAATGTTGAGGTGGACTTACAATTTTTTAACTTTTACGTAATTCATAATTCCATCACCTTATACTAATATGCATGTAATTACATACCTATCTACTTACCTAACACCACATATATACATGTAATTACACATGATTTTGCAGTATTATATTTTATACATCAAATTAAGAGATTATATACATGATAAATTTACTTTTCAATTATTTAATTATTTATGCACTATTTAATATCGAAAAACAACATGTAACTTAAAATTTGGACAACAATTGAAAAACATTAAAACATTATATTATAGGTTTGAACTCAAAACTTTATAATTGTGTGTGTCGACTTTAAATGATGTTAACTATTCCGTATTGTTTTGATAAAAAGAAAACAGAATAATATTCTTTAAAAAAAAACAGCGGAAAATAAATAATATTTATTACTATAGTTGCTGCTGTAATATCATTGTGATCATCATTATCAAATGTAAACTCTACAAGATTAATGGAATACAGGAAAAGATATTGACAATCTGTGCAACCATCAATGAAATTGATTACAAACTTAGATGGAATTACATTGGATGTGCAAACTGTATCACAAAATTAACTCAACAAAGCCAACAATACAATTGTCCCTCATGTGACATGACATCAAGGTACTTTGCACCAAGGTATCACATAAAATTTTACTTTCCCCACCTTCATTTTGTTTAACTCTTAGCTGTGACATAATTGATTTTTTATAGGTTCAAGATTCAATTGAGAGTGTCAAATGAAACGGCAACAACAACATTCACTATGTTTGATAAAGGAGCTCAAAAACTCCTCAACACAACATCAACTCAACTTTTGGAGAAATGGGACAATATGGACAGACCATCCACTCTAAAAAATCTATTTAACCACGAGCTCATCTTTGAAATAAGATTGTTAGATAAGAACATGAAAGAAGGATCGCAAACATACATGATCATAAATTTTTTTGTCCCGGCCAACATTATCCTCGATCCGACAAATATTACCCAGATCAAAATGCTATAACATTTACACAATTTAGAAAATTACAAAATCAATATTCAAAACATATTATGTTTACAGGGAATCCAATAAAAGTAAAGATGATGAAGTTAGAGAATTACCACCAAAAGATTTTGCCCACAATACACCAGAGAAAAGAACGGTGAGGAATCAAACAACATTGAAATATATAATGTTCATGAAGTGGGAATCTAATGTTCATGTAGACTTACAATTTTTTAACTTTTACGTAATTCATATTTCCATCACCTTATACTAATATGCGTGTAATTACATACCTATCTACTTACCTAATACCACATATATACATGCAATCACATGATTTTACAGAATTATACTTTATACATAAAATTGAGAGATTACATACATGATAAATTTACATTTCAATTATTTAAGTATTTATGCATTATTTAATATCAAAAAATAACATGTAACTTAAAATTTGGACAACAATTAAAAAACATTAAAATATTATATTATGGGTTCGTACTCAAAACTTTATAATTGTGTGTGTCGACTTTAAGTGATGTTTACTATTCCGTATTGTTTTGATAAAAAAAACAGAATAATATTCTTTAAATAAAACAGCGGAACATAAAGTATATTTATTACTATAGTTGCTGCTCTAATATCATTGTGATAATCATTATCAAATTTAAACTCTACATGACTAATTATATACAGGAAAGGGTATTCACAATCTGTGCAACCATCAACGAAATTGATTACAAATTTGGATGGAATTACATTGGATGTTGAACTGCCTCACAAAAATAACTCAACAACACCAACAATACAATTGTCCCTCATTTGACATGACATCAAAATACCCTGCACCAAGGTATCACATAAAATTTTACTTTCTCCATTTTCATTTTGTTTAACTCTTAGCTATGACATAAGTTGATTTGTTATAGGTTCAAGATTCAATTGAGAGTGTCAGATGAAACGGCAACAACAACATTCACTATGTTTGATAAAGGAGATCAAAAACTTCTCAACACAACATCAACTCTACTTTTGGAGAAATGGGACAACATAGACATAGCATCCACTCTACAAAATCTATGTAACTGCGAGCTCATCTTTGAAATAAGGTAATCGGATAAGAAATTGAAAGAAAGATCGGAAACTTACATGATCACAAGAACTTTTGTCCCGGCCAACATTATCCTCGATCCGACAAATAGTACCCATATCAAAATGGTATATTATTTACATAATTTAAAAATTACAAAAACAATTTTCAAAACATATTATGTTTACAGGGAATCTAGTAAAAGTAAAGAAGATGAAGTTAGAGAAGTACCACCAAAAGGTTTTGCCCACAATATACCAGAGAAAAGAATCGTGAGGAATCGAACAACATTGAAACATATAATGGCCATGAAGTGGGAATCTAATGTTCAGGTCGACTTACAATTTGTTAACTTTTACGTAAATCATAATTCCATCGACTTATACTAATATGCATGTAATTACATACATTCCTACTTACCTAGCATCACATATATACATGCAATCACATGATTTTGCAGAATTATACTTTATACATCAAATTGAGAGATTATATACATGATAAATTTACATTTCAATTATTTAATTATTTATGCACTATTTAATATCAAAAAATAACATGTAACTTAAAATTTGGACAACAATTGAAAAACATTAAAACATTATATTATGGGTTCGAACTCAAAACTTTATAATTGTGTGTATCGACTTTAAATGATGTTTATGATTCCATATTGTTTTGATAAAAAAAAAACAGAATAATAATCTTTAAAAAAATAGTGGAACATAAATTATATTTATTACTATAGTTGCTGTTGTAATATCATTGTGATCATCATTATCAAATTTAAACTCTACATGGCTAATGGAATACAAGAAAGGGTATTCATAATATGTGCAACCATCAACGAAATTGATTACCAATTTCGATAGAATTACATTAGATGTGAAAACTGTCTCACAAAGTTAACTCAACAAGGCCAACAATACAATTGTCCCTTATGTGACATGACAACAAAGTACCCTACATCAAAGTATCACATAAAATTTTACATTCCTCACCTTCATTTTGTTTAACTCTTAGCTATGACATAAGATGATTTTTTATAGGCTCAAGATTTAATTGAGATTGTCAAATGAAACAGCAACAACAACATTCACTATGTTTGAAAGAAAAGCTCAAAAACGCCTCCACACAACAACAACCCAGCTTATGCAGAAATGGGACATCATATGTATAACATTTACACAATTTAAAAAATTACAAAAACAGTTTTCAAAACATATTATGTTTACAGGGAATCCAGTAAAAGTAGAGAAGATGAAGTTAGAGAATTACCACCAAAATATTTTGCCCATAATACACCAGGGAAAAGAATGGCGAGGAATCGAACAACATTGAAACATATAATGGCCATGAAGTGGAAATCTAATGTTCAGGTGGACTTACAATTTTTTTACTTTTATGTAATTCATAATTTCATCGACTTATACTAATATGCATGTAATTACATACATTCCTACTTACCTAGCATCACATATATACATGCAATCACATGATTTTGCAGAATTATACTTTATACATCAAATTGAGAGATTATATACATGATAAATTAAATTTCAATTATTTAATTATTTATGCACGATTTAATATCAAAAAATAACATGTAACTTAAAATTTGGACAAAATTGAAAAACATTAAAACATTATATTATGGGTTCGAACTCTAAACTTTATAATTGTGTGTGTCGAATTTAAATGATGTTTACTATTCCGTATTGTTTTGATAAAATAAAAATAGAATAATATTCTTTTTATAAAAAAACAGCAGAACATAAATTATATTTATTACTATAGTTGCTGTTGTAATATCATTGTGATCATCATTATCAAATTTAAACTCTACATAGCTAATGGAATACAAGAAAGGGTATTCACAATCTGTGCAACCATCAATGAAATTGATTACAAATTTGGACGGAATTACATTGGATGTGAAAACTGTCTCACAAAGTTAACTCAACAAGGTCAACAATACAATTGTCCCTCATGTGACATGACATTAAAGTACCCTACACCAAGCTATCACATAAAATTTTACTTTCCCCACCTTCATTTTGTTTAACTCTTTGCCATGACATAAGTTGGTTTTTTATAGGCTCAAGATTCAATTAAGAGTGTCAGATGAAACAGCAACAACAACATTCACTATGTTTGATAGAGAAGCTCAAAACTCCTCAACACAACAGCAACTTAACTTTTGGAGAAATGAGACAGCATAGACAGACCATCCACACTACAAAATCTATGTAACCATGAGCTCATCTTTGAAATAAGGTTGTTGGATAAGAACTTGAAAGAAGGATCGCAAACATACATGATCACAAGAACTTTTGTAACGGCCAACGTTATCCTCGATTCGACAAATAATACCCAGATCAAAATGGTATAACATTTACATAATTTAAAAAATTAAAAAAACTATTTTCAAAACATATTATGTTTACAGGGAATGTAGTAAAAGTAAAGAAGATGAAGTTAGAGAATTACCTCCAAAATATTTTGCCCACAATAAAGAATGGTGAGGAATCGAACAATTTGAAATATATAATGGCCATGAAGTGGGAATCTAATGTTCAGGTGGACTTACAATTTTTTAACTTTTACATAATTCATAATTCCATCACCTTATACTAATATGCATGTAATTACATACCTATCTACTTACCAAGCACCACATATATACATGCAATCACATGATTTTGCAAAATTATACTTTATACATCAAATTGAGAGATTATATACATGATAAATTAAATTTCAATTATTTAATTATTTATGCACTATTTAATATCAAAAAATAACATGTAACTTAAAATTTGGACAAAGTTGTAAAACATTAAAACATTTTATTATGGATTCGTACTCAAAACTTTATAATTGTGTGTGTCGACTTTTAATGATGTTTACTATTCCGTATTATTTTGATAAGAAAAATAGAATAATATTCTTTAAAAAAAAACAGCGGAACATAAATTATATTTATTACTATAGTTGCTGTTGTAATATCATGGTGATCATCATTATCAAATTTAAACTCTACATAGCTAATGGAATACAAGAAAGGGTATTCACAATTTGTGCAACCATCAATGAAATTGGTTACAAATTTGGATGGAATTACATTGGATGTGAAAACTGTCTCACAAAGTTAACTCAACAAGGCCAACAATACAATTGTCCCTCATGTGACATGACATCAAAGTACCCTGCACCAAGCTATCACATAAAATTTTACTTTCCCCACCTTCATATTGTTTAACTCTTTGCCATGACATAAGTTGGTTTTTTATAGGCTCAAGATTCAATTGAGAGTGTCAGATGAAACAGCAACAGCAACATTCACTATGTTTGATAGAGAAGCTAAAAAACTCCTAAACACAACAACAACTTAACTTTTGGAGAAATGAGTCAGCATAGACAGACCATCCACTCTACAAAATCCATGTAACCGCGAGCTCATCTTTGAAATAAGATTGTCGGATAAGAACTTGAAAGAAGGATCACAAACATACATGATCACAAGAACTTTTGTCACGACCAACATTATCCTCGATCCGACAAATAGTACCTAGATAAAAAAGGTATAACATTTACACAATTTAAAAAATTACAAAATCAATTTTTAAAACATATTATGTTTACAGGGAATCCAGAAAAAGTAAAGAAGATGAAGTTAGAGAATTACCATCAAAAGATTTTGCCCACAATACACAAGAGAAAAGAATGGTGATGAATCAAACAAATTGAAATATATAATGGCCATGAAGTGGGAATCTAATGTTTAGGTGGACTTACAATTTTTTAACTTTTACGTAATTCATAATTCAATCACCTTATACTAATATGCATGTAATTACATACCTATCTACTTACCTAGTACAACATATATACATGCAATTACATGATTTTGCAGAATTATACTTTATACATCAAATTGAGAGATTATATACATGATAAATTTACATTTCAATTATTTAATTATTTATGCACTATTTAATATAAAAAAAAATAACATGTAACTTAAAATTTGGACAACAATTGAAAAACATGAAAACATTATATTATGGGTTCGAACTCAAAACTTTATAATTGTGTGTGTCGACTCAAAACAGAATAATATTCTTCAAAAAAAAAAAAAAAACAGCGGAACATAAATTATATTTTTTACTATAGTTTTGTTCTGTAATATCATTGTGATCACCATTGCTGTAAGGGTTGAATTACTTTGGATATGAAAACTGTCTCACAAAGTTACTCAACAAGACCAACAATAAAATTGTCCCTCATGTGACATGACATCAAAGAACCCTGCAGCAATGTATCACATAAAATTTTACTTTCCCCACCTTCATTTTGTTTAACTCTTAGCTATGACATAAGTTGATTTTTTATAGGTTCAAGATTCAATTGAGAGTGTCAGATGAAACGGCAACAACATAATTCGCTATGTTTGATAAAGAAGTTCAAAAGCTCCTCAACACAACAACAACTCAACTTTTGGAGAAATGGGACAACATAGACAGACCATCCACTCTACAAAATCTATGTAACCGCAAGCTCATCTTTGAAATAAGGTTGTCGGATAAGAAGTTGAAAGAAGGATCGCAAACATACATGATCACAAGAACTTTTGTCCCGGCCAATATTATCCTCGATCCGACAAATAGTACTCAGATCAAACAGGTATAATATTTACACAATTTTTTAAAAAAAACACTTTTTTATGGAGAATTAATGGCATTTTATTCCTTCCAATAACTATGAAAAAACACATTTTTATGGACAATTCATGACATTTTATTCCCTTTCACTAACTAAGAACCTAAGTCACCGCAACCGACAAAGTCCAGCTTAAATGACGAAGCTGATGAAGTCCAGCTTAAATGACAAAGTCCATACTTCACTTCTTCATGTTATTCCCTTCTAATAACTATCAAATACAATACTTCAACATTTGGCATATCCATCAATCTCAATATTAATATGTTACTTCATTTATTCAAGTAATTCGTCTAAGGATAATACTTTTTTTCTATAAATTACGTTGGTAAATTTGTATGTATATTATTGATATAACTACTAAATTGTGGATTATTGGACAATTGAGACATAAAACTTCATATTAATTTTTTTTAAATCCACTTAAATTAAATAAATAAAAATATACCCGTGCAACGACAAGTTAGCATCTAGTTGGTTTAAATTATGCTCTCTAGATAACTGATTTGAACTGACAACAGACTTGCTTACACCCTTATACCATTGGCCTGATGGTTTATTATTTGGAGGAACATAGATCATTTTCCTATGAGGAGGAACATAAGTCCTTTTCTGATAATGATGAGCATAAGACCTTCCCTCATAGAAAGGCCTTGGTCTCTCTCCATAGCCACCATAATAAGATTGTGATTCTTCTTCATTAACAGCTTATCGAGCTATTTACTTTATGAAAGTTTGCGTTCTCTCAAACCTTTCGAATTCTTTAGCAGCAACCTGATCAAATATAGAAATGTACCTTGGACATAACAAGACTTCTCGATCAACATTGCATATTTTTCTGTAGGAATTCTACTAAAGTTTCACCAATTCGAGGATAAATCATGCCTGATGAATCTTCTTCGAATTTCTTAATTACAATATCGAGGTCATTCTCTTCATTGATGAATCTAATTTCCACCATGAAAAATGTTTAAATCAGGTTCTGACATAATTAGTAGAGGCTTGGAAAGATCTTCATCTACTATCATGGTTGGCTTTGGTTTGTCTGCGTTTTGTATGGTATCCAAGAAACACATACATGAATTAGTATGATGGCCAAACGTATTATGAGCTGGATTAGTTATCTGGAATATTTGCTTAGTTGAAATAATTTGGAAAGAATCCACATCTACTATCTACTATCATTGTTTGAGTTGTGGAATAAACCTAGAATCATGGTATCATTTTGTTGGATTAGTTTTATGAAATATTTGTTTAGCTTTTGTAAATTATTTGTTCGAATTAAATTATTTATTAAAACAAATTATTTGGCCTGATGAAAAGGAAAATAAAATATGATGTTAGTTTGATAGTTAACATTATAAATATGTCCTAGAATGCAAAACATATAAGTTTCTCTTTTGATATTTTCTTTGTTCCCTCTTTGCACTCTAAAAGCTCTTTAAATTTTTCTTAAATTTTGTGTGTCTTGCATAGAGGTTGTTTGACTTGATTTATAATTATTACTATTTTTATTTTGGAAGAGTTGTATGGTCTCCAATATTACAATGAATCACCTTTGCTGAATCCCCAATTTAAAATTTTCCCTTTGATTGACATAAATTTTTTTGTTATGTTTTGTTCATCATCACTGGTCGATTTGATTGTTCTTTTGCTTCGTCAAAATATTATTTTTATTATTTCATTGAATTGTAATAAAATTAAAATGAATTATAGGTTATACTTACGTTCTTTTCAAAGTGAAATAAACCAATGTGTAACCTATTTGTGCATAAGAATATAATCATAATTAACTAAAGGTATGACTCAGTCCATGTAAGTATTATTTTTAAATTACCGTGTTATGATTTAGCTTGCTTACTTGGATACAAAGGATTGTTTTCCTTGTTTTATGATTGTGATTAAACAACAATAAGTTTTAATTGTGGAAATATATGTTTGTCATAATTATTTCTCTCCATATTAAGTGTTAATTTTTTTTTTTTTGAAAAAATAAAGAAAGTTGTGAAATTAAAAGGAGTTTAATTAACAGAGTTGAAAGAAGTGGAAGATGTGAAGATGTATTCCTACTTTACCACTACACTAAAATTCTTTAAATTATCTAAGAACAAATCTAATTGTTTACAATTATTGTTACCTCGAGTAACTGATTACATGAGTAAGAGGGTCTGGTCATATTCCGATTATTCATCGTAAATAAAAGATGTGACGATAACTTGTTATAATTATGGTCATGAGTATTTACTACTTTGAATTTAATTAAATAGAAAATATATTCCTTTCTTGGGTTACTTTTAAAATTATTGAGTTTTTAGATGCTCGTTGTTATGAAATAATATATTTTATATATAAAAAATATTTGATATTAATTATTTCTTGTTTTGCCTTTCTCAAAATGTACTAAACCAACATTTTGTTACTCACTTTTAGGAGACAACATATAATAGTCATATGTTTATTTGTTGTTTTATTGTAGTGCATTAGTTACCATGCTAATTAGGCTATTGAGTTCTATATACTATGTTTTACTAAGTATGAATTATTGATTCATTTTGATGTGATTGAGTAAAAGGATTTCTCTCTTTCACTAGGATAACAAACGTTGAATTTTAATTTTAAATGGTTTAATATCGTTTGAATCTTTGTGTGTATTTCCCGTGAGTAGTTCTTAGAATATGAAACAATTTATATGCTTTATATATTTTCATTATTTTTGTGAAACATGGTAAATGAACATTGCTAAATATTTTTTAAATAAAATGATTATAAAGGATTTTTTTGGATAATTTATTTTATTATAACGTTTGAGCTAACTATTTCCAATTGAATGTAAATTACAAGATCTTGTATGATATGTTCTAAAAGTATTTTTTTTTTTCAGTTGCTCTTCAATTCTTAAATTTCTAATCTTTAATGATTTATACTGCTTAGAGGTATTTATGTGCATATGCATCTGTAATTTTATTTGATAATAAGATATTTATACTAATTTAAGATTGGAAGACCACAGTGAACTTTGTGTTGCGTGTTGCAATAAGTTTAGAGTTTGTAGTCGTGCAATATGATAGATGATTATCTATATCTTTAAGTTACACTTATCATTTACTAGTAAGTTTCGAGCACAAAATTTCTTTAACGAGAGAAAAATCGTAACATGTTTTATTAATTAAAAAATTTAAATATTTGTTGATGAAAAACTATTAAAGATATGTTGATAAAAAATTATGATTAATTTTTTTTGTACACGTGTTTTCTATGATGTTATAATTTTATAGATATTTAATTTAGTGGATAAGATAAATTTTTAATATTATATTTATTTATTTATTTAATTTGATTATTTTTGTGAAAAATAATTGTATTTTAGTGTGAGTATTTTTTTAGAATAATATTTTAGTTATGGGTGAGTAGAATAGTTGATTAGTATCATGTTTGAGTTACGTTGATATCTACACCCCTTATTTTACTACAGCTACTGTTTCCAACATGGTTTTTTTAACAAACTCTACACCACCAATTTTAAAAATAAAACGCTACTCGCACTCCCTATGATTTCTTCTTCTTCTGCCCAGTTTTACAAGATCAAATCATCTTCCATTCAAATTACATTTTCTCTATTTCTTCACCATTTCAATCAAATTCTACACTTTTCCCACCTAAAATCGGTCATTGAATCAATTTTTGACACCAGTTTTATGAATCTAATTTTCGTTTTGCGAGAAATGACAACTTTTCATCTCCATCACAAATTGTTTTTAGCCATTTCCGACACCATAGTGGTCGTATGGAAAAATTGATATCGTTTTGAAACCTTTAAGAAGCACTACTCCTTTCTATTTTTCGGTGAAGTTGACATCAAATGCTCCGACACGTTGGTGAGACATATTTTTTTTATATTTGTTTTGCTTTGTTTTGACTCCGTTTTATTCTTAGTTTTTATTAATTATTTAAAATTGATTTTCATGCTCCGGGTAATTTATCAGTCACATTCCGTGGACTCTGTGAATCATTCGCTGATTTTCAGACTCGTTGTTTGTGCTTTGTCGACTTGGCATTGTTGTTGAAAATCCCTGTTGATTTTTGTGTTTTGCGAAAGCGTCGAAATAAGGTCAAGGGTGAGAGAGCATTTCAATTCATGACTATATTATAATGTGAGATGAACTGGAAGTTGTATTTCTAAATGATTCATTCGGGGTTTACTATGTACCGGTGTAACCCTTTGAGATATAAATTAATTAATGTGAAAAGGATTGTGAGATTAAAATATGGAACATAAATGTTTATAAGGCGTTGATCGATTTAATTTTCGTTGAATGTATGGTATTTGATATTATTGTGATATTAGATTTTGAATAAATTACTTGTCTATGTTTAACTTCATGAGTTTATGTGATGTGATGATAAAATTTGAATGCAGTATGTGATATCATTTTTTGTGATATGACAATAAAAATTAGATTCATTATGTAATGAGTTTATGTGACGATGATGTTATATTAAAGATTTGATGTTATGAGTTTGTGATGATTCTAATTATGTTACCCAATAGTTGATGAAATAATGATGATTCCAACTCAAGCTAAAGATCGTCATTTTGATTGAGTATCACCAGTCAACGAGTGAGGGAACTAGATGTTAAGGGTGTTTGATGTAGAGATTATTTTGTCATCATATAGGTAGGACATGACAAACCTAGTGATGTTGGGTAAGTACAACTAAATGAGTTTGATCGTGGCGGTCTACTGTTGAGCCATAAGGCAAGATTATTAGATCTTCGGGGTATTCTTGTGGGAATTCCTAGGTGACTTGTAGGCAGCCTCCAAATGTCGGGAGCTATCATGCAGCATGCGTTTAACTCGATTGTCGCGTATATGTGTCTCGGGTTGAGTTGATGGGATCTATGAGGAAAAAGTCAATTTGGGTTGTCCGTCCACTTGTGTGGTGACATAGTATTAAGCCTCCTAACTAAGTACTTCAGAGTTAGAATGGTACGAAAATGTGAAGAAGTAAAGTCTAAACTCACACATAGCATTGCATTATATTGTGGTTGTTCTATTTTGATTAATTTGTATCGAATAAGATAATAATTTCTCCTAGATGATTTAATGTTATAATGAGATGTTGATTTCGCTTTTGTGATTATGACGTTATAATGTGATGTTATTTCCTTGAACATTTTGATATATCAGGATGTGTTAAGATAAAGTTCTATTATGATTATTTGTATATTCTTCTTACTTATAGTATACTATCAATATGATTTTGAAACTCACCCTCTTCGTGGTTTATGTATGATTGATTTGTCCCTGAGTTTGCGAAATCGTAGTTATCACTAGTTAGCGAGACTTGAAGTTGAAATTTTGGAGAAGCTCCGCTCTAATATGTGATATTAGGAATGAGATTTATAAGTCCTATTTAATTTTTTTAATTAGGAACAATTTCTTTGTATGAAAATCTTGTTAATACTAGTATGTTTTTGGAATTAAATTAAGAAATTATAGTTAAATCAATTTTATTGAGATTGCACTGTTTTATTTAAGAATTAATTTTAAAGTTTTCCATATTAATCAAAACAACTTTCATTTATCCGCTGTAAATTTTTACAAAAATATAGTATAAGTTTTGTATATATTACATTGGAGTTTATGGTGTCACACAGAGATTGCCCGAGTTTGATTTAGCTCTAGCACCTCAGCCAACCATTCTCGTCTACTACTCACCATTTTCGAACAATGGCATGATCCCTGGTTATCCAAACTCATCCTTTCACAACTATTCACTTCCATCTCCTTACTAGACCCGCTTTACCACCACAGTTCTCGAACTCACATATTTGGTAATTAACAACTTTGACATGGGACTCTCATGCATGGTTCTTGATACCAACAACTTTGACATGGGACTCCCAAAACATCATGATTCATATTTTGCCTCAAACCATTCCCTATTCTTGCTTCTTCAATTTCAAACCTTCCAAGATCATCCCAATCCTTCTTTAATTCTTTCACAATGTCTTCAATCCTTTGTGACTCCTCAAAACAACATAAGTTAATCAGAACATATCAAAACTTAACTTTCTATCTCTCTCGTCGCCATCTAAATCCTGACCCTCATTAACTTCAAGAACCTCATATAATGGTCCCGAAAACGATTCTTCAACAAGACGAATAGTATATACTTCCTCATTCATCATAATCTTCGTGACTCAACCATTATTTAGATACATTAGCTTCACCAATTTTAAAAATTTTTGCCAACGAGAAAAATTATCTTTTTAAAATATTCTTCTCTCCAAACATGAAATTGCATACCACACAACCATACCGAAACACATTGATCCTATGCCATTGCATTCAGATACCATAATGACATGAACTCTAACAACAAAGTGAAGAACTCACATGCCTCATCCACGATGGACCAAATCGTCTCCTTGTAAGGCACATATGAACAACTTTCTACACATATGAACAACTTTCTATCCCTTATCGGATGAACCCAAGTAGTTGTGAAACCAACATCCTTAGTTTTATCTTGAAATTTCACGACCATATCAAACTTCCATTCCATTTTAAACATCCCTGCTGTAGTTTTCTTCTTGGGTATCCCCCGTCATTTCCTTCACATTATTTTTTACTACATTTGCATTAGACAACTTTTCAACTTCTCTGCATCGACGTAAAGCTTTTCCAAATTGCACACCTCTATTTTCAATCATGCACAAACTTGTTTTTACTATTGGATGAATAAATCTCACTATTGGATCATATAAGATATATTAATGTGGAGAAAAACACTTAGTGAAAACACAAAAAATAGAGTTTGAATTGTGTTTTAAATACTTTTTTTGATTTAAAAATCGATCTTGTAAACTAACCAACTAACAGATAGAGTTAAGGGAAATAAGAGAGACACACAAATTTATCCTAATTCACTGTTAGTAGCTACATCCACTTACTTAAACCTTAAGCTCGAGTCATACACTTACTTAAGCTTTTAGTTTAGTACAGCTCTCGAAAGACACCTTCTCAAACTTCTAGTTTAATATAATCAAACCTATAAAAACTGCAACCACTATTTCAAATGGTTCCTTACTCTTCAACAATACAAGTTGTTGCTCTTCAAATGTGTCCACCTGACCCAAATTGTTGCTCTTGCCGATTCCATTCCTTTTTTCAAACAATATTTCAAATGCTTCCTTACTCTTCAACAACATAATTCTCACCTTTCTCCTTTTGTTACTTGAAGCATAGGGGCTTAGAGTGAATCCATTGAAATCTAAAGGGATTTCTAATTGGTAGGTTGCTCCCTTTATGTTTAAGTGGAAAAGAAACTAAGGTGCTTTCCAATCAACCTAGATTAGTTTCTAGGAAGTTTGATCTTTCTCAAATGTTGTCTATCTTAATCATTCTAACTGCCAAAGAAATTCCAATCTTTTGGCAAGTTAACTTGGTCAACATATGAGCTTATTGAGAAAATGAAATTAGAACACTGTCCTCTATCCATCACTTACTGTTCGTATTACACCCTTAGCTTTAATACCTGGTGGAACAAATATTTCAACAAAGTCTCGAAGTCTTTAGATGACTACTTCAAGAGCCAACTTGCAGACACTTATTCTTTGCAGACACGAGATCCCAATGCCATGAGCTCAAGTACACATTTCAAAGAATTTATTAAATTCAAGAAATATTTTTAAGACTGCATACAACTATACAGTAATGAGTAGAACTGTGAAATCTCCTAGTGATGTTCTTTAAAAAAAAAAATTAAAGTTAGAAAAGAAAACCTTAATTTAATGCAAAACTTTCGAACTATCATTGCAAATCAAAGTGAATTCGAATTCTTTTGCCCTGAATTTTCCTATTTACTAAATGTCTCATTCAGAGTAATTGAATCTATATCTGGTAAAAAATGGTTCATGCCATTTAAATTAGACTTAGTTATCAAAAACCCAAATCACAACAACTTATAGCTAGCCCATATAACCTTTTGAATTTTCCTCATGAACTTGGCATTAATTTGCATTCAAGTAAAACATCTCCAGAACTAAGAGATAACTTCACTCTTTTGTGTAATGTCTTTTAATTTACATTTAATATTTACTTGACATCTTAACATAATCCATCTCAACCAAGCTTTCGAAAAAAAGACACAACAGCCACCAACAAGCAAAAGTGAAAGGAAACCTCTTCATGTCATTGAATCATCAATTAAAGATGTACCAAAGAAGAAAAAGAAAACAAAATACATTACCAACCCCTTCTCAACTCATTCTTCTGCCATAGAGGTAACCCTATATTTATGACTTGAAACAATGTGTCATGAATCATCTAACATTGCTAATTTGAATTTGGTTTCTTAGGGTACTACTAAAACTGTTTAGAATAAGAGAAATAAAAGAGAAGCATCCCCGCTAGAGGACTCAGAGGAATCTAGTAAAACGGTATATTTTTAGTTTGTTATTACTTTGTCAATTTAACATTTCCAGTAAATTCTAAATGGAAAGTTTATTTTCTGTAGTGATGATCCCATCGAAACACTCATCAAAAGAAAATCTCGAGCACAGAAAGATCAAGAAGAGAGACACACAAATTTATAGTTAAGGGAAATAAGAGAGAGACACAAATTCTTCCTAGTTCACTACCCAATTAGTAGCTACATCCGGTTACTTAAACCTTAAAGATTTTCCACTAAAAAATGATTTTCAAGCTTCTAGATTATTAGAGTCAAGCTTTTGAGTTATACACTTACTTAATCTTCTTTTTTAGTGCAGTTCTTGGAAGATATTTTCTCAAACTTCTAGCTTAGTATAGTCAGGCCCTTAAAAACTGCAACACTTATTTAACTAGATTGCAATGTTCACAATTACATGTTGAGAAGTCTTTTAAAAGAGTTAATACTTTTAACTCTTTCCCAGAGAATATGATCTCTTTAGCTCAAAATACATGAGAGATGACTTTTATTAAAACATAAAGAATCTTGACTTCAACTATTTTGTCAACAATTCATTTTTGATTTTTTGAAAAATCATCAGCACATTGCAGTGACAAGGTGTACTTGTGCTCTGCAAAATATTTTCGTTGTATAGTGTTTGAGCAAATTTTGATAGCTTGTTGAGTAGTAGCTTATATGGACTTCGTAGCAACTCATGTTGTGTGCTTTCTTATTAGAGGATCTGATTGATGATTATTAGTTCTCTTAAGCAAAATAGTTTAGATTATATCATGAGAGGATTGTTACGCCATCTGCACACACAGAACAAACGTTAGAGAATATATTGTTCTCTCATCTTGTTATTCTCAAAATATTATAGGAGTTATTTTATTTCAAACTAAATTGGTTTAACAATCTTCTCTTTTTAAGGATGATAAATATATATATATATATATATTAATTAACAAATTTTCACACAAAAATATATTAAGAAAATATATATATATATATATATTAATTAACAAATTTTCACACAAAAATATATTAAGAAAATTTTCAGAGAACTCAATTCTGAATTAATTTTTTTTTCAATAACCCTTTTTTTTAAAATATTACACAAATACTCTATTTCCAAATTTATATACTAAAATACCCCATTTTTTCACTAAATTATAAGTCGCCATTTGGAATGACGACTTCCTTAAAGAAGCCCACTTTTCAAATGGCGACTTCCGAAAGGATTTTTTTTTAAAAAAAACTAATTTTTATTTTAATAACAAAAATAATATATATATAATTAATATAATTCATAAAAATACATAAATAAAAATTTTAAATTACATAGATTGACTAATGTTGTCCGTAACATTTGGACAATATTTTCCAAATTGTGTAGTTTCTAGTACCCATATTAGAACTAAAATGAACGTTGAAGAAAAAGTATCAAGAAAATGTGGATTATGTCGGTTAACTGGTCATACTCAAAAACATTTTTATTTTTGTTATTTAAATAAAAATTGAAAAAAAATTGAATTTTTTAAAAAAAAAAATTCCTTTGGGATTTCTCCATTTGAAAAGTGGGCTTCCTTAAGGAAGTCGCCATTCCAAATAGCGACTTGTAACTTGGTGGAAAAATGGAGTATTTTGGTACATAAATTTAGAAAGGGAGTATTTGTGTAATTTTTTTTTAAAAGGGTTGTTGAAAAAAAAAAACCCTCTAAATTTATGTGACAACATTTTTAATTGAAAAATGATGGCATAACAAGGCACAAAAATAAACAATAATTTTATTAAAGAAGAAAACTAGATAGAAGTGGGCTGAATTCTACTATTCCTTTTTCTTATAAAATGTTAGCAAGAAGTAGGGGTGTTTATGGTGTAAAAACTGAATCGAATTGAACCACTATAAAAAATTTCATCATTACCTACAACATATTTTTACACACGGAAACTCCGCGAGTAATTACGAATTATCCACGGTCACGAGTTTGTATATAATTGGCTCGTAGGTAAAATATTACCTGCGGAAATGTCTTGAGTTATATTTACTTATTATGTTTATATGTGGGTAAACTAACTCATGCCTTCTCAATGGGTAAAGTTACCCGTGACTTATCCGTGGGTAATGTCAAACTAGGAAATAAAAACATTCCCATGGAAATGTCATAGGTAAACATAACACATGACATTTCCATGGGTAATGTTTGAATAAAAAAAAAATTAAAATCAAATACACGCTCTCATCGAAGTTACAAATACTAAACAACAACAACAACAAACTAAAATATCATAAGACACAGTATAACTTGATATATATATGACTAAAAGATTTAAGTTGAAAAATCTTACAAATATATGAAAACAAGTAAATTAAGATATTATATAAACAAACAAGTTCAATGTTTGACACTTGTTCCATAGTTAACCAATTCAAGTGCAGTAAAACCTTTACATTTATCTATCTCTCTATAAGAGAATAAGTGATTACTCTTGTGGTGTCCGATTAAAAAATAACGAATTGATTTTTGACTTCACATGCTAGTATCCTCTATTCACTACTTTGATGTACTAAACAAATTTCAATACCAAAATGCTTTTAACCCTTTGCCGGCAATTCAAAGAATGATAGAAATAATTAAAAAAAAACACACACACACACACCAGTTCAGAATGTAATTAAGCATCGCATTAATAAAAGTCAAGTGAAAAAGCAAATTGTTTCATAAGGTCAAATCATTGAGGCACGTTGGATTTGGAAGTAAAGTAAACAAATACAAGAAATCAAAGATAGATAGGAAACCCAAGAAAGAATAGAGTACCAAAATATGAACATAGTCAAGAGATACTAAGTTGCTCAAACTTATGAATTAAAAGAGACCGACTAAGGATGAGAAACATACTCTAGCTAAAACATAAGACAAATCCAAACTTCCAATAAAAATCATGGGAGGGTTCAAGTTCTTACCTTGTGAGGCAGAATGCCTTTGAGAATTTGGATTTGAAAAATTAGGGTTCCAATGAAATCTACGAAAAGAAAATAGGGTAGGAAAATAATTAATCAACTATTTCTTCGTTCTTTTACTCAACAAATAACCATGAAAATCGAATAAAATAGAGAGAGAGAGAGAGAGAGAGAGAGAGAGCAAGCGAGGGAGCGAAAGAGAACCAGAGAGCGAGAACGAAAACGAACTTGAGAATGTGAGACGAAGTTGCCATGTCGAAATCGAGTTCGGAAGGTTCAATCTGTGCCATAGTTGAAAAAGGTTTTTAGTTTAGAGTTCAAATGTGTTTGTAGAGAGAATTGTTGAAGGAGGATATTTTGAAAGAGTGTTAAGTAACAAAATGTGTTTTCCTTTTTTTCCGAAAAATAGAAATAATAAAAAGATGAAAAAAAAAATTAATAAAAGCATGTACCCACGAACAATTTGTAGAAAAATTAAAAGTATAAACCAAGAGTTTTTTTTTTAATTTTATCCACGGAATAACCGTTGAAAATAATTAAAACAAAATTGATTTATTTTATAACAAATTTACTCACGTCTTCTCCGTAGGGCTGGACAAGGCTGCGCGACTCGCCTGCCATCACCCGACCCGCTTCGGGTGAAAAGAAAACGGGCGGGTTGGATTGGCCCAATCGAATTTGCGGGTAACATTTTAGGGTTTGAAGGGGTTGACGCGGGCGGGTTCGGGTTCAGGATTTCAAACCGTCGATATCCGACCCGCCCATGTAGAAATATATATTATTATTAATATTAGTAATTAATCTTTTATCCATTGGGCTGGGTCACTTACCACTTCAAGCTCAACCCTAATTTCATTGTCATTTTTCTAAACCCTAGCCAGCACTTCACTTTCAATAGCCGCCCTCACTTTCACAGCCCTCGTCTCATCAGTCTCTCTCACTTCCACTTCAGTTGTTCATACTTCCCTCTCTCTCCTACACTCAGAATCTCAGTTATCATCTTCAACGATTCACTCACTGGAATCTCTCTCGCTCAACCCTAAAAGGAGCAACGGTTAGCGGCGTGAAACAAATGATACTCGTTCAGATTTTTATCACATATATTTATTTTCAAACTATATGAATCTTGTTTTAGTTATTGTCTTAATAAAGTTTAGTTTTTTTTTTTTTTTGCATGTCATTTTTTTGGTAGGGTTTGACTAACAATGTTTTTGCTTTTATTTTATATGCTTACTTGTTTTAGATTGTTATCAAAATACTCAAAAGTAGACTTATGCATTTTCCAAATTTTATAGGTGATACACAATCATAATACATTTATTGTATTTTTTTGATTTTCTGATTTTAATTTATTGACTAACTTTTTTTTAATTTCATTATGTTTGTTTAATGTTTTGCATGGATTTGTCTCTGTGTTTTCCATATATTCGTGTATTTTTCACATATTTGAGAGGTAAAATTAAATCTTAATATATTCATTGTTGTTATTTTTTAGATTTACCAATTTTAATTGGAATGACTAACTTCTTTCTTTTTTTATTTCATGTTTTTGTGTGCTTTTTATATGTTAATGAGTGTGATTGTTTTGCAGATTTACTGCCTTATAAGCCTTGTTAAAAGAAAACAAATGGACTATTCATATATTTGTATTACATTGAATTTGAAAGAGAATAGTAAAATAGCTATATTAAGTTTGTTGAATAGTTATTTGGTACTCTAATTAGTGATTACTAATTAATTTCTGTTCAATTTTTTAGATTGGCCAGCAAAGATGACAAGGGTGGACATTGATATTATTTGTATTGATTTTTTATAAGGACATTGGACATTTAGTTTAAGATCTTTACATTTTATAAACATGAATGTACAATGTATATTAAGTTTACATTTTAAGGGTCATAATTATTAATATGTTTGCATTTCAATTATAAACTGGTGGAGTATATATCAATGTTGAGATTTATAAATATGCTTGAAAATTGGTTAGGTATATATCAATGTTGCTTTAATGGTTATTTTTATCTATAACATCTAAAAATTAGAGTTCATTATAAAAAGAAATTGGGAAAAAATTGGTCAATTTGAAACAAAAAATTAGAATAGTTAAATAAATAGAAATTTTGGAAAAAAAAATAAAGCAGATAAAATGACTTTTTAATTAAAAAATGACTAGAAAATGGTTGGGCAAAAAAATATATTGGCCAAAAATATCTTATTGGGCCAAAAAACAAATATGTCAAAAAATGGCCAAAATTATCATATTGGGCCAAAAAATAAATATGTCAAAAAAAGGTAAACCCACATGAACCCACCCGCCTAACCCGTTAACCGTTACCCGTATAACCCGAATTCTTTATTGGGTGGAAATGGGTAAGTAGAGTCCAACCGCGGTTTTGGGTCGGTTCGAGTTTTTGGGCCCGAACCCGCCCAACCTGATCCGTTGTCCACCCCTACTTCTCCGTATTTAAAACATAATTTTCCGTAGGAATATGAATGTTTTCTTGTGGTGGACCACATTAATGATTTGGTTCAGTTTTTAAAAAACATATTCAAATCAAGTTAAGTGCCGTTTTGAACCAAATTGAAACTAGTTTATAAATATCAACCAATTTCTAATAGATTTTGAACTAGTTTTTCGGAAAAAGAATTTTGAAATTCTTTCGAAAAGAAAATATCAATTTTTTTCGAGTAAAATAGATGTAAAATATTTTTCGAGATAAAAACTTTCGATTATTTTTCAAAAAAAAAATTCAAAATTCTTTTGGCAAAAATTTTCGAGAAAAATAGATACAAGAAGTTTCGATTATTTTTTAAAAAAATCGAAAATATTTTACAAAAAAATATTTTCAATTTTTTTCTAAAAAACTTTTGAAGAAAAAATATTTAAAATATTTTTTTTTTAAGAAAAAAAAAAGTTTCTATATATTTTTCGAGAAAAACAAATTTTCAAAAATTTTCTAGAAGAAAAAAATCTTAATTGAAGTTAAATAAATTGTTCTAAATATGTGGTTCAATTCATGAACCATTTAATTGGTTTGGTTTTTGCGTATAGTGCAATTCAATTTATCAATATGTTCAATTAACTATATATTTTGTACACCACTAATAAGAAGGTCATGTATTTAGAAGAAGAAGAAAATATACAGGGAAAGTAATTATTGCCTATCAATGTGATTTTATGATATGAGTTCTGGTGGAGATTCAAAGTAATCACTTGGTCAGATAAAAAATATGAGACATAATTAGCATTCATGATTATTGTCTATTTGATATTAGCCCAAATGTGTAGTAAGGGAGGGACAATGAGCTGGCCAATATTTTTGAGTGTGTAGACTGAAGTCTGAACCTACACTCAATCTTGTGCAAGAGGTAGATATTGATTTCTCTTAATTTTGCCAATCAGAATTTCGTGTTGGATCAAGGCATTCACTGTGTTGTCTAAGAAGTTTAATTTGGCAATCAAAATAGAATAAAATTTGTAATTGTGTTGATTGGGCATGAAGAAAACGTGTGGGGTAGAGAAGAAAAAGAGACAAACAATTGACGAGTGTCATTTGAATCCCAGTACCTGTTTGATGGACATGATAAGAGAAAAGTTAGATTTTGTACCCTCAATTGGACTTATACCCTCAAATGTTAAAATCTAAATTTGTCCCTTTAATTTTCATTAAATTAATGATAAAAAAATTACTCCAAAATCTCACCTCTGACCAAAATTTCCGATAAGTAATCTTTTTCACCCAAATATTCCGGAAATTTCCACTTCACAATTTCTGGTGGTTTTATTTGTTTACTGGAAATTTCAAGACACAAAATTTCCGGTACATTATTTATACTACTGGAAATTTTGTGTCTTGAAATTTCCGGTACGTATTATTACTTTTGTTTTTGGATTTTTTTTTTTTTGGAGTTGAGATGGAAAAAACACCATTATGCATAGATTTGACTGAAACATTTACATCTGATCAAATTTTTTAGTCACGAGAAGCTGTCATATCATAGGCAAGAGAGGTTGTCGACAAAATCGAGTAGCTGTTATCATTACTCGCTCTGACATAAAGACCGAAAAGAGATGAAGGAAGTCAAAATTAATTTTTGGTTGTGATAGAGGTGGAAAATATAAGTCAAATAACAGTAACTCAAGGACTTCAACCAAAAGATGTGGTTGTCCGTTTAAAATTAGATCGAGACCATTGAAAAATGATGAGGGATGGATTATTAGTTTAATGTGTGGACTTCACAACCAAGAGTTAGTGGCTACTTTTGGGAATAATGCATTTGTGGGACGCATAAAACAAGAAGTTAAGAAACATGTTGACGAGCTAACAAAGTATCACGTTGCACTGAGACTCATCTTGTCATCTTTGAGAGATCGAGATAAGGAGAATGTGACTAATATCTCTCAAATTTATAAGCGACGAAGCACATACAAGAAGAATTTGAAAGGACCTAGAAGTGATATCCAACATCTGTTGAAGTTACTTGAAGCTGAGAAGTAAGCTTGTTGGAGTAGGACTCATGAAGACTCCAACGTTGTGATTGACATATTTTGGACGCACCCAGATTCCATAACTTTGTTGAACATGTTCCCTCTTGTATTGATCATGGATAACACCTAGAAAACCAACAAATATAAGTTACCATTGTTTGAAATTGTTGGTGTAACTTCAAATGGGTTGATATTCAACGTTGCATTTGCTTATATGGATTGTGAGTGTCAAGAAAACTTTTGTTGGCATTTGGAGAAGTTAAAAGAGTTGTTTGTGTCAAATATCTCATTTCTTCATGTGATCATGACTGACAGAGAACTTGCTTTATTGAATGCAATTGAAGTTGTATTTCCATCTTCAACAAATTTACTTTGTCAACTCCATATCAACAAAAATGTTGGAGCCAAATGCAACCAATATATATTAAAGAAAGATATGCAGGAACCCATTCTAGAGTTGTGGAGGAAAGTTATTTATTGTTATGAAAAGAAGGAGTACGAGGAACTTTTGCAAATGTTTTAGCAAGCATGTATCGATAATATTATTTTCTTTGACTACGTTAGAGACATGTGGTTGACTCCTCACAAAGAAAGATTTGTTGAAGCATGGACCAATTGAGTGTTGCATCTTGGAAATACTGCGAATAATAGGTACGTCATTAAAATTGCCGTATGCACCTCTCTGGTAAATACGGTACCATCGTGGAACACCAACGAATGTACCCTGTAAACATCGACACAAACTGAAATTCTGTCATGGAATGTTCATCGTAATTTGGCGTCTAGATAACATCAGCATCTCCCAAAGCATCCAACTTTGTTCTATAGTATGCAACGTCCCCAAATGTTTATTTTGCAGTCAATCAAAACATCTGTGGCATTGAAGATATAGGCTCAGTCATTCCCCGCTTACAAATGTCAGGGAAATGCTCATAAATCCATGTCTGTAAATAATAATAAAAAAGTACAGATAATTACATAAGCATCTTATCAAATAACAATATAATAAGTATAAAAAATTATATAATAGTACCTAGAAAAGAGATAAATCTCCTCCAATCTGCTTCGTTGTAAGCATTGTACCATCTCTAAGATAGTCATATAAAACCATAAGAGCAGCTGGTCCCTATGCCCATTTACCACAAGTATCAATGTCTTGAAAAAGAAACAAATATTTTGCAGATACAAGGGTAAAACTTTTATCAACTAGTATGGTACACCCTACCAAATGAAGTAGATATGCCCTTACTGCACAATCGAATCTTCCTTCATGAAGTTTCTTAAAGAATACAACATTCAACCATTCAAAATTATATGAAGCACCTCTATTGATCCTAGTTTCATTCACAGCTTCATCATAATCAACTCCCAATAACTTAACGGCAACAACAATGGCCAAAATCGTTATTCACATTAGCGGGAGGTGTGAAAAACTCTATAAAATGGTATGCCCAAAAGGCTTCTAACATCATCAAGAGTAATAGTCATTTCACCAAATGGCAAGTCAAATGAGCTAGTCTCTGCTTGCCATCTCTCAGCAAAAGCAGATATGAGATTATCTTCAATCATGTCCAAACTACATTGTTGCAGAGGATGTAACCCAAATATAGTAATCTATTGATCTATCTGAACAGGTAATACATATCTGATATCAATGAATTTATCTTGTTTTTTGCCATTTGAAACAATTTTCAAGACACGTCTATCCTGTTTAATTAAAATAACACAATAAATTATATTATAAATATACGATTAATTCATTAAATTCTAATGAACTATACTATAAATATATTAAAATATACATATAAACTATACTATAATTTGCTTTGTAATAAACTATACTATAATCAGCTTTGTATAAATTAAATTATACATATCCTGCATTTGAGTTCTTAGAATATACGATTAATTCATTAAACTCTAATGAACTATACTATAAATATATTAAAATATAGAAAATAAACTATACCATAATCAGCTTTGTAACAAATTATACTATAATCAGCTTTGTATAAACTAAACTATACATATTATGCTATATTATACTATATAATAAAATAAATTATTTACTAACCTGTCCATTCCACACTTTAACTGCAATGTGGTGCTCATAGTCCTTAAGGACGGAAAGATCGTAAGGACCTCCAAAAAATAGAGGTTGTTCAGGCTGTCGATGGTGACGCACGTTATCCTGGTGCTGTTGATGCTCCTCCTAATCATCAAACGCATGATCTTGTTGCTCAAACTCAGGCTAAATATTATAATCTCCAGTTGTTGCATCTCTTCGTTCCTCTTTCTCTTTTTCTCACCGGCAGTTCTCCTATTAGATTGTGTAAGAGGTCGAACTCAAGAATGTTCAACGGTGTTTTTCGTTCCTCTGGTCTTCACTGAAAATAAATTGAATATGAAATAAATGTAAAAAAAATTAAAAATTAAAAACAAAAATTACACTGTAAATTTCAGGAAGGAATGAAATTTCTAGGAGTTTCAACCGAAAATTTGAAATTTCCGGTAGTTATTTTTCAATACCGAAAATTTCTTTTTTGAAATTTCTGGGAGTTTCAACCGGTATTGAAAAATAACTATCAAAAATTTCAAAAATAAAATTTCTGGTATTGAAAAATAACTACCAGAAATTTCGTTCTTGAAATTTTTCGGTAAGAGATTTTTTGAGAAAAAAATGTACTTGTTCCGGAAAATTCAGATTGTAAGTTCCACCAAGTATTTTTTTTGTTTTTACGGTAAGGTTAAGGGTATTTTTGTAAGTTTAAGTATAAATTTTTTAAATGGGGTTATAAGTTTAAATGGGGATACGAAATCCAACTATCTGATAAGAGACAAGATATGAATAAGTTATCATATCATGTCTGAATCCAGTGTATGATGAACCAATAGGATATGTTAAGTTAATCCAAGATTTCTATCATATTCTGTCTCTCTAGTTGAAATTTTTATCCTGAATATGAACTTGGTTAGAAACCAACAAAATTGAACAAACAGTAGTTTACTCAATTACCCTTATAAAATATAATTTAAAATATAAATTGAAAAACAATAAAATATAAATATAAAAACAATTTATAAAATATAATCTAAAATATAAAAATGTAAATCTAATCAAATAGAAAAATAACTAATAGAATTTGATATTAAACTTAAAAAT
>JBBPBP010000004.1:45460677-45480596 GCA_037974735.1 Cicer chorassanicum | reverse complement strand
ACTGTCAATGGATAGTTTTAATATAAAATTATTTCATTACTTATTTAATTTTTTTTTAATTTATAATATTTAAAATATAATAAGTTAATTTTTTAAAAAACTAATATGTAATTATTAACAATGGTAATTTTGTTATTTAAATATAATATATATTATATCATATTATGATGAGATGTGTATCAAATACATATCCAAATAAAATGTTATTATGTTGGTTATCATGTGTATCAAACACATGATATGATAATATTTATCCTATCATATGCTATCTTATCATTATCCAACTTTATATCATATCATATCTCTTTCTATCTTGTGCATCAGACATACCCTAGTATAAATAGTATCCCTTCTAATTTAATGAAGTTAATTAATTAGGACAAATGAAATACACTTATGCTACACTAAAAAATAAATTAAATAAACCACAGATTAAAATTAACAAAGATAATAAATAGAACATAGGTCCTATTTATTTAGACAAAAGTTTTAGAAGATGTTATACTTTTTCAAAGCTATCATCATTGAATGTTTTCACTACTCTAGTTATATGCAATTCACATCTTCAACATCATGTTACACAGTTGGAGGCTTCGGTGGAATATGTTGTATGAATCTAAATTGTGGAAGACATATCTTCAGCAAATATGGTACAATAGTGTTGCATGCACCAACGAAGATTTATCTTATATAAAGAGATGATAACAAGGTGACATCTCCAAGATAGTCACACATACATCAAAACCAAAGCAACAATACTCATGCCCTTTTACTACACCATGACAAATTACAAAACAAATGCAGGTATTTGGCATCTACTACTTCTCGTAGATACTCTAACTCTTTCACCTCTAGTGGCTCATTGAAGACGTAACATCCTACCATCTTATTATTTATTTTTAGGAATTGCATAAAAACATACCGAAATTATTAACTAATAAAACATAAAAACATACCGAAATTTTAAAATTATATATTTTTTCTATTATACACGCCGAAATTTATTTATTTCGTAACAATTTGATTGTCAAATCTTGACATCCTTATATTTTTTGAGTTTTTAAGGATTACAACTATATGATGAAAATTGTATCATTCATTTTTTATTGCATATTAGGGATGTAAGTGGACAATATAGATCTAATGAACACAAAAATCTAAATTAAACTAATTCAAAAATTATCCCCTGTTTTCTTGTTTCGATAAAATACTATACAATATAAATGTGAGCCGAATATGATTAGTTAAACATATATAATTTAATTTTAAAAACTAATCACTCAATGACTCGAACCGATATTGTTCATTCATTATTTTTTAGTGTCAATTTTATACCAAAACACATAGCAAAATATGTCCATTAATAGTTCAATTTTTAATCAATATGTAATTCAGCCCAAAATAAAACCAAGTGTCTTAACTCTTAAACTAACAACTGATCTCATTCTTCAACCCACGTCATTATCTATAAAAAATTCATAGTATTCATCTCTAAGACAGCGCCACCACCAACCAACCATCATCACGCTGCTGCCTGCTAATGACAACAATGTCATCATCCCTATGACTTTGTCTCCCCTTTGCACTTGCGACAACATCTTCGTCATTCCCTCTGGGTTATGTGATTTTCCATAGTGTTTTCTTACAAACCTTATTTTTTTCACTTGTCTCTGATTTTGAACATAGATTTTATGCAGAAATATTGATTCATGTTGAAACAATGATTTATGATTTTCTTGATTTGATTTTGTTCTTTTTGTGTGAGTGTGTTTTATGTTTATGCTATATCCAAAAGAATATTTCTACAGCATTTTTCTTTCGAAGAAGAATTTTGGCGTGATAAGGTTAGGGTAAATTGGTTTACACAAGGTGATAGAAAGACAACTTTTTTCTATAAAGTTGCCAAAATTCATTATGCCTCTAATTAAGGAGATGTCTGTTATTAAATCTAGGGATGATATTCTTGTCAAAATTCATTATACCTCTAAGCAGATGCTTTTTCAATTCTACAAACAGTCATATGCTTCTGATAATGTGTCTTCTAACTCTCGGCTAATATTCATCCCTTCTATGGATGAGGTGAAGTCGGTTGTGTTTTTTAATGAATGGCTCGGGTGCTCATGGCCTTGATGGTTTTGGTGGTTCTTTTTTCAATATTTTTGGGATATTATTAGAGTTGATGTCTATGTTTTTGTGCAATAATTTTTACTATGGGTAAAATTCTTCCGAATTTAAACTCTAATGTGGTAGCTTTAATCCTAAATTTCATGGTGCAGGTAGAAATGAAGATTATAGATCTATTGTTCTGATTAATTTTCAATTTAAGATAATTACAAAGGTTCTAAAGGACCGTCTTGCTTTAATTGCCCCCAAAATTGTTTGTGAGCAACAAAGAGGTTTTATTAAAGGTAGAAATATTTTTGAATGCAATGCCATTACTTCAGAGGTCATAAATATGTTGGATTCTAAATCTTATGGAGGCAATATAGCTATGAAATTTGATATAAAAAAGGCTTTTGATACTCTTGAATAGCTTTTGGAGAATTTGTAATGGTACTTCGATTAACTTTTGGTCTAATAATTGGTTAGGTCAACCTCTTGTGGATAGATTTTGTTTATCCCCTTGCTTTTTGCATTCATTACAGTCTACAATTGCTGATTTTTTGTCTGATCACTCTTGAGATATTCCTACTTGTTTTACTCCTTAATTCCCAAACATTGTCGTTAAGATGCATTACATTATTATCCCTTTTAATTAAACGTGAAGAATAACAAGTATGGAAACTCACAGATTCAAGGATGTTATTTTTTAAAGATGCTTACATTACTCTTCATTATGAAGGATTGAAGCTTAATTGGAGTAAGAATATTTAAAGTGTTGTAATTCCTCCTTATAAATCTTTTCTTGTTTGGCGTTTCTTTCATATAAGATGTCTATAGATGATAATTTTTGGAATCGTAGATGTGTGCTGGTGTCATATTGTCGGATCTTCTCTCATACCTATGAAACTACTAATCAACTTTTCTTTGAATACATTTTTGCTACTCAGCTGTGGAATTGGTTGTCCTATGTTTTGCGTACTAGGATTCATTTTTCTTCCATTATCTTCTATTCTTGATCTCTATAGTAAGAATTAGAGTTCTCAGGTGAGAGACGTTATCCTCTCATCTGTCATTCATATCATCTAGGTCATTTGGTTTTGTCGCAACCAACTAGCTTTTAATACCAACTTGGTTACCTTTCAGTGCGCTACTCAATAGGTATCTTCGGTTGTATCTCTCTAAGGTAGGTTCTTTAGTGTTGCCTTTCCTTCAATATATGAGTTCTCTATTCTTAAATATTTTTCTATTGGTTGTCACGCTCGACATCTGTTATTACTCAAGTTAACTGGTTGAAGTCTCCTTGTGATTGGATTAAATGTAATACGAACGAGGCTTTAGAGGCAATCCTGATATTTCTTCTATTCATGCTATTTTATACGAACGAGGCTTTAGAGGCAATCCTGATAATTCTTTTCATGTTGAACTTTCTATTGCTATGAATGCTATTGAGATCACTCACTCTAAAAGTTGGTTTCAACTTTGTTTGGAGTGTGACTCTTTTTTGGTGGTAGTCTCTTACTAATTTTAATCTTGTGCATTGGAAGTTGAAGTCTAGATGGTTGAATTGTATATCCCTTATTAGACAAATGCAGCTCCACATAGCTCATATTTATAAGGAAGGCAACATGTGTGTTGACGAACTTGCTAATGTTGGTTTTTACACTCGTTGCTTACTTGGTGGGATTTGCCTCCTCACTTGAAATGATTTTAACCTTCCCATTTTAGTTAATGCTTCTCTTAGGTTTGTTCTTGTTCATCATGACGCTTGCTTTATTACGGTGCACTCTTTTTTTTCTTCACCCTTGTTTTAACCCTTTGGATTTTCCGAGTAAGGTTTTTAATAATTTGTTCTTCCTTGTTTCCAAGTAAGCTTTTTATATTTTTTAATTTTTATTATATTTATTAAGATGTTGTAAATAATAAATGGTAGTTTTGAGGTAGCAACATAGTTGGAATATCATTTATATCACATGATACCTTCGCACTCTATTTTTTGCTTTAAAATATGTTTATGCAAAAATTTATATCGGATTAGTTTGGTTCGGGACCTGTTAGAAAAATAGACAAAACTAAATCAACCCCTGTAAATTACAATATTGTGGAGAGTTTTTGACAAACACTTATATTTTAATCATATTGCGGCAATTATATTGCGGAAGTTTTAAACCTTCACAATATTCAAAGTTCATTTTGCGGGGATTTTTAAACCTCCTCTACATGCTCCAATTGTGTTTTTTGTTTTTTTTTTACAAAATGCTCCAATTGTTTTTTACAAAAATTTCAAAATTCAATTTTATGGAATTTCAAATATTTAAAATTCTGTAATGTTTTTTGAAATTTTTATTTTTGAATTTTTCTAAAGTTCAAAAATCTTACCCTCTCGATTGTTCTAGAATTTTGAGTGAAATAAAAAAAATCAAATATTCTTTTATTTATTTGTTAAAATCAAGGGTAAAATGGATAGTTTAAATATATTATAGAAATAAGAGTATAGACCTTAAATTAATTATTTATTTAATCAATTATAGATTAACAGTAGTTTATCTCTCACACCATTGTATATTTAATATTTCAAAATTCAATTATTCAATCATTTTTAGTGGAAGCAATACTTAATTTTAAATAGAAAAAGAGTTAAATTATTCAAAGACAAACACCAAAATAAAATTGTAAGTAGGGGTAGCTGCCTCTAATTGTATCAATGCGGATATCTCTCTCTTGATTTGATGGTTTTGAGGTTTATAACTTGTTTAAGTTCAAGATCTAGACTACATTTTTATTAAATTTTTGATTTGTTTCATATTTATGTTTTTCTATTTTAGATATGGGTTTTTGGTTTGATCTCCGAGGTGGTTTGTTTGATTTGAGTGTGTAAAGAAAACCCTCTCCAATCAATTTTTTTAATATTGTGATCTAAAGCTACTATGAATTCCGGTATGGATTTCATCATTAGTAGTAAGAAGTTTCTTAGTTTGAAAAGCAAGAAAATGAGGAAAAGGGTAAAGATGGAAGAACCCTATTTTTTATTTATTTATAAATATAAAAAAGTTAATTAATTTGGATTAGTCGCCTCCTTACAGACAAGTCACCAATTTAATTTTAACATGACATTTATTTAAAGGAAGTGCCGCATAATGATACCGGAGCAATCAAATTGTTATTTAAAGGGTGACATTGCAAACCATATGAAACATAAAAGATCCGATTGAAAAATAAGTTTAAGTAACTATCCAAAATTTAAACCTAATTTAACTTAAAGAGTCACAAGGGTAATCTTCCCTATATATTTTGTAGGAATTGACTTTGATAATCTAATAAAATTGTATTAATAGGAAGAGTATCATATAATATCACTCAAAAAACAAAGAATAATCACGAAACAAATAAATTTTATAGCGCTTTTACAGGAAATCATTTAAAAAAATTTAAATTCTAGTTACAAAATATATTGTTTACAGGAAATAAAAAATACTATAATTTATTTTATTGGTTGATATTATAAATTAAGTTAGTTAACCATTATTATTTTAAAATTATTTACTCAAACTAATCAATTACATGAATCTATAATAATATTTGGATGAATAAAAATATAAAAGATAAAAAAAAAAATGGAATTGTGAATATCCAAATTTGTCCTTGCAAATTTAAATAGAGAATGATATTTTACCAACAAAATTTGAATTTTAAAATTTTTGAATTTAAATCTTTAACTTGAAACTAATTCAGTTTCAATTTAAGATTCTGTCACACAAAAAAAAATGATAAAATTGAAAAGATATATTTCGTAGGTGTTTTTTATATGGTTCTTAACTTATTCAATTGTGTTTCTCAAAGTTAATTATAATCACAAAAGATGTATTTTAAGTTATGAACCTTACAAAATAACAATTAAGGGAAATAAGTCAGGAAAGAACAAATAGGATGCTTCTTATGGTCATGATGTCTGACCTACCTTACTATATACTAGTATCTCTCGTGTGACTCACGCTAGAGCGGTCTAGTATATGGGTTTTCAAAAGATTTTGACTATTATTATATAAATTTTGTAAATTTATATTCATATATGGTTAAATATATGATTCATCTTAATAACTTAATTATGAGTTTAATTATATTATGTTACAGTTGAGTTTAGAAGTTACTAATGAAATGACTTTTTCATACTTAGTACACCAAGTATAGCTAGGAATATCTTAAAATTGCTTTTCTTATTCTATGTTACTGAATTTTATAACTCCCTACATTTTTTAGGGTGATATATCTAGGTATTTAGCATTGAAAAATCGAAGAGTCTATCCAAATTGCTACTCAGTTTTTTAATGTAGAGTGAAGTCACAAAACTAGATCATAGTCAAAGCCTAAATTTAGAATTTAGTTATTTTTACTTAATGTTAAATTGCTTATCTATATTTATCTTTGTACTACATTAAATTTAGTCATTGAACATTTAAAGATGGATTAATTTGTAGTTCAAAACTAATATTTTTTTCATTTTGATTAAGTTTTAATTTTTTAAATTTCAAAAATAATTTTACCTTACAAACTTGTGAAACTTGAAAGCTATATTTTGTTCTAAAATTCTTATTTAGAGATTAGGGGGTTACATTTTGGTATCAGAGTTTGGTTTCAAGGTAGCATAACATCTAGATCGCTAAGAGATTTTAACATCATATCTCTACCAAGAACCCTAAGGCAATCGGTATATGGGTCACCACTTTTATATATCCAACATTTAGTTTATTCATAGTCGATGTGAGACTTAATCACTCACACTTGATCCCGACAATCTCAGTCTCAAGTATGAGTCACCCACATCACTAGCTTATCCATGCCCCTTTACCACACTGTGATAAATAACGGGGTATTTGACATCTACCATTTATTGTTGGCGTTGAGCTATTTGTGTAGCATCAACTATCCTATGTAAATGATGTAGATATTTTAACTCTTCCACCTCTAGTAGTTCATGGAGGACATAACATCCTACCATCTTGTTCTCTAATTTTTAACAATTGTAATTGAAAATATAATATAATACTAATTAATAAAACATGAATACATATCAAATTTTAAAAAATTCCAAATTTTTTAAAATTTTAAACAAAAATTAAAATTTTATAATTCTATTACATAATATGTGAGCCAAATAGAATAAAGGCAGCAATAAAGCAAAGTATCAGGGCAGGGAAAAAACATCAGGATTTATATTGGTTCGATATCAACGTGACAGCTATGTCCAGTCCCCTCACACAGAAGGATTTATCCACTAATTTAAAATTTGAATTACAACACCTAACCCTACAAGTCAGTTTTCTCAACTTTCGGCCTAAAACATATGGACCGTTGAGGCACTACAACACTTTAACCCTACAAGTCAAGTCTTCTCAAATTCCAACTTAAAAAACCTACAAGTCCTTGAGGCAAAATAGCCACTATTGGGCTGGGTTACAAAGAGGTGAAACTTGGTTTTGTGTTGCTTCTTCTAAGCAGAATGATAACAATCAAGACTTACACACTTAAAACAGAGCACTAAGTAATATCAATTGAGTGAGTGCCTTTTTTTGAAATTGAAACCTTGAAACTGAATACTTAGAGATATTTTTGTGTCTTCTTTAAGTTGTTGTGTTGTGTCATCTTCTTCAGAATTGATCTTTTTATATAGCATGAATTAGGGTTTCAATATTGTCCCAAACAAATTCTAAGTGTATCTTTCTTGCACAAGATCAATAGAGATCTTCACAAAAAATAAATCTTGAATGAGTGTCTTCTTCATCTTTTGTTTGAGTTAAATATGTTTGAATTAATGCATGTAATGTGTGTTTTATTACTTGATATTTGACGAATTTGAATGGATAATATTGTTGATGAGTGTTTGAAGGTTGAACTGTGAAAATAGGAAAAATCCCAACATTTCGTAGAAACTCGCTAAGATAAAGTGAATTTAAGTCCTTTTTTGGAACAATCTTAAATTCAAATGTGTGAAACAATATTTTAACAAAAAAATTTTAAAACCACCTTAAATTGTCTTTTGTAGTGTGATAAGAAGATCATTGACTATAATAGTTACTAATATGATGATTGAGTTTCTCTTCTCCCTCTAATTTCTATTCTTTACCACCTGTATCTTCATTAATAGTTTAAATTCAATAGTGTGAAATATATTGATGGGAACAATCTTAAATTCAATCGTGTGAAATAATAGTTTAAAAAATGATTTTAAAATCGACTTAAATAGTCTTTTTAGTGTGATAGGAAGTAGGGTCGTCTTAACATTTTTTGGAGGCACTGTTCAAATATAAAAATTTGGACCCTAATAAAAAATGTGATTTAATAGATTATCAGCAAACGATCTATTAGTAATGTTGTAAATCACAAAATCAGTAACGAGTTTCTAAAATCTAAAACCCTAGTAACGAGTTTCTAAAATCTAAAACCCTAACATCATATTAAACCTTAATAGATAACGAGTTCGTAAAATCAATAAATCAACCATTTCAAACAAATTGAGTTACTAAAATCAATCAATCACACAATCCTAACAGATTCAAGATTCTAACATTTGGTGGTGGCGTCTAATAGGCTGCAGCCGCTGTCACAAACTCAGAGTGGTAGATGTGGAGAGAAGATGGGAGTTGAGAGAAATTAGGTTTAGTATCTGAGAGGAGATAGAGAGAAGATAGCATAGAAATTAGGTTTAGTATCTGAGAGGAGATAGAGAGAAGATAGCATCTGTTAAGGATAACAATACTATATTTAAAAGTTCAGGATACTATATAAAAGAAATTGGAAGTCTCCCTAATTGAAGGCACTATGTTAATGTTCTGGTCGCACATGCTGGCCTTGATAAGGAGATCATTGAATATAATATTTACTAATATGATGAATAAATTGTTTACGATGAATATAATATCACTTTTATCTTCATTTGCTATATATGGAATACATATTGATGAAAATTTCTTTATTTATTTCTATCAATTTCAATCGTGTTTTTTTCAATTAAATTGTATTTCTCTTTTGAGATAATGACATCAAATTATTCTTGCTTCACTTGCTTCTGTAGTGTAACCATTACAAAAGTACTTTATATAGTTAATGAGGTATCATACTACAATCCATTTATAAGAAATTAAATTATATTGGTTAATAAAATATACTAAGTGTATATAAACTCAAATTTATATTAAAAAAATATCCTTGCATAATTATATAATATTTGGTGAACAAATTGTACGGTGTCCAATATTTGTTTATAATTGTGTGTTTCAATAACATTTTAAATATCCATTTATTTGTATAAAATGCAATATAAGACACACTGTTCAAGACATACCAACATATTTATTCGATACAAATGAACGATCAACCGAAGCAAATATGCATGCTAATGCTACATTAATCCATTACAAACATCTCACTTATTTTATAGATGAAAACTCATCCACAGAGAAAATCCCATTAGACATTACTCCTAAACAATTTGTTATATAAAAATATAAAAAAACACTCTTTTCAATACTCACTCTAATAGGTATTGTTTTTGAATAAAATCAATGTGGATCCAATACTTTACAAATAAGTTATACATGAAGTGGTAAGACTCATCTTGATTTTGCTCAATAAAAAAGTGAGTGTTGAAAATAGAATGTTCTTAACAATATTAAAGAATATATTAATTTATTATGGAGCTATTATGTCTTGACAAGATGAGCATCAACATCTCTGGTGCATTTGGAAAAGTACTCCATGTAGCCAATAGGAGGAGCAATATCCTCATTGATCTTCTCATATTCAATAGTCCATTTAACAATACCAGTGCCATCACTCTTATCAACTGCATTGAGGGTGAGTTTAAAGACCATGTACTGCTCATCAATATCTTCACCAAAGATCTTGAAAATGACTTTTTGTTCAATACATCAATTTCTTCAATACTCTCATGACATTTATGTACCTTACCATCTGTTATAATAACATAAGTAATTAATTATTTTATGTAACAAATTCATTATTAAAATCTATATTTTAATAAATAAAAAATTGGATGGAATAAAATTGACGAATCATATCTGCTTTTTTTTTTACTTTTAGTTTCTAATATATTTTTCAAAAGATATAAAATTATTGGGACCAGTGGAAAATTTATTTTTAGTCACTTTAAAATTTAAAAAAAATATATATATATTTGGTACCAATAAATTTTGCTTTGACTTTTATTCTCACTATAATATCTAATGTCAATAATTTTAGTTTTTTACTGTAAATCCAAAATAAATTAGACTTAATCAAAATGCTATTAAAATTTGGAGATATGTTGTATGTAATATGATAGAAGTAACTGCGAAAATTGGGTTTAAATTGATCCAGATTTTCTTTATTTTGGTTTCTCGAGCTTTTTATTTTCAGGCTCTATTAAATTATCATGCATGCAGTTTTATTCTCGGTTGAAATCTCAATATATTTTTGAATGAAGTGTTTTGAACATGTTTACAACATTATAAAAACTTTCTCCACAAAAAATTGTCTCAACATTTGAATTCTATGACCATATTTTCATTGTTTTTATCTTCAGTTTATGATATTTAAAAAATTAGTATTAAGTTCATCATAAGTAGAAAAACTTTTTATAATGTTCTAAACATGATTTGCAAGAAATCATTAAGGAATTCAAAACACGCGCCTTTTATAGCTGTGATAACTTACACCTTTTATATCGATTCTTTTATATTAAGCTTTTTATAGCTTTTCTTTTATGATAAGTGCTATAAAACATAGTTTATTGTTAATAGTGCCAATAAGCGCTATGAAAGACCAAAATAAGCGCTATAAAAGATGCTTTTTGGCATAGTGGTTGCACGACTTTTGAACTTATTTCATTTCAATATGAATTAAAATCTTTTGCATGTTCTAAAAATATAATTTTTTTTTATAAGAATTAAAAATAAAATTTTATAGGGACTAAATAATTATTTAACCAAACATTATTAAAATATCCGAAGAATTCAGATAAGTTGACTTAACAACATAATCTAAAACTACAAAAGATAAATGTTGTGGTGACCAAAAGTTAAAAAAAAAATATAAGGATTGAAAACAAATTTTTTCATGAAATTGATTAAAAACTAAATTATATTTAACCAAAATTAGGTACTAAAATTAATAAATTACTAAAATAACACATAACTTAACTATATAATTAAACTTAAAGAGAGTCAAAAATATAAAAAGGACCACAAGTATAATATAAAAAGTTGGGCACAAAGCAATTAAATTTAAAAATAACAAATTAAACACAAAATAATATTTTTCTAATAAAATATAATACCTAAGACATAAGTCCAGTGTTTAACTGACTTGGAGTCATGCCAATCTTCACCCTCATGCAGCTTGGTTTCATGAACTGTTTCACAATGGTTTTGCACTTCGTGAAGTTGTGACGCGAAGAAATTGAAGAACTTGGAAGCAGGTGCTTTAATCCCAAGTTCAGTAATAAGTTTACCAGCAAGCACCATGCCTTAAATAGAAACTGGATTACCCTATACAATTGACACATCAAATTATATAAAAGGGCCCACTTTTTTTTAGATTACATGATTATGGGGTCCACTTATTTATATCTGTTTTCCCGCCCATATCATTACTGTTTTTTTAGAGCAATATCATTATTGTTAATCTATCTATTATCTATTAATTGGGGGTTTACAAAAAAGCAATTTAATTAATGGAAAATGTCTCAAGACTCGTGCATAGCAATCCTAATTGCATGCCCCTCTTGAATCTCTAACAATTTCCAAAAATAAAAAATAAAACAACATTTCTATGACTAATTTTAGTTTTAAAACGTATCCAATAATTTTTAAAATGTAATGAAGTTTATTTAAAATCCAAAAATATATAAATTAAAATACTCCATTAGTGACAATCCAACATAGTTACGCTTTGTGGGTTTTTCCAACCATATTATCTTCCCATTTTACATTCTCATAAGTGTTGCTTCTCTTTATTTTGTTTTGGTTTAAGTTTTGTTTTTGTTTTAATTTTTAGGTTTATATTTGATTTGTCTATTGCACCTGGGATATGTAGGAGCAATCTTCCCCTTGTCAAACTAAATTAATAAAAATGTACTTTTCCTTCTTTTATTAATGTAACCAAGTACAAAATAAAAAGATACAATCCGTAAACTAACATCTCATATATTTTTCGTTATTATTATTATTACCTTTTTTTGGATACATATATAATAATAATTATAATAATAAAATCAGACAACACATAAATATTTTCTACTCAAGAACTACGTGTGTTTTAATTTCTCTATTGCACCTGGGGATACGTATGAGCAAGGTATTCCCCTTGTCAAACCAAATTAATAAAAATATATTTTTCCTTCTTTTATTAATGTAAATAATTTATTTTCTTTTATTATTCTTTTAGGGGTAAAATAAATAATTTATATACAATTAATTATAAGGTAACCGTTTTAATGGACGATGTAGGTTAATATTACTTTTCCTACTCGTAATCGACTTTCGAATCCATTTTTTTGGTTCAAGATCTTTATTTTAGATTGTATCTAATTTTCCCTTTTAAAAAAATAAAATTGGTGGCGACTCATTTTTCGCTGACAAACCGGACGTGACAAAACCCATCAACCTTCTATCTTCTCTCTCTTTCTACCTGTTTTGTTAACAGACACAATATATTTACTATTTACACCAATCGCTGTCTATCTTGGAGGGTTGGACAAGAAGGAATGGCCCAACCAATATCGATCGGTCAGAGGCCCAAAAACACATGCGGGCAAGTGAAGTCGGGTAAAACGGGTAGGCGGGTGTGGAAAGACGGATTAGGCTGGTAATAGGCTGACGGGTTCTGTAACGCCCCATATTTTTAATCCAAAACGTTACTTTAAAAAAATACTTATTGTTTAGAAAAGTTTATGATTTTTTTTTTTTGAATACTTAGCATTTATTCATTTAAATAATTAGTAACAAGCACGTTATTTAATATCATTAAGAAAATATTTATTCAAAATTTAAAACAAAGTAAAGGCAATTATTCCTAACGGAAGAGAACCACTTCCGTATTTCTACAATTCTAGTACATACCAAAAGTTTGTGACAAACGATTAAAAAGAAATTAGAAATATTGGACAATTCTATTATTACAAAATTGTCTTGAAAAACCCATGTTTATCCCACGTTCGCCATACGTCAATACTCATTAACTAATCTTGAATCTCCTTGTACTCATTAGTACCTAAAATGTTGTTGTAAGGGTCAGTTTTTTCCATCATCCACATCAAACCAAAGCTAAACATATAGAAGAACAACACAAAACATATAAAAGTAAAAACTTCCAATTTAAAAGAAAAAATGCGCACACCGGTAAATTGTATATCAAAACATATGCATAATGCATGCTCTTAAAACTATATGATCCAGATATAAACCTGTCACTAAGGCAACTTCCACACAGAAAGGTCACCCATACCAATGGGGAAAACAAACCTGCCACTAAGGCAACTCCCACGAAGATGCATATGCCATGACATTATGATATAGTATCAAGAGATATATTTCCACACAGCCCACTAAGAATCATGTCATATGCATTCAAAATTACTTTTTAAAATCATCACTTATTCACATATCACTTAGAAGACATACTACACATCCTTTTCATGATTATCACATATTCATAGACAAATAATCATAAAAATTATGACTTTCACCACATACACATAAAAATAGAAACTTTATATCATATATGCCATAAAAATTACACTTTCACATATATAACAAGAAAATTCAAACTCCAACTCATATACATAATAAAAGTTAAAATTTTATCACATATAAAGTAAAAATTCAAACTTTATTTCATATTCATCGTAAAACTACAATTTTATCACACATAGCATAAAGTTTCATACTTTACTCCATATAAGTCATAGATTACAATTCAATGTCAACAAAAATTGGGGTTTTATTATTTTAATCCATTAGTCTACATTTATTCATTTTAAAATAGAAGTAATTCACGATTATTTATTTCATGTCATCCAACCAACGGCCTAACTCTAATTTGTGTGGGGAAAAGCCCTTACTTTGGCCACTTTTCTTCCTAGTACAAAGCTTTAAGCCCCACAGAGTTGTTCACAAGGAAAAGAAGTTCCAAGCTTGGATACACGAAGAAAATGAGGTGTGAAGGTGATGGTGGCTAGGGTTTCAGAATTCTTTTTTGTTTGTTATTAGTGAGTATACAGAAATTGTGGACTTAGGGAAATTTAAAGTGGAAATTGTTGGTTAGATAATGTTGGGCCTAAATGAAGAATAAGAGGGATAAAATGTCTTTTTTTTTAACCTTGATCATTAAAACCAAGCCACAAACACATAGCCCAAATTTATACTCATTCAAGTGGGTTGGGTCACACTAAGCCTCAAACCCTTAGCCCAAATTCTTCTTGCACTAGGAAAACACATCTACATATAATATATCTCTACTTAAATATATATATATATATATATATATTATATTTAAACTCCCCATTGATTAAATAATTCTTACTAATAACTTTATCAACTACAAAAATCGAACAAGGCAAATAATTATCACACATAATTTGATATTGAATAATATTGATAGGTTCTAATTATTTTTAAATAATAATTTAGAGGATGTTACAAGTTCGTGTTGTAAAAACTGGACCATTAATAACTGAACCCGACTGTGTATATGTGATGAGAGTTTGGGCCACTAGGAAGTAGAAACCAACAAGCCGAGTCTAGCAATCCCACATCTAGAATGACCTAGAGTATAAAAATATATACTAACAAGTATCAAAAACCTAGCTCCCTCATTTCACCTCCACACACAACACAATTCACACACGTTCTCTCTTAGCTATCGTTTTCACTTTCAAAGAGAAAGAACTACAAACCCTAGCTCTCTCGTCCTCCTTATCTCGTTCTGCCTAGATCTACATCTCTCGTTCCGTCCAGATACGTGTCTCTCATTCGCATCTCTATTTGTCTTGATTTCATGGTAAGGTAACTCATCCCACTTCTATTATTAATTTTCTTAACTATTATTTTCAACCTTAGTATTTTCATTTTCAAGCAACATATTCGACTAACATGTATTTATGCTTCATTTTTAAGGTTAACAGTCTGGAAAATTGATGGATTGAAAGGTTGGAGTCACACATCAACACCTTATTGTTAAAGGTTAAATTTTTATGCTTTTTAATGGTTTTTTTAGGTTTAGAGTATCTTCTTCTTACTTATGGTTTCTAGGTTTAGGTTTTAGACTTCGGGTTTTTGATTTTCTACTTTCACCATATAGTGTTTAGTTATTGAGTTTTATTACTTTAAAAAACGAATATTTTAGGTTTAGGTTTTAGACTTAGGGTTTTTGGTTTTCTGCTTTCACCATATAGTGTTTAGTTATTGAGTTTTATTACTTTAAAAAATGAATATTTTAGGGTTTTCATTTTGAGCATTAATATTTTTAAATTGTATGTTTTAAGGTTTTGCTTATGGTTAGGATTTTGGTTTTTTGCACTTTTAAAAGGTCTTTTGAACTTTATAAAACTCCTTTTTTAAAAGTGTTCTTGGTTGTTGCTATGTATGGCTTAATTATAGATTCTGGTTATGTTTAAGGTGATCTAGTTTTTTCAATTAATGCATGTTCTTTATGTTTTTTTAATATGCTTATGGAGAAGTAATTAATATTTTTTAAAAAATTCATCAGGGTCTGAACACATGTATAATGATGACAATACTATGTTAATAAAATATTTAACTTTGATCCTTGTAGTTTTGTCTCTATTGAGATTTCATTTTGTGGGTTGAATTGATTTTAATAACATTGCATCTAATCTTTGTAACTGAATTTCTAACTTTAATTGTGTTTTATGTGCAAGTTGATGGCTGAAGTGAATGAATTTTTTTGCAAGAATATAACATTTTATTTGTCAATTGAAATTGATATACAGTAACATTTAAGGTTTAAATCTTGTGGTGTTGATTTTTGGTGTCATAGTTGTTGGAACCATGATGGTTTTGAAGAACAATTCCTTACTTGTTTTGTTGATAACAAAAGACATTTTGTGGGAACAATTTAATGTACTAATGTTTTAATTAAGTGTGTAGAAAAATAAAACAAATACGTACATTCCAGACCCAAACTCAGAACAGAGGAAATAACAGAGGAAACAGAAGTAACAGAGAAAACAAAAGTAACAGAGGAAACGGAAGTAACAGAGGAAACAAAAGTAACATAACAAAAAAGAAAAAGCACATAAGTAAGAGGAAATGGAAAAGAAGACACTAACAACATGCACTCTGAATGTGCATCCTTCAATGGCACAAATAAACATTCACTCTGATATTACTATAAGCATTCATTTTGATGTTACAGATAAAATTCACTTTGAAGTTGTTGATAAAGATGCCTTTGAAGTTTCGGATACATCTGACTCCGATAAACACAACATGGTATTGCCGCTTCTGATTCTGACATCTGCACCATATCATTTGACTCTGAAAATCAAGCTCAGGTCAATGACTCTGACAAAAGTCAACGAATCTGGAAAAAAAGTCAACGGTTTGATGGTGTACCCTCTGGTCATATATCCTCGTACTAAGGTTTGAAGAAAAATTTGAAGATATATTTTACTAAGGCTCAATGCTCCAAGGCTTGGGTTCCCTCCAAAAAAGACTTGGAAAAATATTAGATAAAGTTTCAATCGGTTACCTAATGATTGCACTTAATGGAAATATTTGGCTAAGCGTTTTAATTGGTAAGAAACGGTTTACAAAAAGACTTCACAATGGAAAATAGACATGATTTTTTCGAATTTGCATAAATGGTCTTAATTAAAACACCATTTCATTGCAACCGTTCAAGGCATCAAATTATAAGTGAATCAAAACACTGATTCGATTAAAGAAGAAGAATGAAACAAGACATTAGTTGATTGAAATAGGTTGTTCCAGATCTACAACTATAAAAGCAATACTTCGAATCAAAATCCAAAAGTAACAATTTTCATCAAACTAGGTTAATGTTCAATGGAAAAAATGAGACAAAAGTAGTCTACATTTGAAGCAATAAAATTAACAAATTTTTTACTCAAACTAACCACATAAATAATCATAAAAAATGGGCTAAATAGCACCCCACTACAAAAAAAATAGATCTATTGTGACACTCAACTTTTAGTGATATCTTTTTATTTGTCACTATAATTACTTTTAGCTACAGACAGAGTGTCACTTATTCTCATTTAATATAATAAGTTATGTTAACTTAGAAAAAAACTAAAATATTGGCATAAAAACTAATTTATATATAATAACTAAAAAAACTGAAATATTCTTATTCAAAAATTCAATTCACCCCTTCACAAAAAAAATCATTTCACTCACTCTTCACCAAAAAATCATTTCACTCACCCATTGTGACACCCTAAACCCCAAAATAATATATAATAATTTATAATAGAATTCTTAACTTTAATTCGTAGCGGGTAAAGCAAATACATGTTCAAGGGAATAAAAACTTTGATAATTAATTTAAAATATCACGTTTCTCAAAAATCAAAAGGAACACTTTAAACTTTTTCCTCCTATAAAATCGTGCAATCTCCATAAAATTTAATTTAAGTATAATTACTTGATTTAATTCTAAAAACTTACTAGTACTTATATGGTTTTCATAGTTTCAAATTAAATAAGTAAAATACAAATTACAACCCTTATTCCCGGTATCACCTATCAGAGCGGGGTTCCTCCCAAACTTGAACTTCAAGATTCATTAACCTGTAACAACTGCGATTTCGCAAACGCAGGGCCAAGCCAGTCAAACACAAACAATGAAGGAGGTGAGTTTTGAAATCATGTTAATAATATAATATAAGTAAGGAGAACACGCAATTAATCATAAATAAATCGTATCATTAGACAAACATTCTTCAAGGAAAACATATCATTATAAAGTCAAAACCAAGGAAAATCAATACATTTCACAATAACATCAAATCATCTAAGAAATTATCATCGCACACAATACATATTAATCACAACAAACAATCACACAAAAATGCAATGTTATGCATGAGCTTAGACTCTACTTCACACTGTGGTACCATTCTAACTCTGAAGTACTTGGTTAGGAGGCCATGATACTATGCCACCATTCTGGTGGACGGACAATTCAAATTGGCCCTGTCCTCATAGATCCCCTCAACTCAACCCGAGACACATATACGCGACAGTCAAGGTAAACGTGTGTTGCATGGTAGCTCCCGACATTTGGAGTGCTACCTCCAAGTCACCTAGGAATTCCCCACCCGAATACCTCCAAGGTCTAACAATCTTGCCTTAAGGCTCAACAGTAGACCGCCACGATCAGGCTCAATTCAGTTGTACTTCCCCGGAATCACTAGGCTTGTCAGGCCCTACCTATATGATTGACAAAATAATCTCCACTTCACAAATTTTCAATATTTATTTTCTCCCCTCGTTGGCCTATGACACTCCATTAAGACCGCCATCTCAAACACAAATTGGAATCATAATTATTTCATCAGGGGTTACTTCAATATTTTCATCACAAATTCATAACATGACTATTATAAATCACACATCATCATTACATAACTTATCACAAATTTAGAGCATCACTATCATCAATCGTACTTCATCACATAAACTTATCAAAGATTTATAAAATAACAATTATCATTCCTGCATCATCATCACATAAAATTATCACAACACATCAATCTTTTATTATCAGATCACATAAACTCATCTAATCAAACATATACGTAAAATTAATTTGACACTCAATATCACAATAACATCAAATACCACACATTTAAAGAAATTAAATCAATCAACACCCTACAAATATTTCTATTCTATATTTTAATCTCACAATTTCCATATTTGCACATTAATTAATTTATCTCTCAAATGGCTACTGCCGTACGTAGCGAGCCCCGGATGAATCGTTGGGAAATACGGTTTTCCCGTTCATCTCACAATATATTATATTCATGAATTCAAACGCTCCCTCACCCCTTACCTGGATTTAAGCTTTCACACAACGAACCCGAGCAGTTGACTGAACATGTGTCATGTCTACGTCGATCGTCATGTCTTATAGAACGAGTTATGCATCGTGCGTGTTCTCCACCTCCTTTTAAGATCGGAGTCCATTAACTCCATTAGAATGAGAACCATGGGTTTAATTTTGTGGGTGTGGGGCTGTTCTTGTTACTTTAGACGATAACTTTATTATAGTTAACAGGGAACGGTAATTTCTTTTATTTTGGCAAGCGGCAGATATAAAAAGCAAACAGCAAAACCTAATAAACATATCTATATATTTGTAAGATTAATTAACAGACCATGCCTATATATACCTATCGGCACCTACAATTTAGCGTGTCCTATATATTATAACTATCATTATTTTTCTATTTATTTAAAAGAAATAATTATGTGGTTATCTATTTATTTTTATAATAATATATTTAATGAGGTTTTATTCTTCCATATTAATCTAACTTATAAAATGCATTTTACTTCTTTCTTTTGTTTTTATTTTTTTAATTAAAATCAACAATTATCAAAACTAATTTTTTGTTAACACTTTTTAAACACAATTTCATTACTTAAATCTTACCAATATTTCAAAACTAATATTTTATAAAATAAAGTAGTTAAAGTAATTAAATATTTTTTTAAAAAAAATACATTAATAACCAAAACCATCACATTCAAAATAATAACTATAAT
>JBBPBP010000004.1:45446767-45460551 GCA_037974735.1 Cicer chorassanicum | reverse complement strand
CTTAAAGTAGAAAGTATTTATAAATAATTGAAATATAGCTACGTACATATTTAACATCAGTCAAATGCATAGAAAAATATTACATTAATTGGGTACATGTATATATATACGTAAAATTGCATAAAATCTTATTCTTTAAAATATTACACTAAAATACTATTATTTCTAGTAGAATAGATGAAATCAAATATTTATTATTTATATCACTCAATGAATCCATATGTATAAAACTAACACATCATAGAAAGCACCCATATAACGAAAATTTGTCACAAATTTTATCAACATACATTCTAAAATAATTTTAACATCAAATTAATTATTTAAAATTTTATTTTATTAATAAAATATTTTATTATAAAATTTGGGGTGTTACACCCATCACTAGAAAATCATTCACGCAGCAACATTTCACTCATCCCTTCAAAAATCGCAACAACATTTCACGCAGCAACATTTCACTCATCCCTTCAAAAATCGCAACAACAAATTCAGATTAAGATTTGTTATCATTTTTTCATCATTCGATTTCGCCTTCAGATTCAGATTCAGATTTCTTCATCATTTTTTCGATTGCGTCTTCAAATTCAGATTTCTTCATCATTCGATTTCGTCTTCAGATTCAGATTTCTTCATCATTTTCCGATTTCGTCTTCAGATTCAGGTTTCTTCATCATTGTTTCATCATTGGATTTCGTCTTCAGATTCAGATTTTTTCATCATTTTTTCGATTTCGATTTCGTCTTCAGATTCCCGTTGAAGAAGTTTTTCCCGATTTCTTCAGATTCAGATTCAGCACGAGTAAGTGGAAATTGTTTTTCCTCAATAAGCAATTTGCATTGTTTGAATGATTTGATTGATTTTAGTATTTTATATTTTAAAATGTGTTTAGGTTAACATTGTATCAGATAAAGGGAAAATAGTTTGAAATCAATCACTAGAGACAAATAAACTGACAAAATATAATAATAATTGACTACTTGATGGTAGTGAAAAGTAATTAGCAAGCAATAGTAAACACGCATAGAAATAAGGGGCCTGTTTTCAGCAACACAGATAAATAATAAGGTCATACCAATAAAAGAAAGGTAACAAACTCAAAGAACAATTGTACCTCATCTATCAAAGGTTCACTTTCTAAAATAGCATGCACATGTGACCATTTTATAGCTTGTAAGTTTTAATTTTTTTTTAAATTTTTTAGCATTAACATTTAATGTTATATTTACTTACTGTATGTATATTAGTATAGCAGCCTCGTGTATGAATTGCAGGGAAGTTTATTTTTATATGGTTTCCCATTTGGGTATTGGGAAAGGGGGATTGTGCTTTGTAATCTTTCATCTCTTCGCCCTAAGTTTCAGGATTGTTCCATACTTAGTCATTGATCATAGCTGAATTTTTGGGCTACTCGACTTTGATTGAATTTGATTGTTGATTGCTTTTGTCGTATAGTATCAATTGCTTGTTGATTACTATGTTTGAATTACTGGACCAAGATTCTAACTAGTTATAGAATTTGGTGATTTAACTTATGTTCTTGAACTTGAAGAATGGATGCTTATAGAATTGGGTTGTTACAATTGCGAATAGTTGAAAATAGTGTTATGCTGAAATTCCGCAATGCTAAAGTGATATTGTGCTGCAATAGTGGTTATTTGTCAATACTTTGTACGAAATAGCTATCACAGATCAATAGTGATTTGTTCAAATTATGCTATAATATAGCGAAGCATCCAACTACACATCTTTATGAAGTTTGATAACTTTCAGATTAGGCGTGATCTTTTAAAATTAGTTTCTCTTTTTTTATTTCAAACATTATTACCTCCTTTTTAACACAAAGATCTTTAACATAACAGATATTATGTTTGATGGAGATAGAGGACCAAAACAAGTATATGAATGGCATTGTCTTTATTGATGAATAATACATTTTGTCTTTATTAGATGCCTGCCAACTCGATAATGGTAGTATTTCTCGAAATTGATTTTGAATTGGAGTACACAAGTGACGAGTTATATATCATTAATCCGTTTATAGTTGTATCTTTTGTTCGTGTGGACAATTTATGGCTGCATTGTACTGAAAAATTCTAATTTTGATGAAGTTTTAGGGTTTCTTATCGAATTGCTTATAATCTGAATAGTAGTGCATTGAATTTATAAGGAAAGAGAGAGAGACTCTTTCTGTGGCATTGAATTTTAAGACAGAATGATATCACCTACGTTCCCAAAAGAGCTTCCATGTCCTCTTCCTCTGCTTGGGAGACAAGATCCTTCTCAACATTGACTTTCTATTCTGTTTCATTGGCACTAGATTCAATAGTAGCACCGTCTGCTTGGTTATCTTGAGTGGAAAGTGCAGGTGTATTTTCCTATATCACATTGGTGAAAATAAATAGAGAGAACATAGAGTCTAGAATAATTAACAGAAATTAGTCACCGAGTATATATTCATTAGAGTTTAACATTCTCAACAGAAAATCAAGGAGTTCAATATTGTTGCTAAATTATTTAATGATCATGACTTCACAATTTTGTGCCTACATTGCCTTTATTTATCGTATTCTTAGCATCCATCATATTCATATAGATATTGTGAAGAATATGAAAGTTGATAAATCTTAGTGATTATATAATGGATTCAATTGAATGTCCTAAACCCCAAATAAAAAAACATAACAATGATCAGCCTAACCACTACTGTAATTTTCATCGTTGCATGCTACTAGTACCCCAACTATATCAGTAATACAAGTATAACTATAGTTGTTTGTCTTGAATTGTCATTATTTTACAATATCATTTTTAACTGATACTTGGCTACAACTTCTGCTTTGGTAAAATAAGGTATACATCAGTTCAAATATCCCACAATGTGTATCATGCATATTACTTACCCCTTGGTAAAATAAGGTTTGATGCTAATGCTGCAGTACTTGAAGCAGATGATGATGTGGAGTTATTGGAAAAAGTGAAGAAAGATAGAAAGAAGAGACTTGAGAAACAAGGTGTCATTAGTTCATCCACCAAAGAAAAAGGTTTGATAATCCTGCAAATATTATATTTTTATTTTTATGTGCATTATTGATTTGTCCTATTATGTGTTTCTAGAAATATATGAAATTCATTTTCATGTTAATTCCTTAAATTTAATGATTTTGTTCACCTTCAATACAAATAAATTGGACATTCTGCACTGCAGAGGCTAGTAGTAAGTAATTGAACACAATTCTTGAGCGTTTCTAACTATGAATCACCATAGAAACAAATATCCCACAATGTGTATCATGCATATTCATGAATCAAACTCACCTCATCATCTGGCCTAGTTCCCGTGACTCTAGAATCAAGTCAAACAATCACAAAGTTAACAACACAAGGACATTATGACCTCCTACTTTTTAAATAACTAGGTAAAAAAAAAACTACAGTACTACCATAGTGCAACACAATTTAACATTATCAAGGAGCTAAAATGTTCAAACCTGTAATAACTCTTCTCTCCACAACCTCACGATATTCATCTTGTATTCTTTGTCTGAGAGTCTACAACATAAACATTGATGAGATGATAGACATAAACTTGGAAAGACAGCTTCTAGTGTTAGGTGTCTGTGTTTTAGACTAGCTTGGAGGTGATTAGGAAGGTTATAGTCTTCCTCTTTCAACATCGTCATTGATATGATTTCCGTTATTTATTACCCATTTGTGTGATGAATAATTGTTTAAACATACCTACAATGCAGAAATATGGCAACTAACTTGAGAAGCATGTCAAGAGTGGGAAGTCTTCGGTCAACAATACATTGGGCCAATGAATGTCTTGAAGCTCTCCACCGAAACAAGGTTCATCCTATAACCTTTGAATAATTATTCCATTTAGGTTGTTTTCACATTTAGTTTCCTGAAACTGAAATTTCAATTAGAGTCATCTTACAACATTAGCCTTCAAGAGATTTTTGCCATCAATTTAATTTCTTAAATGATATTTAGATAATCAATTTAGAAGTTTACTCCTTTTTTTGAAAGTACCCAATTTTATTTCCATTAAAAACTTGTAAAATTAAAAACATATCTCAGATTATCTGTAAATTGAGTTAACACATTGTTTATGGTATACTTAGTTGGAGCATGTTTTATTAAATTTTTTTAGTGCTTTCGTTTATCTTTATCTTACGATATATATTCATCTGAATTAATTGATTGATGGAGGTACTAAAGTGATTGATATTCTTCAATTTTAAGGACTTATTTGCAATTTTGTAAATTCAGAGACTTGCAATTTTTAGAACAGCATGATGACTCACTCTTGACAATAATGTTAAAAAGTATCCGATTTTGAATTTTGTCAAGTTCTGGTCAAGAATGCTGAAATGAACACACAGAGAATTGCAGTGGCCATTGCTCTGGACCCTCCTAGCAGTGACACCACTACCCTTGATATAGTTCACTCACCACTCCTTTTTGCTTATTCATAAGTTGGGAAATATATCACTTTTGTAAAGATTTTATGATCTAATTAGTGGAGATACTCATAAGTGGAGAAATATATCACTTTTGTAAAGATTTTATGATCTAACTAGTGGAGAAATATATTTTTTTATGATCTAATTTCATTTCAATATTACCACAAAGATATGATACTCATGTTAGGATATAATTAAAATGCTAGGAATGCAAGTAACATGCATTTAATAGAGTTAGTAAAATTAAATTATATTTTATTGTATGTTTCACTGACATTAGTTAATAAAAATAAATTAGAAATTTAAATTTAATTTACTGGTATTAATAATTTAGAATTACAATTAGAAGGGACATAAAATAAATTTAATTTAATAGGAATAGATGAATTCTTTATTTATATTTTTTAGGTTTTAGTGACGGACAATACCGTAGGCATAGATTAATTTTTTATTTATATTTTTCTAGGTTTTAGTGAAAGACAATACCGTAGGAATAGATCAATTCTTTACTTGTATTTATGTAGTTTTTAGTGACAATCATTATTGTAGGTAGAAATAAAAAACATGTAGTGACAATCGTCCGAACATGGAGTGACACTCCTCAAAGTGTAGCAGGACGCCCCCTTAAAATTGACACTTGATTTGGGTGTCACTCAAAGTATTATTGACCTTTACCTACAGTTTTTAACATTTAGTGACACACTTTGTGTGTCACGATAAGTCAATTTTTTTGTAGTGCCCGCGATCCCTTAACTTAATTTCAGTTAACGTTTTAGTCTTTGATCTTTTTTTTTTTTCCAATTTGGTCCTTTATTTTAACTTTAAGTGACAATTTGATCTTTTATGTTTTAAAATGTCAACAGTGTTATCCTTTTTTTTACAAAAATTCAAAAAATTCTTCAAAATTTTCAAACAAAACCCATAAAATTAACTATCATCTTCAATATAATGCAAATTTCATCAAATGCATAACTCAAATATTCATATAAACTCATATTTTCATCTCCAACAACATCAAATTCATCAAATAAAGAATGAAAATATGAGTTTATTTAAAGATTTAAGTTATGAGTTTGATAAAATTTGCATTATATTGAAGATGATAATTAATTTTATGGGTTTTGTTTGAAAGTTTTGATGAATTTTTTGAATTTTTGTAAAAAAAATGATAACATTGTTGACATTTTAAATCATAAAAGATCAAATTGTCACTTAAAATTAAAATAAAGGATAACATCGGGAAAAAAAAGAAGATAAAAGACTAAAACGTTAATTGAAATTAAGTTAAGGAACCGCAGGTGCTATTTAGCCTAAAATTGCTATTAAAATTTATTGTGTCATATGTGTTTGAATGGTCCATAAAATATATATTTAAAACATTTTGACTCGAATTTTTTTATAAAAAAAAAGTACTCGATAAATTTGATTTGCCCCAAAGCATGGCCAAAACCGATTCTACCGACCCACATCACCCGCGATACCCGTGACTCGCCAAATTGAAAATATGAATGGTCGAAATTGGGTCTCTTAACACCAACCGCGGTTTTAGCCGGTTTCAAGCTTTGGACCCAAGCCTGCCCTATTATCCAACCCAAGTAGAGGTGTTCATGGTGCAAAAATTGAACCGCATTGGACCACATTAATGGTTTGGTTCAGTTATTTAAAACGTGCAGTTCTGAACCGGTTTAAAACTGGTTTAATATTTTGAACAAATTTTTAATTAAAATCAATTTCAAAATAATTATTTGAAAAAAGAATCTTGAAATTCTTTTGATAAAAAAATATCAACTTTTTTTCGAGAAAAATAAATGTAAAAAATTTTCCGATAAAATTTTTTTCGAAAAAATAATTTCGAAATTATTTTGACAAAATTTTTTCGATTTTTGTTAAGAAAAATAGATATAAAAAATTTCTCGATAAAAAATTGAAAAATTTTCAGAAAAAATATGTTTTCAATTTTTTTTTCGAAAAAAAAAAGTTTCAATAATTCCTATATTTGTTTTCGAGAAAAATAAATTTTGAAAATTTTGTAAGAAAAAAAAAATCTTAATTGAGGTTAAATTTTTTTTCAAATTGTTAAACTTGTTTTTTATTTAAGTTTCGTTAACCGAATTGTTTTAAATATGTGGTTCAACTTTTGAACATTTAAATGGTTTGATTTATTGTGGTGCAGTGCCATTTAATTTATCAATATGGTCTAATTAACTATATTTTTACACACCCCTAAACCCTATCTCCTTTGCGGCTGCCTTCCTAGTTTAGTCCCTTTTCCCTTTTAATGTGCAGTGAGTCCACAATCTACTAATAAGACGGCAAATTTTAATGCAACAATATGTGGTTACTCCTAGAAGAAAAAAAACATGGTTTCGGAAATTTTAAAAAAACATTGTGAATTAAAATAGTTATTTAATTTAAATTAAGAATGATACAGAAATAAATTGGAAAGAAAAGGGTGGAAAGGTATGCATTTATCAGCAAGAAAAACAATTAAAGGCAAAAGAGGGTGTGGAAGTATGTAGTAAGGATAGGAATCGGGGGATTTGATGTGTTTTAGGATCTAAACGCTGAACAATTAAAGTAGAATAAATCTGAAAATTTGGTTCAATTTTTTGCTAGAAAGGCCATGGAAGAGGAAGAGAGGTTGAAGTCGGTTTAGTTTTGTACTAGAGAGGCCATGGAAGATTGGGCCTTAGGTTAATGGAAGAGAAGAAGTTTGAAAGTTTGACCTTAAAAAAGAGGGTCACGTGATTCACTTAAAATCATCTTTAAAATTTCAGCCATTTATTTCAATCCAATAGTTGTAATTAACTCTTCTCACCCTCACATAAAAAATATTTTTTTCAAAAATATTTTTTCACTAAATGGGCAAACAAAAGCGACCATATAAAGATGGAAGCTAGGGTGAAGAAAGAGCTGAGAAAAGTTTTTTATTTGGAAATTTCATGAATGAAAACGAGAGTCATGTGGTGTATTTTTTTTCCCGTAGTGTATATCTGAACCGTTATATTCAATCGTGAAGCTGAAATCTTTCTCTCTCACATAATAAACATTTTTCTCATTGAGTATGACCCCATATATCGAGTTGGTTTATGAACCAAACAAGTTGAATTATACGTAGTTCAAGTTCGACTCATTTGATTCATAAATAAGTTCAACGAAATAATTATTAAATCAAATTTGAAACTATTTTCGAGTTGGTTCGATTCATTGTTAGTACTACTTATGTGTGGTTTAGACAAGGCTTAGTGGGCGGTGAATGTGAATTTTGAAAGCACCAACCTAAAGTGGCACATCATCCAAATTAGATACTAAATTGAGGTTTGGTCAAAAATTTTGAAATTTTAAAAATTGGAGAACCAAAATTAAGGATTGAACAAAACAGGAGACTAAATGTGCATTTAAGCCTTACATGAAACTAACTTCTGGTTTCATGTTGAAAATTAAAATCTGGTATATAAGCTTAAACAGTCCCTTTATGGAATGAAATAAGAAAGTCGCCAACGAAACTCTAAACTTGCAATACATTATCGAGTCTTTGATTTTGTTCAATCTAAAGTTGACTATTCTTTACGAACAAAATAGTCCACTCATGGGTTTCTAATATGTGGATGATTTGCTTCTTGCAAAAGATGATTTGGATGAGATTAATAATGTCATAGTTGTCTTGAGTTCCAAATATAGCATTAAAGATTTACATGTTCTAAAATATTTTTTAGGATTTGAAATTGCTAAGAACTCTAAGGGAATTTTAATCTATCAAAGAAAATACTTTTTGGATCTGTTAGAAGACATTGGTTTCTTAACTTGCAAGCCCTAATCCACTCCAATGGATCCTACTATTAAATTACACATCACTTTTGAAAATCCTCTTCCTGATCATTCACTCTTTCATAGATTGATTGGTAAATTACTCTATTTAACTCACACTCGCCTTGATATATCTTACTCTATTTGTAGGATGAGCCAATTCCTCTCTGCACCTACTGACTCACACTTACAGGCTACACACAAGATTATGCGATATGTCAAAAGTAGTCCTAGTTGTGGACTATTACATAAGTTCTTCATTTTCAATTTTAAAGGCTTTTGTGATTTTGATTGAGGCATAATGGCTCTTATAGATTCTTCATGACTTCAAGACTGCACATACTGTACCAGTTCAGATTTTTTGTGATAATCAATCAACTATGCACATTGCTTCCAACCCGGTTTTCCACGAACGCATGAAGCATATTAAGATGGATTACCACATCGTCCATGACAAGTTACAAGCTAGAATTATACATCTTTTTCACATTCCTAATTCCAATCAAATTACATAAATCTTTACTAAATCTTTACATTTTAGTCAGTTCTCCTATTTTAGTTCCAAAGTTGGATTACTTGACATCCATTCCAGTTTGAGGAGGGGTTTTAGACCTTCCTAATGATCCTTTATTTTTTTAGTTATGATTACTACTATTTAGTTCATTAGTAGTTAGTTAATTTTTGGGAGAGTTAGTTAGGTCACAACGAGAACTCTGATTTTTTCCACCTCTTTGGACTTAGAACCATCACCCGATAGTCCTCTTACTTCCCTTTTAGGCCTATTCCTACTCATTCCCATCATGTGACTAGTCCTTCCCTTGACATTCCTTTTTCTATTCCTACATCTTCCATACCAAGCAACCAACCTCCTACTATTTTACCACGTAGGAAATCTGGTATAAAAATTAACCCTCCCTCATACCTTCAATACTATCAATGTGAACTTTTGACAGGTAAGCCCCCGGGTTCTTGTTCGATGTTGCAATCAGGTATTATCTATCCAATTTCAAATTTTATTTCTTATGATCACTTGTCTCATTCTCATAGAATATTTTCTTTGTCTATTTCTATAGTTATAGAACCATTTAGTTATTCTAATTCTATTAAAGACAAAAATTGGAGGCAAGCAATTCAATCTAAGCTTGATGTTCTTATTTCAAATAATACTTGAGATTTTTTTACTACTTTGCCTCCAAACAAGTCTTTCATAGGCTGTAAATAGATTTTTAAGTTAAAATTTCATGCTGACGGTTCTATAGAACGATACAAAGTGCGTCTTGTGGCCAAATGATTCTGTCAAACTGAAGTCCTTGACTGCTTGGAGACTTCTAGTCCTATGGTTAAAATGACTACTCTTCGTCTATTATTATATATTCATTCTTTTAACAATTTTTTTTTATTCAAATTGGATATTAACACTATTTTTCCACATTCAATTGTCTTCCTCAAAAGCCCAATTTCGTCCATTGATAAACCTCGTTATTTTGCTTTGATCACCCTCACCTTAAGTTTGATTTACGTGATTACAATGCAAAAATGATTGTGTGAAGGTTAGCTACATTATCCACCAATTTATTTTCTGATTTAGGGACGTTTCTTTGACTTAATTTTGAAATTGACCTTTTAGAGTGTATTTATTTTTGACTTTTAACCATAGATTGTCGAGGTGGACTGATTGGACAACGAGAAGTCAAAGGAATTGAAGAATTTTCTTTGTGGGCTTGGATTAGCGAAAAACATCAAAATAAAGCAATGGGTGTGTGAAAGTTCAATTTTATGAGTATAATATAACGTGGGATGAACGGAAATGCCGTTATTCCCAAGTATTCATCTGAGGCTAACCACATATTGAGCTCCATTGAGTAATAATTGATTAAAAAATATAAATGGTAACAATGAAGACTAAAATATGATTTAGAAACCTATAGAATTATTGTGAATTAATTTGTGTTGAGATTGCAAAATATATTTTTTTTTGTAAAACCTTGTGCTAACTACTATTGTATGTGTGATGCGTATTTAGGTGTTCTTGTTAACTTGAATAAAGCTATGATGTTAGTTAAAGGCATTACTTATCAGATTTCTTGATTTATGATTGTTAGACCTTGAGTGTTCATTATGTTTATGTATACATGCAATGTTAAGATATATATATATATATATATATATATATATATATATATATGGATGTAAAATTTGATGAATATTATGGAATGACTAATGTGTGTGTGTGTGTGTGTGTAAGTTTTGATGAATATCATGGAATTCATACTGCGAGTTGTGAAATTGTGATAACCAAATGAGTATGAACTAGATGTTGGGGTCTAAAACCATGTGGAGTATTTTGTCATCATATAGGTAGAGTCTGATAAGCCTATTGATTTCGAGGAAGTACAAGTAAATGAGTTTGATCGTGGAGGGCTACGATTGAACCGTAAGGTAAGATTGATAAAACTTGACGACATCTTTGGTGGTAAATTCCTAAGTTTCCTAGTGGATGATTCCCTGCGACTTAGAATTGAAGGGAAATCGATATTATATATACATTTAACGCAACATAATTTAAAATTTTCCCTTTGATGGATCCTTTCGAATGGTCATGAATCAGGGATTACCCAATTACCTTTTTTTATTGCAAAACCTTTGCAAACGAACATTAAAGAAAATCACAAACATTGCTTGAATGACAACGTCTTTATGTAGTCCACACGAAGAGACATTGAATGAGAGCAGCCTCAATTTCAATGCTAGCTGATGAGTGAGACTCATAGAGAACAACTAGGTTTTTATTTCTGATTTTATTCTTACAATTGTGTATAAGGGTTCTATTTATAGACCCTTATATTGATCTAGCGCACCGTAGGTTACGATGTTCCACATTTCACTTAATTCTTTTCGATGCAACATAAGATTGTACCACTTAATCAAATAAGTCTTACTTATTTATGCTTTTAACCTCTCATGAATATGTTATCGTGTGTGTGACTCTGTAGGTTCCCGTAACATTGATAATAACGTTAAATCATTTATTTAATATTATAAACAACGAGTGACATCTAACATTACGTCACTGCTACCGAAGTGACGAGAATATCTTGTGATTTGACATAACCTGTTTGTGATAATGATCTCGTGTAAAATTATTGTTTTGCCCTATATCTATATTGAACGCAAGACATAGTGTGTGTCATTCTTGTATAGTTCAATATTACATTACTTGATATTCGAGTATACTTAGTAACAACAAATAAGATCAATATCTCATATTGATTTATTTCAGCACGACCATGCATTTTACATTCATACTCTATCAAGGGGCCACAAATATTACTCATGTCACGTAAGAAGGAAAAATCTCATGTAGTTCACTCATGTCCCTCTATATGACTCGTTAAGTTTCCAGTTGACTAAATTTATAGTTGGCTTGTTACGGCCAATGTTTGATGGCAATGGAACATTCAACTTCCCATGTAAGGACCATAGTGGTTTCAAGTGGACAACATGCACCATTATCACTATAAGAATGACTTATGACTCATAACACACTATGTAGAATTATGATGGCGGGTCAATCCAATACACATATACCATAATGTGCACCCATGTTGTGACTTGATATCTCATATCTATAACCTATAAGATAATGTTATCAATCATCACATAATAGTCTTCATTGTATTGTCACCGCCCTATAATAATAATACTTGACTACGAATATTTAAGAGTAAAGTTCTACAACATCTCACAGTTAAGTCATGTTCTACAATATCTCACAGTCAAGTCATCCATTCGATGTTTAGTCAAATCGAATTTTATTCAAGGACTTTATTACATTGAAACAAACATAATAATTGAAATGGCCTCATATTAAAATAAATAGCATGATACAAGTCTTAAGTTCAAATATAAAAAATTGGCCTTTAGATCTTAAACCAACATGAGATACCATGTCACACATTAGTACCTCGACCGTTGCATATATGTGTCTCAACTAGAGTTGAGGAGATCTTTTAACATTTGCTTTTTGATATGTAATCTCATATTGTAAACATGACTGTTAAACTATTCATGAAATACATGAGTATTAGAAAGATTGAAATTCAAGAAATTAACATATTTGAACTAGTAAAATCGGTAATGCAACTGCCTTCGAAATAATTTAAATTTTTGAAGTGCAAATTATTCAATTCGGACATGTAAAATTCAAATAATACACAACCAAATTGATTTATCCAAATGTATAAAAAACAAAAACATACCAAGATAAAAAAAATATAACATAATTACTATTAAAATGTACATGAATTGCTTCTCACTCTATTAAAATACATACATTTGGATTACCTTCCTTTAAGGTACTATCATCATGAAATTGTAATCTCTTTCAGCGAGCATGTACCTTATTTGGATGAATAGGTGCACCATGTATCATCTTCCTAGAAATTATACATGCAAATGAAAAATTGTTTGTTTTTCTGATTGTCCAGCCACAATTTGAGCTAGCAATACCACATTTACCGATTTCGTGTTGTTTCACATGCGATAAAATTAAGTGCCCTCGTGGAACTGTTACCCTCCAATTTCGAGTACAATACATTTCCTATGTATCACTGTTCAAATACAGTCACAATCTTCTGGGAAAAATGTTAGAAAAAAAAATACAATGATAAAGGATTAGTTTCACATTACCTTTGCTTTCAAACAACAACGAACGAAACAAAAATTTCATGAAAGAAGTGTTATGTTTATAGGGTTTTGAGTTTTCTTATTGGTGAAGATGAAGTGTTTTAAAAAAACATGAACACGCTAATATTTAGGTAACGTCTAGATTAGTCAACCCGAACAAATTTTGTCTGAAGTGGTAAACTCGAAGAGAGTAAATTCAAGGGGGGTGGCTGGAGAAATTTCTTTTTAAAATTGTGAAGTGCACCCAAACAATCTTTTAGGTAGCTCAACAATTCTTTAATTCTCCTAAATACCCATCTCTAACTTTTCTTTTTTTGAGGGAAATTTATATTTATTTTGATTTTCCTTAAATATGCTTTTTGTCCCTCTAATTTTGGGTCATTTTGATTTTGGTCTTTACAAAATCATTTTCTTTTTAATTGACCATAAAATTTTAAATCACTTTTAATTTGGTCTCTTATCTCATTTTTTATGTTGAAGTGGACATAAAACGTTGACATTTCACTTTTAAGTAAGAAGATAAATGTTTTTTTTCTTATTTTTTTTATTTTTCTTCCTACAACATAATATCTTAGAATTCAAATCATAAGTAAGAAGATAAATATTTTTAGAGAAGTAAAGACTTAAAAACATCTTACTCTTTTAGGAACTAGACATCCATATCACATGTTCTTCTTTTTATTTCTTCTCATAACATTATCTTTCTTCATATAATCTAAGCTTTAATAAAAAGATAAGTTATAGTTGAGATATTAAACACAGTTAACATACCATTATACTCATGAATTTTTTATCACCTTCACATATATATATATATAT
>JBBPBP010000004.1:45402076-45444454 GCA_037974735.1 Cicer chorassanicum | reverse complement strand
AAGAAAGTCTCATATTGTAAAATTATGCTAATTAAACAATATTTTTTCTATTCATTTATCTCATTTTATTTCTATTATAGTAATAATAATTTTATATTTTTATTTAATTATATTAAATATTAACTCTAATTAATAATATTTTAGCAAAAATTTACTATATATATATATATATTGACTTAGGTTTAAACTAATAAAATATTTTATTAAATATTTAAATAGTATAGAAAATAAAAATTTATAAATACTAATTGATCCGAAGCACTCCGAACTGCGAAACACTATTATTTGTAATAATATTTAATTGTTTTTATAATACCTACAAAATTTATAAGACATGTGGTTGTAAATTGAAATTATTTACATATTATTACACTCGCTTCTATCATCTCTTACTTTTGCATTTTACCCTTTCATCCAAAACTCCAAAACCATCCTGACTTTGTCCGGCACCGTCCACCTTCCACTTCCGGCAGCGTTTTCCGGCAACCCGGTACCGTCCTTCCTTCTTTCTCAATCGTTTAGTTCTGGTTCGTTTTTATTCATCCTTATCAAGTTTTTTTTTCTCTTATTTATCTTCTTTTATGTTGTTTCAATGGGTGTTTTGATTCTTATTTTGAACATTTTAGTTTAGTTTTGATTGTTTCTTTGGTGTGTTGTTTCATTGAATTATTGTCCTTCAATTATGTTGATTTTTTTTTTCAAACATCATGCCTATTTTGTTACTTGATTTTTTTTCTCTTATTTGAGATTGATTTTCATGTGGTTTTTGCACTGTAGCCTTGAAATCGTCACTTGCAATTGAGTTTTTTAAAGAATCTTCATTATAATGAATAAATTGTTAATATTTTTGCAAGAAAAATATAATGACCACTAGGTTTCATTTTTATAGTTCTCATGGCTGGTAATTGCCCTGTGCAATCTGGGCCAATGCACAGGACCCCAAAATTACTAGGGCCTCAAATTTTGTTTTACTTTTAATAATTATGATATATTGATTAAAAAAATTCTATAGAATAAAAAAACACTAAGTCCAATAAGATTTGATTTACTGTAGTGTAGAGGAAAAGAGTTCATTGCACCCGACTTTATTGGGCTCAACAAGAGTTTTTAGTTAGTGAATGGGTCCACAAAGAACAAATGTCGTAGGATTAAGAAGTTTGTTTTGATAAAAAAAATGATTAAGAATGTTGTTATTTGATTTTTCTTTTGATATGTTATTTGACAGAATCTTTGAAAGTTATGAAATGTGATTAAGAATGTGTGATTATTTTCTTTTAAAATGTAGTTATGAATTTGCTTCGAAAAGTGTTAAAAGGATGACTCTTTTTAAATAGCTAGAAGATTAATATTAGCTTGAAGTTATATTTAGATGTTATATATAATTTACTTATTTTGATGAATTTAAATAAAGTAGTTTGAGTTTTTGGTGTTTCATTCGGTAAAAATATAATATTTTGAAATAACTTATGATTATTAAAATTGCATTTTTTTTATTAGGATCCCAATTTTTTAGATTTGAACAAAGACTCCAAAAACATTAAGACGACCCTGATAGTTCGCCCAGGTCACCAAATATCTTAGGACCGACCCTGATTGAAGTTATTTGCTAGTATATAATTCATATGGTTTATTTCAATTTTATTTTTGAGAATTTGATGTTTTTTTTCTTTTTTTTCTGACTGTGATATTGATTTTATTGTATTTTTTCCTCCAATGTTGTCATCAACTCATACATCTCAGATAACATGTCTGAGAATCCAGTACAGGCCTTATTTCATAACTTTGAGCAAGTCGCAAATTTTGTTCAACATCATGTATCTAATTTTATAGGCCATCTCAACTCATCAGGACCTTTTGGTAGAGGCTCCGTGAATGTCTCCATCAAAGCACCGTTTATTAAAACCGCATCTTCTGTACAACCTCGTGATCCTGTTCTCAAGGTATCCATCATCAATGGCTTGCTTGTAATCTTAATTTTCAATACTTTTATAATGAATCTTGTTCTAGTGAGTTATGAAATACAAACACAGACACCAGATATGACATTGGCAATGACATTTAGACATTGGTAATAACTTAAGAAAATGAAAGTGATTAAATATAACCACGCACGTTGGTGTTGTGTCAGTGTCAATAAATAGACATAGCTTCCATCTTAAGTGTCAATACTACATAACAATGAGTGTGATTTTTCATTATTGCATGCATGGACAAGGGTTTTTAAAATTAACAACAATAATTTAGATGAAAATATTTAAGAGATAAGATATTTGAAATTATGAAAGGGATGAACAACTTTAAATTTATATGTATATCAAGATTGTTGACATTTGTAACAAAAAATCTATGAATGACTAAATTTAAGGAATAATATTCAAAAGGAATAAAAATATTTAATATGTAGAGGTTGATATTTTGATATCCTTGTGTATCCTTTTCGATAATCAACCAGGACAAAAGTTATAATAGCAGCGTGAACAATGAACTTGGGTTTTGGGAAGACTTTGGTGTGGTGATGCATGCATATAATCAATTTTGGGGGCTTTCTTTTCTTAATAAACTAGTTTATTTTGCTAAAGGGCTCCTCTTTCAATGCTTTCCTAATTATTGAACACTAAATGCTTCCTTTTGCTAGTTAATGATGTATTTATCATTTTTATTGTGAGGGTTTGAAGTGAAGAAGAACTTTAAACTTATGATTATCATTTTGTGACAGTGATATAGGAAGGTTCAATCCATTTACCTCAGTACATATGTTGTTTTCTATCACTGACATGCTTTTCTTCTTCTAGGAAACCAAACAATTCATTAACCTTATATATATATATATTTACATATATATATGTTTTCTTTTTTATGTTTGCTTCATGTTTACTTGAAATTTAACTGTTGCATAATCTGAATTGTCAAGAAGAAAGTTTTATGTTGTTAAGGATATCTTGACAGATAGTTGAAGATAGAATGCTGTTGTAGCACATACCATACAGTTACAAATTGCATAAATAGTTCAATGTTTTTATGCATTTTACTATATTTATTATTGTAAAATACGTAAAAATAGTGATTATTTGTACTCCTTTTAGAGAATTTCTATTGAGTCAAATAATTTATTAATCAAGGATTCAGATGTGCAGCATATAATTATGCTTATAAATTGTTTTTGATTAGTTTATTTTTTATCATTTTGTTTTTGTAGGATAAATCCTCTACCCCAGTGACTAAAGAAGAGCTTGGAAGGGCAACATGGACTTTTCTTCACACTCTTGCTGCTCAGGTTTTGCCATTGAAATTTTTCTGATACTATAGATTCTCCCATTCTTTTCAATCACTTTGCTTTACCATTGCTTTACCATCACATGGGATTGGGATGTTCTTTCAACAAGTCTAACTTTGTATTTGTACTTGGTGTGGTTAGTCACTAGGGAATGATTGTGGTGTAGCCATTGTTAATATAATCCCCATTAGAAAAATTGTATCGGAGCCATTTCTCGTTATGATGATATTCTACCAACCAAGCTGATGGATTACTCGTTTGTCTTAGTTGCTGGCTTTCAACTCCCCAACTCTTTACATGCAGTTACTTTCATCAACAAAGTAGTGTTGTTAAATAGTGGTAATATTACTATAGTATAGCGGAATTTGAACAAATTTCTATTTTTTCGCAGTTTGGTATTTAGTTCAAAATGTTGTCATGTAGTGGCTATAGCGGCACTATAACACTGTTGCATATTGGAATATGAGCATGCATACCTCCATTTTCCACCATCCAAGATTGACAACACTACTACAAAGTTGATTTATTATTTGATGTCAAACATAATAAAATATTATTATTTTTCATTTTTGTACATGAGGATTTTCAGAAGGGAAAATTTAGTTAATATTTTTCTTGTTCATGTGGTCAACATGTTTGATTCTGATGTGCTATCACCCTACTGAAACAACAAATGAAAAATTTGACATTTTTATATACACAGTTCTGAACACCCTAGTTTCTTTTTTCAGTATCCAGATAATCCTACAAGACAACAGAAGAAGGATGTAAAAGAACTGGTATTTTCTTTCTCTCCTGTTTCCCTTGTTATAAATCATAGAATTTCATTAAGTCAGGAGTTAGATCACACCAAGGTGTTATTTTAGTATTGTCTTATGAAACTATGATGTCTGATTTATTTATTTTTGTGCAAAAGCAAAGCAGAATATATTAAAATTAGCACAAGATGTGCCAAAATTTTTACAAACCAACACTGTTGTATCCACCTTTAAGTCAGTACATGTAAAGGAGAAGGTAGAAAGTATTGACATTAAAATCATTTCAACCAACTATGATGTATGATTTATAATTTATCATGTCGACAAAATGGTAAAAACTGGTGACTATAATTCAGAAATTAATGAATAAACCCAAAATTTATTACTTTAGTCTCTGGAGAATGATTCTCAAATTAGAGGTAGTTGTAGTATAATATACAGACACACTCATTCACAATCCTGACAAAAAGAGAATAGAAAGATAAAGGAAACAATGACAGCATATGCCCTTCGCGAGTTCTAAAAGCAATTTTAAGAATATCTTCCTCCTTCATTCTGATTTGGTGATACCCATACCTAAGATCCAATTAAGAGAAAATCATTGCTCCTCCAAGTTCATCAAGCAATTCATTATAATAAGAATAGGAAATTTGTATGGTCGGATAATTTTATTCAAAGCTCAATAATCTACACAAAATCGCCATCCTCCATAAGGACTCACTTGTTAGAGTTATACATGAATTAAACATATCATCAACAAACCTTTGGATCTATTTTTGTGGTAATGTGGATATTTGTAAGGCCTGATATTTGGAATGTTAGCTCTTAAGAACAATTGCACGATCCTGTCTTCTAGGTGGAGGTAATCCTCGAGATTCTTGGAAGACCACTATATACTCATCCAATATCACTTCTACGCACTCAGGCACAATTGCACTGCATTTGGTTTCAGCCTACAAACTTTGACATTGAAGTAAAAATCCTTGTCTTTGATCATTTACTGTGTTGAGAATAGCTTTGAGTGATGCTGCCGTGCGAGTTACACCGGGTTCTTCTTTCAAAATAGGATGTCCTCCATCAATTGGAAGCTTTAGTGTCAAACTCCTTGAAATTGACTCTAGTTTCACTAAGACTAGCCAACCATTCCTTGCCTAACACCGGATCAACTCCTCCTAGATCAAAGATAAAATCTTGTTGGATCTTCTAGCCTTGTAAATTTAACTTTAATTGAGAACACACCGCTCCACAAGAAAACTTCTTTCCATCCCCACCTTCACTGTATTGGTGAAGCTTCAGATACCTGTAATTGGTGATTTTTGCCCAATTATGATGAAACTATGTGAGGCACCACAATCTACAAGGATTATCATTTGTTTTCCCTCTAAAGTTCCCCATAATTTGATGGATTTCTCCGAGGTAATGCAAGTGACGCTGCACATGGATAACTGTAAATTTTTCATCTCTCCTTCCTCTTGTGTATACGGTTCCTTCTCTTTCTCCCCATCTTCAACTTCTTCCTCCATCAATTGTAGTTATAGTTGTTTGTTTGCATATACATGGCCTGTGATGAATTTCTCATCACATCTAAAACAAAGGCCCTTTCTGGATCTCTCTTGGATCTCAACATCAGTTAATCTCCTAAGCACTCCTTTCTTTTCTAGGGTTGTTGTAAGTCTAGGTTGGTTTTCCACTAAAACCTGTAAAAATGCTTCCCTTGTTTTCCAAATTATTCTTCTCATCCACCCTTTGGCCATAATCTATCAATTCAGACAAGCCATCCACTTGATAAAGTTTCAATTCTGCCCTGATTACTTCATTCAAACAAACCCACGTATAAGTCACATTTTCTCTGCATTCTTCTACTCACCCAGTTCGTCTAAGACTTGATAACAATCAAAAGGGCTTTTAATCATGGATGGTTGTAAGCGCCGAATCACAGCAGACCGGAAATCATCTCAAGTGGGATTTTGTACCGAAAATTCCCACCATTAATACCATGTCAATGCCTTGCCCTCGATTGCCACAATAACTGCTAGTAACTTATCTGGCTCAGTCATCCACTTCAAATCAAACTATCTCCCTACACAGTTCACCCACCCATATGCCTCTTCACCATAAAAAATTGAAAGCCATTTTTTTTCTGTTTTGCAGTCTTGGTTTCTCACTTCATGGTCATTCTCTGCATGACTTTCTTCCCTGAAACTTTCTTCTCCGAAACTTCTTCTGGATTGGCACGTATTGTCAATCGTCACATCATTTCCATGATCTCATACATTTTCCTTTAAGTTCCAACTTCCAACCATTCCAGCCTTTCTTGTTCAAGACTTCCACATACCTAATAACCCATCAAACCCACGCTCCAGTATTTCCATTCGAGATTCCATTCCTCTCGTTGAAACCATTGAATCTGCCTAAATTGTACAGCTTTCTTTGACACCAATTGATAGAAACTGTTATCTATAAATTAATGAGTAAACACATAATTTATTACTTTAGCTTCTGGAGAACGATTACCGACACAAACTTTTACAATCGACTGAAAGAAAATAGAAATATAAAGGAAACAGTGATATCATATGCACACCCAAGATGTCCAAGAGCTTGGTCTCTCCCACCCAAATTCTTATACAAAATAACTACTAACTGCTTTTATCTCTCCCTCTTTTTTATTTATTCAAATAACAATCAGAGTTAGGCCTATTGGGCCTGGGTCTCCTCTTACATTGACTATTGATAAGAGGTCCAACACAAAACTACAAATTATGCTTACAATAGGTGTATGAGAGAAATGTTCAAGCTTCTTTTTTTCTTGTCTTATCCGCCTTAAGTTATGCGTTTAGTTCATTTAGTCAAATACAAATAAAGCTGTAAACAATAATATAACTGAAGTGAGTCATGTTCCAAACTTCTGATGTGGCAGTTTCTAACGGTAGTAGTATATGCATTGTGTTATCCTTGTGGAATATAAAATACTAGTTGTAATAGACTGTATTTGCACTACAGGTACAGATCTTGTCTCGAATGTACCCTTGCAATGAATGTGCAGATCACTTTAAAGAAGTTCTTAGGTATATTAATCTTTCACCTTTTGATTGATCAGAATTGTTTATGTTGGTTTTGCTCCTCTTAAATTTTCATTTTTGTTGAGACTGTCACTATCACTTTTTATAATTTTATTTTAGTATGAATGAACAATATCATGATGGATATCCTTGATGCAATGGTTGGAGTAGTATTTAATCCCTAGCTTCATTGGCGAAGTCTTCCCAATTATAGAATCAAATTAGTCTTCCTTTTTCTTCTCATGGGTTCGGTGCATGCCCCGCATGTTTTGTATTCTTTTCTATTTTTAATATAAATAATTGATAGGGTTTAAGGTATCAACATAAATGTGATTTCTTTCTCCCTAGTGATGCTTTTGGATGCCACTTCTTTTGATTAAAAAAAAGCAATGATTGGAGTTGCTGCTTTGTGACTAGAATATCCCACATTTAAGTTGTGACATCAGCTTCATGCAGGTGCAAGAAAAGGTTGCCTAATAGACCCACAATGGATCCGACCCTTCTTTGGAGCTTGCCGTAATGAGTTTTGTAGCATTGCTTACGATTATTTAGGTCTACTTTATAAATTAATGATGGATGTTATTGAATCTTCCTGAACTTTGACTATCAGTTATTCGAGGGTGTAAACATGTGCAATTTCTCTTTTATATCGCAGTGTCTTAACTGTTTTTGCACTAGTTGCACTACTATTTTACAGTAACAATTAACAAAAACCAAACCTATTTTCACGACTGGGGTTGGCTTGTTGCACTGTTATTTTAGCTATCTAAATTTCTAATATACATGAGCTTTTACTTGATTGCTCTGTGATGATATGTTTGGCAGATCAAATCCTGTACAGGCCGGGTCACATGCTGAATTTTCTCAGTGGCTATGTCATGTGCATAATGTTGTCAATAGAAGGTAAGATCTGTTCATTTTTCTTTCTATTATGTTAATGTAGACTATGATTGCTGTTATCTTTTTGACATATATCTCAAACCTTTTTTCTGTTGAGTTTGTCGGCCACTTTTAGTATGGTAATGAGCATGTCCTGTTGAATTGTTGGTATGATTTTCTAGCATATAGACAAATATCCTACTCAAAAGGTGAAATCATTTACAAATATTCCAGTTTTTATTTCATCTAAAATTTCCTGGTGACAAAAATAGTCTGCTACTAAGATAAGGCTCCTTTTAATATAAAAACATGCCATGGGTTTCCACTCTCCACCTAAACCCACTTTCTAAATAGGTTTCCATTCTCTACCTAATACCCACTTTCCAAATGGGTCTCCACTCTCCACCTAACATCAAATTTGATTTTGAATAGATTTGATTTTTTACAATTGAGTTTTAGTTAAGTGACTTTTTTTATTTTACTATGTAAAAAATGTTTGATATAAAAATTAGTGTTAATATTTCAGCCAAGATCAAAAGATGATTTTGATCACTTCTAGTAAAACAAAGATTTGAAGGCAAAGTCAATTTTAAATAGAAACCATAAAATCCAAACATCCAACTAAGGGTATGATTGGGAGTTGAGTGTTGGAGGGGAAGAGAGGGGAGGGTTTATTTTTCTTTTTCAAATTAAGGAAGCTATAAAATATTTTTTAAAATAAATTAAGTAAAATTGAGATGTTATATGATCATTTGTCATGTTATTCTTTTAATTTTTTTTTAAAATCTCAAATATATAACAAAATATAGACTTAACCCTCCGAAACCGAATTCTTAAACACAAGCTTTTGACACCGTATTCTAGCCTCTATGATAAATTGGTCTAGATCGATCCGGACTTTGATCCTTGCCATCCTGTTCTTGTAAATAATGTTGAGAGTTTCTTCTCCCACCCCCCAATGCTCTCCGGATTGGCCAATGAGATGTGTATTTTGGAGGCTTTTGAGAACATAAGGGAGTGGGAGAAGAAGCTACCACCATTTGTTTCCACATAGTAAGTATAAAATGGGTTAGTGAACCTCTGAAGTTCATACTTTACTAGCTTGTGCTTACAGATTTAGCTAACAAACTAGTATAATAATTTGCCCTAATTTTGTTCCTACGACACTTACATTGTTATATTTTTTTGACAGCATTGGCAAACCAGTATTTCACTGTGAACGAGTTGATGCAAGGTGGGGAAAACTTGAGTGTGAGCAGAAAGCATGTGAAATTATTGGTACTACATCAATTTTTGGGAACATATAAAGAATTACTACTAATAGATACTTGTACCATACAAGCTATGTATTGAATTGGAGCTGGTTAAGAAATCTTTTATAATACACCTTGATTGTTATCTAGTGCCTTAGCACCATATTGTGTAGGTAAGTTATATAGAAACTGGATTTCCTGCAATCAGCAGGTACACACATTCATGCATGCAGTCAAAGTATCGGCTGCACATTGGATTAAGATCAGACGGTTTAAATATGCACCGTTGGATTAAGATCAGACGGTTTAAATATGCACCGTCCAATATTAATTAAACGTCTACTGATATCACGAATGCATGAAATATTGAACATATCTTGAATGCTTGAAAAATTGAAATATGTGCAATATTGTTTACCAAATTTATTTTGAAAAATGAAATATCAATCCAGGATTTTATTGAATTGGAAAGATCAGGGCTATGAGCCCTCTGGCCTCCTTGATTGGAGCTTTGGAATATTGTTATTTTTTGGATGATAAAAAATGTAAAACTTTTAGTGTTTGCTATTATTGTTTTTCAACTATTTTTATTTTAAAGACTGCTCAGAATTGTCGCTGTTTATGTTTCTAAGGACAAAAATACTTCGATTATTCAATCATTGATAATAAAGTTATTGAATTTTTAGTGATGTTTACCAGGGTAGCTGGCCCAATTTAATGAATGTGTTTCCATCCCTGATTGCGTGCCTTCCGTGTATTCTTGCAGATTTTCTGCATAACATATAGCAACATTTTTTTTAGATAAAATCTTGTCTCTAATTTTTAATTTAGTCCTTGTAAAATTTTTTAAGTTTTAGCCCTTCTTTTTTGACATTGAGAGAGCCCTTTTTATAAAGTGATGGACTCAACATCGGCTTTTATAAAACATGTTGACTAAATCATAAAAGAAAACTTGTTCGGCTAAATTTTTTTAAAAACAAAAATAAAATAATAGATATTTTATAGAGATTGCAAACATGTTTATGTTAATTTTTGGTCAATTGAAAAACTTATCAAATCCAACCACCAATGAATATTTAACCAGTGAGATATTGGACAAGTTAATTAGTAGTCGGGACATGCGAACCCTATCTATATGTATAGTAGTCGTAGTGCTTCATTGATGAGAGAGAGTGAGTCAGAGAGAGAGAAGAGAACGAGGCTATGCGAACCCTAGGGCAAAAGTAAGGATTTACAGAAAACCTATTGACGAGGGAGAGTGAGATGAGAGAAACTATTGGAACTGGTTAGTACATAATTGAAATGGGGAAATTGAATTCTTTATTGAATGTAAACAGAATGCGAGTTTACAATTCTATTAGAGCAGAATTGATAAACGTGTTACAACAATATCCACTCCAAGAATTTGAGAGCTTGGCCTCTCCCTTCCCAATAACCACTCAGAAATTTCCTGCATTCCTTTTTCTAATTCCCTACTTTTATTTGCTCAATAACGGCTCTAGAGTAGCAGTTACTGCCAGATTTACAACTTAAACTGATACAATAACTGCCTAAATAAAAAGTAATTGTCATACAAATTCAGTTCCCACTTAAAATTCTAACTCTTGATCATCCTCTTATAATATTTAGTTATAAGAGGCTTGACAATACTCCCTCCCAAAAGAGTCACCTTGTCCTTAAGGTGAAAAGAAGGGAATTGATCCATAATGGTCTCAATAGGTTCCCATGTTGCTTCAAAATCTGGTAGGTCCTTCCACTGAATCAACACTTCTGCTATGCCACTGGGAGCGTTGCGAACATCTTGTACATCAGCTAAAGTAACTTGCAATTCTAGTTCCTCTGAGAGCATAGGTGGCAAAGGTTGAGGGGTAGCTGAAGAAGAGATGGCCTTCTTAAGTAGGGACACATGAAACACTAGATGTATCTTACTCTCTGGTGGAAGAGCTAATTCAAATGCAACTGCTCCAATCTGCTTTGAAATCTGATATGGTCCATAAAAACGAGGACTTAATTTCTCATTTCTCTTCTTAGCCAAGGACCCCAATCTGTAGGGCTGTAAGTTCAAATAAACCCAATCTCCAACCCCTAGTGAAATAGGACGCTTGGATTGATCAGCATACTTTTTCATCTGATTCTGAGCTGTGACCAAACTTCTTTTTTAGATCATGCAACATTTGGTCCCTATCTTGTGTCATGATGTTAACTTCTTCAACAACCAAAGGAATCGTAGTCCCTTTTAGGAGATGAGGTGGGTCTCGACCATATAGTGCCTTAAAGGGGGTTAATTTTAGAGAGATGTGATAATTGGTATTAAACCAAAATTCTGCCCAACTTAGCCACTTTGGCCATTGTTTGGGCTTTGTGCCTGTGAGGCATCTCAAATGTGTTTCCAAACACCTGTTGACTACTTCGGTTTGTCCATTTGTTTAAGGATGGTAAGCAGAGCTAAACTTGAGTCTCGTACCCACCATTTTGAACAACTCCGACCAAAAATGGCTCAGGAAAATCTTATCTATGTCAGACACAATAGGAGAGGGAAAGCCATGTAACTTTACTACCTCTTGAAGGAAAATTTCAGCAACATCTTTTGCAGTGAAATGATGGCTAAGTGCTAGAAAATGAGCATATTTAGTCAATCTGTCCACCACTACGAGAATGACATTTTTACCTTGAACCTTAGGTAATCCTTCAATGAAATCCATAGATAAATCGGCCCAAACCTGATTGGGTATAGTTAGTGGTTGAAGAAGGCCTGCAGGAGACAAAGCTTGATACTTGTTCAGTTGACACACCTCACAACTGGCCACATGCTGCTGGATATCATTTCTCATGCCCTCCCAATACACAACCACTGCTGGATATCTTTTCTCATAAATTCTTTTATCGGTTCTGAAAAAGCCAGAGTGTTCCCCCACTGCTGAGTTGTGAAATTATTGTAGCAAAATGAGAATCCTTGAAGATGCTTTTGGTAGCACCGATCTCTCTTTATAGAGCAATTTTTTATTTTGAAATGTATAGCCTGGATGAGCATTATGATCTTGGATTAGATCATGTATCAATTTTTGTAACTTAGGATCTCGATAAGTTTCTGACTCCCAATCTTCCACCTCTTTAAAGTGAACTGAAGACAAAACTGCAAATGTCATCTTTCTAAAAAGTGCATCAGCCACACCATTTTCTTTTCCATACCTATAATGGATTTAAAAGTCTAGTCCCATGAGTTTTGAAGTCCACCTGAAATATTCTTCACCCATTACTCATTGTTTTGTTAGAAATTTTAGGCTTTTCTAATCAGTGATGATGACAAAATGCCTTCCTAGCAGGAAATGTCGCCACTATTGAACAACCATCACAATAGCCATCAACTCTCTTTCATAAACTGACTTAGATTGTGCTATGTCTGATAATGTTTGGCTAAGAAAAGCCACTGGTCTCCCCTCCTGCAGTAACTCTGCACCCAATCCCTTGTTAGATGCATCAGTTTCTATGGTAAAGGTTTTAGAGAAATTTGGAACAGTGAGTGTTGGTAATTCTGCCACCAATCTCTTGAGTTGTTCCAAGGCAGCCTGGGCTTCACTATTCCATTGGAAGTTGTCGTTCTTCAAAAGTTGGGTCAAGGGCCTAGCTATCTTGCCATAATCTCTGACAAATCTTCGATAATACCCTGTCAGCCCCAAAATTCCTCTTAAGGCCTTGATGTCCTTGAGTGTTGGCCAATCTAACATAGCTTCAATCTTCTTTGGATCTGCTGCAACTCCACCTGCTGAGATGATATGACCTAAATACTCTAATTGAGTCTGCCCAAAAGTGCATTTTTTCTTGTTGGCAAATAATTGATTCTCTTTCAACAAAGATAGGACAACCCTTAAATGTCTTTGGTGCTAGTGTTCATCTGTACTGTAAACCAAGATGTCATCGAAGAAAACCAACACAAACTTTCTCAAGTACGACCTTAACACTTCATTCATAAGGGATTGAAAAGTAGAAGGGGCATTCGTAAGTCCAAAAGGCATGACAATAAACTTATAATGCCTTTCATGAGTTCTAAAAGCTGTTTTTGGAATGTCTGCTTCCCGCATCCTAATCTGATGATACCCCGATTTCAAGTCCAATTTTGAAAAGATCACCGCGCCTCCCAATTCATCAAGCAGCTCGTCAATAATAGGAATAGGGAACTTATCTAGTATGGTTATCTTCTTCAAAGCCCTGTAATCTACACAAGCGCCAGCCGCCATCTTTTTTTTTTTTTCACTAAAATGATTGGGCAAGAATAGGGGCTCACACTTGGTCTAATTATACCAGAATTCAACATATCATCTACTAATCTTTCTATTTCATTTTTTTTGATAGTGAGGGTACCTATAAGGCTGTATATTGAGAATATTGGCACCTTCCTTCAAGATAATAACATGGTCATGCCTTCTAGTAGGGAGTAGCCCTTGAGGTTCTTGAAAAACATCACCATATTCTTCTAAAATAGCTATTATCCATTCGGGATTTTCATATGTAACTTCAGTTTCGGCTTGTAGTTGATGGTATTCCACTAAGAATCCTTGGCCTTGATCATTTAACGCTTTCAAAAGGGACTTTAGAGATGCTTCAGCTCTAGTTAAATCGGGGTCCCCCTTCAAAGTGTGATAACCATTTCCAATAGGAATTCTAAGTGTCAACTCACGGAAATTGGCTCTAATTTCTCCCAGGCCAACCAACCATTCCATTCCCAACACTACATCCACTCCTCCAAGATCAAAGACATAAAAATCTTGTTGCACTTTGAGTCATTGCATTACCAATTCTAATTGAGGACACACTCCTTCACAATCAAGTTTTCTCCCATCTCCTACTTCCATCATGTATATGGAGGTTGCAAACATTTGCAAATTATGTTCCTTCACAAAAGTGGCTGAAATGAAATTATGTGAAGCTCCACAATCTACAAGGACCATAACATGTTCCTCACCAATCATTCCCCATAACTTAATGGTTTTCTTCGAAGTGAGACCAACAATGCTACACATAGACAATTTGAGGTATTTCAATTCTCCCTCCACTTCCACTAGATTCGGTTCCTGCAATTCATATTTCTCATCTTCCTCACCTAAAACCAGCAAGTGCAACTGCTTGTTAACACACACATGGATTGGGTAAACCTCTCATCACAGCGAAAACATAATCCCTTCCGTGATTTCTCTTGGATTTCAGCCTCGGTTAACCTTCTGAATCTTCTACCTCTGAAAGTTCCAGGAGGCTTTGCAACACTTCCTTCCCATGAAGAACTTCCAACTCTGGACATTGTAGTTTGTGTTTGTTGCTTTACCCCTAGTTCCCATGTCACCGTTCTAGTATTATTGTAAGTTCTCATTGGTTTACCCCCAGAACTCGCGGAATTGCTCCCCTTGGTGACTAAATTGTTCTTCTCATCAACTATTTGAGCAAAGTCCATTAATTCCGCAAGAGTCTCCACTGGGTGTAATTTTAATTCTGCTCTTATCACTTCCTTAAGACCATTCAAAAATATTCCTTTCAAATATGTTGGTTCTGCACATTTGAGTGGGACTGCGTACATTTCAAACTTTTCTCGATACTTTTCTACTGACGCTGTTTGTTTGAGACTTAGTAACAATTCAAAAGGGCTTTCAACCATAGATGGTTGGAAATGCTTAATCACAACAGCACCAAAATCGTCCCAAGTAGGATTTGAGCAGAAAATTCCCACCATTGGTACCATGTCAAAGCCTTTCCCTCCATAGCCACCATTACTCCTTGCAACTTCTCTACCCCAAATATTCCTTTCAAATCAAAGTATTTCTAATTTCCTCCACCTTTCGACCTTGTTTCGCGAGTCTAGGGAGTTTTTTGGCCTCTCTCCATACAACACAGCACGACTCCCATCGCTGGAATCATCTTCCTGTCTCACGTGAATTAGCCTGACAACATCGGCCAAGTCATTCAATTGGCACCTAGTTTCATACCGCTCCATCCTTTCTTGTTCCATAGGTTTTTCCCACGTTTCACGCAAAGCCAACAACCCTTCAAACCCTCGTTCCAGAACTTCCATATGTGTTTCCATACTGCGTGCTTCCATATTGCGTGTAAATACCATGAATTTCTCCTAGATTTTTCTTGCTTTGAAGTGTTGGAACTGGTTAGTACATAATTGAAATGGGGAAACTAAATTCTTTATTGAATGTAAATAGAATGCGAGTTTACAATTCTGTTAGGGCAGAATTGATAAACGTTTTACAACAATATCCACTCCAAGAATTTGAGAGTTTGGCCTCTCCTTTCCCAATAACCACTCAGAAATTTTTCGTCTTCCTTTTTCTAATTTCATACTTTTATTTGCTCTATAACTACTCTAGAGCAGCAATTACTATCTGATTTACAACTTAAACTGACACAATAACTGCCTAAATAAAAAATAATTGCCATACAAATTCAGTTCACACTTAAAATTCTAACTCTTGACTCTCCTCTTATAATATTTAGTTATAAGAGGCCTAACAGAAACACAAGGAGCGGGAGGGGGGAAGTCGTGTCTGTCGCGAGATCATGATGTTGAAAAGTAGGGCAACTGGTATGGCACAAACAAAGCGACGACGAAAGGTGTAAGGATGACATAGACATGAGGTAGCCTTACAAGAGTCGCGGGGAGGACAATCACAACAACAATGGCTGGAATTTTCAAAACGAATCTTGTGCGACAAGGCCACCAGATATTGTTTTATTCTATTTTACTAATGTTTGTTGATCACATTGGTAGAATTACAGAAAGGCTTCATGGTGTGTGGCTTTCTGGAGGATGTCTTTCTGGCAAGGAAAACCAATAAGTGTAGCCAACGTTTTGGTTTTGTTCATTTCTCACGCGTGAATAATGTTGAGAAAATGGTGACAGTAGTCTGGAATGTTTGGTTTGATAGCTTCTAGGTTTGGGAGACTGGGGCTAAGTTTTTAAAGCAGCAATGGGAATCTGGGGCGGATGATGGTAGGAGGACTGCACGGTGGTTTGAAGGGAAGCAAGTTGAAAATAGATGAGTGCAATTTTGCAAAACTTTAAGTTGATACAGGGAGGTTGATAAATTGTCTTATGCAGGTGTAGTGATTTTTTTTTTAAGGAAATGAAGGTGGATAAAACTAGAGCGATAACACAAGAATGGATATCTAAGAAGAAAACTATAGCTGCGGTGTTTAAAATGGTATGAAATGGGATGTCGTATGAGTTGGAGGCAGAGGATCGAATGAGCGTCTATGAGAGTTGTCAGGATCGCTCATGAGTTTGACATGATTATGAATTTACAAGGTAAAATAATGATGTTGATTTCACAACTACCCAGGTTCATCCGATGGAAGGTAGAAAAGTGTTTGAGTCTGTGTCACTGTGGTATTCGAATACGATGGCATAGGAATTTCTATAGTTTTGTGGTGTGTCGTTGCACGTTTTGAGGATATTTTTTAATAAGATCATTATTCTCGTTGGTAAGATTTTGAAAGTTGATGAAACTACTGTATCTAAAAGAAGGTTGGATTTTGCACGTGTTATTATCCAAACTACAACTTTCGAGTTGCTTAACTAAGTCATGAAGATTATGATCGAAAAGGAATTATATACTATTCATTTTGTTGAAGAACCGTTCTCAGGGCCATTATATGAGGTGGTTGAAATTAATGGGGGTCAGGATGTAGATGACAATGGAACAAATAGAAAGTTAAGTTTTGATATTGACTCATTAACTTCTGTTGTTTTTGAAAAGTCATAGAGGATTGATGACATTGTGAAAGAATTAAATTTGGATTGGGATAATCTTGGAAGGATTAAAACTGAAGAACCAAGAAAGAAAGGGGAACTGTTGAGGCATAATGTGAATCATGATGTTTTGTTACATGAAACCTATCAAAGTTGTTGGCTTCAGTAAGAATGCATGAGAGTCTCATGTTGAAGGAAAGTGACTTGGGAAAATGTGTGTGGATAAGGTAAGTATGAAATATGTGAGTCCGAGAATACTAGTGGTTAACAGGGTTTGAGGGAGATGATGGAGGGCCAGGATGAGGCGTGGTATGAGGTAGATGGGTCTAGTAAAGCGACGAAAGTGAATAAATGTGAGGGGATGGATTCAAATGATCTGGTTATTCTCATATGATGTCGATGCCAACCTAATCCCTTTATTCACCTGAGTCGTTTTGATTTTTCCTTTTATCAACAAAGGTGTTTGTCTCTTCCCCTATCTTTTCTTGTAGTGTTTTCATAGTGCATTGACACTCCTCTTGTAATTTTCACATGATTTATCTTCATTGTATTATAATTATTGCCATGGTCTGTCGACATACACTATAAAAATCTTTCTATTTACATATATTTAATCCTTTATAAATATTATGGTTATGAGAGGGTTTTCCTTTAGATATCGCATGCCTTATGCAAATTATGATTTTGGTATCCTATTTATATATATATATATATTATTGATTATGGAATGTAAATAGTCTTGAACATAATACATGGGTGATCCGTTATCGTAGATGGTTCAAAACAAATAAAAACACAAAATATAGTAACAAGGCAAGTAACCTTGGTGTGTCACAAAGATCTCAAATATAACGATATCCAAAATTAAGAACATGCGATGAAATAAAAAAAAAAGGTGTTTTTAGTACGAAAAACATATTGAGTAATTATAGATAATTATCAACTAATCGAAACAATCAATCAATTGGTTTGAGGAGTTCTTTGTTGGCAAACTATCATATGATAAATAAACATTCATTCTATGATTCTATTCTTGTTTGGTCATAAAACTAACCAAGCAATTGTCAATTAATTTTATCTGAATTTCTATGAGATCAAGCATCACAACGTTTGATTAATCATGACAATAAACCAGCGTCACAAAACATGACTAATGAAATAACCTAATTCAACCAAACCTATAAGTAACCATTATAGATTATATCAATTCCTATTCAAACTAAACCAATACAACCGATCAATCTATTTCGAATAATCGCAATCAAAGGTATAAATCCAAATTAGCACGATTAAGCATCATAACATAAATCGAATTCGTACACAAAGAACATGAAGATATGAGAAATTTCCAGAAAAAGATATAGAAAATAAAACAAAATTGTATTAAGAAACGAACTTCAAGAGTCTAACAAAATATCCTTAACCAATAGATTGATTTAGAAATTTAAGCTACCATGAGATTTAAAAAAACCAACAAATTGTATGATAGTAGTAAGATGTGTGACAAAACTCTTCAAAATCCTATTTATTCTAATCCTAGTTTAATCTAAATTACTAAAAGGTTTCTAACCAGAAGAAAGACCCAAAAGATGATGATAAGCCCAATAATAGCTAACTACATCAGTAAATCCCGCAATAACTATTTTAGCTTCAGTAGTTTGCATTTTATTACCATCACGACTACAAAATTAGGCTTCAGCCTCTAAATAAGAGTTGAGGATCCGCTTCTTAGCTTTCAAACTCCACCAAGATCACTGAAATCAGATAAGGACAACCCACATTATAGCTTGCACAAGAAGAAGATACCAGGATGTAAAAAAAATCCGAAAATGAACTAAAAATTATACTAAAATTCAATTTTGTCCCAAAGATACAAATACAGGATATTAGACCTATAAAAAATGTATTAAAATGAGTTGATCAATGTTCTAAAAAAAACTACTCATTAATGTAAGTACATATCTGCACCTAAGAGGGGGGGGTGAATTAGGTGAGATTTGGTGATCGATTTTTGTGCTTAAGGATAGTAAATGATAAAAGTAAATGACAATAATGAAATGAACACAGCAAATGTACAAATCCCACCCTAGGATCTCTGCTACAAACTTCTAACAAATCTTTTAAGATAGCACACCGCTATCTTAGATAAGACTACTTTAAGAAAGTACTACTTTCTTTTACAAACAATGTGATTTGATAAGGATATAAGAATAAAAGAGAGGTATAATGATATCTATCCAATATTGCTTCAAGTACTTTGAGAACCTTTGTCAAGGATATGAAAATGAAATGCAAGTACTTGAATTATGAGAAATAACTTTGAGAAAAAAATCAGAAAACTTGTTCAAAGTTGTTCAAGGTTTTGTAGTAGGATTGTGTGAAAATTAATTTGAAGTTATGGTGTATTTATACTCCATAAACATCTCTTCAGATTCGTGGCCATTGATCCAAGAGGTTTGATGAACAAATGCAATGATCTAGAACCATTTTAGATCTGAAAAATTGCATTGCTTCTAGTTGTATTTGAATACACTATGTATGTATTCGAATACACCTCTTTATAACGTTCAGATTTATTCAAAATTTTCACCTTGTATTCGGATACAAGGTTGTGTAGTCGAATACAAATTGGTATATGTTTTGCCACTGACTTGCTGTTTGTATTTGACTACAGCAGGTCGTAGTTGAATACAAATGTGTAGTCTGAGCTACTGACTTAGCACTTGTATTCGATTACAGCACCTCGTAGTCGAAAACAGATGTCAAGCTTTTGCTACTGACTTAGCATCTGTATTCGAATACACTTATGCTGTATTCGTATACAACTTTGCATTTTGTCAAAAATATTAATTTTTGACTTGCTGTTTGTATTCGACTACAGCAGGTCGTAGTCGAATACAAATGTGTAGTCTGAGCTATTGACTTAGCACTTGTATTCGATTACAGCACCTTGTAGTCAAATACAAATGTCAAGCTTTTGCTATTGACTTAGCATCTGTATTCGAATACACTTATGCTGTATTTGAATACAACTTTGCATTTTGTCAAAAATATTAATTTTAACACTTTGTTAATGTAAGTTTCACATTTGAAAATACTTTTTATGCATATGTAAAGATGCATGGTTCTCATGTATTTGACCTTTTGATTGTATCATTTACCTTTACATTGATTAAACATATAATATGTTTGAATTAAAGTTAAGCTAAGATATTTGGACTTCTATTTGAGCTTGTTGCCTTGATCATAATCATTGGTCTTTGTCTTCATCAAAAACATGTATTTTACAATTAATTCTTTTAATACAACTTAAAGTGAAATAAAATACTGTCGACGAAAAGTTACATACTACATAAACACTAAAAGATTCGTACCAATCCAAAACCACAGTAGTTTTAGCAAAATTTGTCTTTTGCCTGTTAATAATAGTGAGTTGAAGTTTTTATTTTTCTTTAGGGTTTATTTTTTAGAATGTATGAAATTTTGAATTGAAACTTTATAATGAATAAAAAAAATCTAAAAATCCTAATTAGGTTTGAACACAAGAGGATAATATTAAAAGATAAAATAATTTTTTATTTAAAATTATGTTACTATAACAATATAATGTTTTATTAAATAATATAACCTAAACAATGAACATATTAAATATATAATCATTGGTCTTTGTCTTTATAAAAACATGTATTTTACAATTAATTCTTTTAATACAACTTGAAGTGAAATAAAATACTGTCGACAAAAAGTTACATACTACATAAACACTAAAAAATTTGTACCAATCCAAAACCACAATTGTTTGAGCAAAATTTGTCTTTTTCCTGTTAATAATAGTGAGTTGAAGTTTTTATTTTTCTTTAGGATTTATTTTTTAGAATGTATGAAATTTTGAATTAAAACTTTATAATGAATAAAAAAATCTAAAACTCCTAATTAGGTTTGAACACAAGAGGATAATATTAAAAGATAAAATAATTTTATCTAAAATTATGTTACTATAACAATATAATGTTTTATTAAATATTATAACCTAAACAATGAACATATTAAATATATATATATTAATATTTTAAAAAGCATATAATATTTATTTTAAAAAGTATATAACATATATACTAAAAAAATGATTCTCTAAAACTTGAGAATCTGTGCAATCACTTCTCTTATACACCATCAAGACCTCTTTGGTTTCCTGTTCACGAAAGACTATTTTTGTAGGAATTTCAACATATAAGGTTTTTGCACTTCATAAGCAATAAACTTATAATTTTTTTTGTTGGAATCAACGTAGAGATATTTTTTATTTATAAATGTTGGGTCAAGTTGTTCAGATTTTGTTGGTCGTATCCTTCACACCAAAAAAGTTAAACACAGTCACAAACTCCTTTCACTTATTTTTAACGGTGAATGTTTAAAACAATTCTCTTAATATTTTTATATTCAAAAACAAATCTTTAAAGTTTTAAAAACGTGTCTTTTACGAGTTCATCGTTAGAACACGCCATCGACATGGTGGTAAGTCGCGAGCTTACGTCCTTGAGCATTTATAACTATTTTTCATATTAATGTTAATTAAACATATTTAAATTAATATTTTAAGTATAGTTTTAATTGCAATCTGCATCCACAATTGTATATTATAGATCTTGAAATTCCTGTAAGGCATTACAATCGCAATTTCAACTAAATCTGCCGTATTTTTCCAGAGTTTACCTCAATACAAATGCAATACAAATGCTTGCAGTATAGCTACAACCGTAATTTAAAATCATGATTTTAAGTTACAACAAAAATAAATGTAAATAAAATATTAATGATTCGGATTGGATTTGGATTCATAACTAGAGTATAGAAGACTATGGCGACGACGATTGTTGGAGCTCATTGGCGGAGGTGGTGTACTTGTACACACTCCAAAAATCAAATAAATTTATGTCTTAGAGTAGGATGTTTTAGGTCATAATATTTTGTACCTTTGCACTACACCGGTGCCCTTTTATAGAACATTTTGAAAGTATGGGAAAAACCAAGAAAAATGGAGTTTGAATGGTGTTGATATTTTTAAAATCTTCTTTTTAATTTAAAATAGATTCTTTATCAAAAACCTATCTTTTAGTTAAAACAAAAAACATGATGGAAAATAAGACACAAAGAATCCAAAATTAAAAAACAAGGAAACATGGGAGAAAAACACTCAAGGATTTTTATATTAGTTTGCAAGAACTATTACTACATTTAGTCTTCCCCTTAAAGACAAATTTGCTTCAATACATTCAAAGACTTAATCCACTATAACAAAATCGATTCGAAGTTCTTAACTGCCACTTCAAGTGTTTTGTATTGTTTACTAAAGCCTTATTAGGCTCTCTATATTATAATGCCTCAATAGGCAACTAGAAGTACAATTTGTTGATTCCTCAAGAATATTGACAGAACTTGTCTCTTGAGTTGAGTTTACATAGTAACTCTTCAGATTCAAGTATAGTTTTGACCGTCTTTTTAGGTTACCACTAGATAACCCTTTAGCCACCTCAACAATCTTGACAAAACACCTGTATGCACAACTAAGGAACCAAGTCTTATTAAAGCCTCTCTAAGTTGACTATTATTTTAAGCCTTTCTAGGCTAATCCACTCTCAACAAATTTGTCTTAATACCATTAAGAACTGTTGTGACCATTGGAATGTTTAACCATATCTTAAGATCCCTTTAAAATCAATTTTAAAGTTTTTGGCACTACTGAGCCATTTTCAAAGGTTTTGAGTTTGTATCTTATTTGATACGTAGTTATTTCTAGGATTCTAACTTTCACTAAGATAATATTAAAAACTTCAAATCCTGTATCAATTCAAATAGCATAGTTCATTTAGAACTAATTGTGACTTTACTTGATTGATGTATAGAGAAATCTAATAGCTCTCCTAAGAGAGAAAATTACAATATTTCAATCATGTTCAAACTTTTTCTTCAAACGATTTATCAAATATGACTATGCCTTTTCTTTCTGTGTATTAGATCATGAAGACTTGTCATTTGATAAGAATGTTATGAGCATAGTCTTAGATAGTTTTCTCTTTTCTCACTTGGATATAATTGTCACAAGTCGAACATAGTTGTCAACTTCTTTCGTATGAAGAAGTTCCTTTTTATAGGTTTGAAAAAAATATCCATTGAGAAATAGAGTCGTTGGGATGAGCATAGTTTGCTGCAACTGTACAAGTAGTTGTTTGGCTTTACATATTTTCACTATGTAAGTACTCAGACTACATTGTACTTCTTCCATAGAATTTGACAACTGCTTTAATTCCTGTGTTGCTGAGACACATCACTTGATAAGAAGAAATGATACTCCACCCAAGGGAACATGTTACCACTGGTGAAAAGTAAAGTCTCATTGGATGATCTCTTTATTGTTCTACAGGAATTTGATTCTAGAGGAAACTCTTGCTCGTAGATCATCACAGTAGTGACAACTTGAGCTTCCTTGGTCTTTTTTGAACTTTAGAGCAAACAATTGCAGACCAAAGGAATGTCTTGCTCGAAGTATTCTTATCAAATGATTGATCTTTTGATTTTTCATTGGGTACTTGATCAACTATGATTTTTCTATTCATCACTTTCAGATGATTATTCACTAGATGCTTCGACTAGAGGCATTTTTTTTCTAAAATTGTGTATGTGATTTATTTTCTTATTCAAAAGATAAATTTCACATAGTAATGTGAACTAATGTCTTATGAGTAAAGCTTCACAGAGCTTGATCAACATAACTTTCACCTACATTTTGGCTATCTCTTTCACTCGTGAACATATCCACTTGTTCATTAGTTGAAAATATATTTATTGCTAATCACAACTATCTACGTTACTCGTATTAGATAGTCAACAACATATATTCTTGCTATGCCTTTAAACCATTTGCATACTTAAAGTAACTTGTTGGTGGATCATGGTTCCTTTGCTTTGTTATCATCAAAACATCAATAATGGGTATTTGTATTTGAACCAATCTGGTTCTTACACATTCATTGGATGATATCTGACTTTCAGATGATCATTTGATTTTAGATGCTTGTCCTTGTAGATGAGCAGTGATGATTACAATCTTGTGGATGGGATCACACTGTAATTGCTATTGTGTGGCTTTCAGAGGAGGCTCATGTGAGCTATTGTGGTATCTCAGTTCAAATCCTCATATTTCTCTTTCCTTCTTCTATTTTTGATCGTCTTCTCTAGAAAGTTTCTCATTTTCTTTCTAATTCCCGTCGTATATTCTTTAGAATTTTCCCTCGATTCCTCAAATTATTGCTCAAGTTTCTCCCGCGTTTTAGATACTATTTCTCCCTTTATCATTCTGATTTATTTCTTTCATTTATTCTCCACTTCCTTGCAACATCATTTTTACTTTCTCACGGTGATGCACATGGAGGGTAGAGGTGGTTTTGCCACCTAGTTTTGGAACTAGCAAAGTTCCTATGTAAGATCCATGTTAACCCTAGTGATTGCATGTGAGTTTTTATTTTATTTTATTGAATTCACAATTATTACGTTTCTTGATTATCATTAGGCAATCAATGCTATTTTTTCTTCACTAGTGAAAAGGGTGGAATTATGAATTGGAAAGCTCTAATTCAATTTTCCTTCCTCTTATTTGAATATGGTTTGTAATGGTGAACAAGAAAACTCCTACTCCGGTTACTCTTGTTTTCCTTTCTAATGTTATGGAGTTAGACTCGATAACAAATGAGGTTCTCGAAATGGTCTATCTTTATTTCTATTATGAAGTTGTTTTCTTAGATATGAGATTCTGTCTCCCTTTCAACAACTTTAAAACTTCCATCGTAATTCATCTTGATCTTACTCCCTCTTAGCTTTCACCTGAATTGTTTGGCCTATATTTCTGACATTCCAAATTGATTGTCGATATTGAGAATCCTAAGAAAAAACAAGGTTTAGTCTCCTTTAAGCACAATTTAGTCTTCTTCAAGATATTGTTGCAATGTAGATCTCACTTAAACCACTAATATTGAGTTTTATTATTGGAGATGCTCTAAGAAATAGTGTAGCTAAGTAAATAATATAGGTACAGTTTTAGGGTTCAAAATTTCTGTCCAGAGTTAGACCGATATATAATTTTTAATACTTTAATATAAAATATAAATAACATAATAATCGTTCTTAAATCTTAGTTCAACTAGTAAATATCGATATTATTAAGTTGAACATTATGTCCCGAGTTCAAACTTAGAATCTCGTAGTTGTGTGTGAGTTTCTAGTGATAATTATCCTATCTCATTTATAGAAAAAAACAGTATAATAATCAATAATTCAACACAATTAAAAATTAAGTTATTCTTACAAATGTTATAAGTCAATATATAACTTACAAATTCACTAATGCGATATATGAGAGAGAAAGATGCCAAAAATTTTAAAAACACGGAACTTAACCCCCTAACAAGAGAAAATGATGTAATTACCCTTACCCTTTTTGAAAATTCCAAAATTACCCTCCATCAATTTTTTCTCCACTGCATGAGTTTCACGCACTGAATTGTGACAGTTTTTCTCTTTCCACGAGGCTCTTATATAGGTTTTTCATGAAGTAAGTTTCCTTCTTCTTTTCAATTTTCCATATCGTTTTTTTATTGTTTCTACGTCTTTTATTTGAATCATTTTATTTTTATAGGGTATTATAAAAGTTATGTCCTTTTGGTAATTTTGTAGTTTAAAAAATCACTTTTATAAAATTGTATACAAACAGATTAAAAAATCATTTTAAAAAAAATTCATTTTTATGATAGTAAACAAACGGAAATAAAAAAATCATTTTTAAACAAATCTCTACAAAATAATCTCTAAATTTTTTAAACTAAAAATCACTTTTATTTAATCTCAAACAAACGCACCCATTAATTCATTAAGAAATATTAAAAATTATACTAATCAATTTGGTAATTATTTAAATTATAATACATGAATATTTGTACAACATGAATTATATATATTCACTTTCGCAGATCAATCTATGAAACAATATTAAACGCTTATAAAAAATAAAAATATAATACCAAACGTTCACGTATTCAGATTCCAGAACATTGTAAACATGAAGTCATTCACACTTTTTTATATCCATTTAATATCTACGATCTTTTCTATTGTAATTTTGTGAGATTGTGTAGGGTTCAATTTAAATTTTCTAACAAAGGATTGTTATTTTCTCTCTTTCCAATTCTCCTGTTCTTTTATTAAAGGAAATGATGAATTGATTGAAGCTGCAACTTTGGTCCTCATTTCCTTAGATCTCCAACCGCATATGTATAGTACAGCAACAACAAGAAATCGAATCAAAAAATGTTTAAGCGAGGAACCACGAAGAAGAAACAACTGCGAATGATCGAACCACTAAAAGCGATATTTACCCGGTTTTATACCAGTTTTGCGGTTTTTTCTCTAGTTTTTTTACCGGGTGATTTCTTGGGTTATCTGGACCGGGTAACCGTTCGATTCTCGGTCCGACCGTTAAATCCAGCTGGTCCAGTTTTTAGAACTTTCAAAATAATAATAAAAATACATTAAAGACCAATAATAACGTAAAACTAACTTAAAAGACCAAAATATAATTTAACCAAATTTTAAAATCTTATCTGACTATAAATCACACTATAAAAAACTATTTTGTTTTATAAGAGTGTCCAACTGTCCAACAAAGGTTTATGGTTCGGTCCATTAAAAGTATTGTTCAACATAATTCATCTAGTAAAAAAAGTTAAATTCAAATATTTTAAAAAGTCTATTAAACTCTTTAAAGAGTTTATTAGGCCTTTTTAAACTCTTTAAAAAATTTATTACAAACTCGTATATATATATATATATATAAAATTAAAATATAATATTTATATAATAATAATAATAATAATAATAATAATAAAAGATTCGTCATATATTTTTAATAAAGGTTTTTTATTTTCTTTTGTTAAATTATGTTTTCTTTATATTATAAAAACTCCATATTAGAAATTTAAATCATAATTTGTTGTTCCCACTTCTAGAAGGTTATATATTTTTTTCTCTTTTAAAATTATTGCACTATAAATTCAATATTTATATTTTATTATTTTATTTTATTTATAATTATTGTTCATACATATATCATATATATATATATATATTGTAAAAAAATGAAGAAAAAAATGGATGTTATGTGTGTCGACTCAACGATATTCACACTTTTTATTACCTATTAGCATTAGGCGAAACTTTAACATAAAATAAGTTTTTTAAGTCTTTGACGAGTTATAGACTACGATTAAGGTTTAATATTTTTAAGCGGATTTGATCTATTTAGGTAAAGTTTGGTCAAACTCGACATATTATCACCTGTAATTTTTTTTTATAAGTAAATATTAGTATTCTTAGTTAAATTAGTAAATTTCTCATTCGTTAGAGTTTGAACTTTTATCATTTTACTATTTCGATAATAACTTTAACCTTTAACTTAAATGAATTGAGTAATTCAGTTCCGATTTTCATCCCTAATTAAAAACAATTTAGTAAATAATAGCACATGATTAAACATTTTTGTCTATTCAAAACTAGTCCTCAATTAACTCTTAACTTAATTGACAAAGCCCGATAACATTAAATTAAATGTTTTGTCTCAAATTCATATTTATAATTATGTGTGAATTTATAGCGATGTTTTCTCCATCACAAAATATAACAAAAAAGTGAATAAATTTAACTTAATTTTAAATTAAATATATCTACTTTTATACTTATATTAACTTTTATACTTATATTTTAGAATTGAGGGAATATTTACCATACCTTTAGACAAACAAAATAGATTGACTAAAATGAGATCAAGATTAGTGGCAGGCAAAATGACATCATTGCACAACCTGAAAGTTTGTCGCATCCTCCAACCGCCTCGACTAAACCTTAATTATCTTTGTGTATTTCGTTGTTCAACAACTCATCATCACATTTCGTAAAAAAAATATAAAATCATCATCACGTTTTTTTCAACTCTTAAAATAAATTAACCTTTTGTCATGAAAAAAAGTTAAATATAATTTTCATTTTTATAAAGTTTTAATTTTTTAATTTTATTTTCTGTAAAATAAAAATACAATAGTTAATTTTCTACAAAATTATTATGCAAATAGTTTTAGTTTTTGTCGTTATATTAACACACATTTTTAATTAATATTTGCAAGTATGTTTACAACAATAAAAAATATTCATCTGAAAAAATTAACTCAAAATTTAATTTTTAAGTCTATATTTTCGTTACTTTAATCTTTATTTTTTTATATTTAAAAAATTTATATTTAATTTATCCAAGATTAAAAAATTATAAATATTTGTGAAACAACTTTTAATAATATTTTAAGCTTGCAAAAAACTAATTAAAAATATATAAAATTATATGATAGTCAGATATATCTTGTTTCAACATGAATTAAGACTATCTAGTGAATAATTTTATAAAGATTAAAAATTATATTTTTATTTCATCGAAACTAAAATTAAAAAGACTGATATTTGATAATGACCGAAAACATTTAAAAAAAGTATCTCATCCTGATTTTTTGGTATTACGATCCAGTATATTTGATTTGCACCAAGTATTATCCTTATTTTGTTCTTTGTTAAAAAAAAAAATATAATCTTATTTTATTTCCATTTAAAGTCAACAACAATAATTGATTTTATATTTTACTAAAATAATTGATTTTGATAAGTTCAAATATTTTCTTGTAGACCTTTTTTGCATTCTAATTTTTTGTTTTAAAAATTTGCCTTATGAATTGTGTGCAAATGGTTAGAGTGTTTAATGACGAGCTTTTCTAGACATGACAACCGGACAGAGCACGTCAGAGGCGAGTTTTCCCTTTCCTATTTTCTGATCTGACTACTTGAAATAATCCGTATGTGATCTCGTTTCTTATCGGATGTGAAATTTTTTTTTCTCTGCACGGCATGGGGTTTGTGTTTTTCCGCCAACACTAACACCCATTCATATATATAAAATTATAAATTTAAAAATCATATTTATTATAATTAATATAATAAAACAATAATTATTAGACAATAATAAAATTAAAAAATTATTTTCTCTAGAGAAAAGATTATAATTTTTAATAATTAAAAAAAATATTAAGTATATTCAATATGTACATGTATATAAAATTTAAAAATTACAATAGTATTGTTAGTGGGACAAGTTTGGATGTGAGTGTGGAGTGGATATCAACACCTCCAAAACCGTCGCTACCCCGAATTTTAATTTTGGAAAAACCCGCATCCAAACAAAGTGAGTTTTCCTCGCCTAAATAAGAATGAGTTCGAGTAGATGTCCACGTATATGAGTTATGTTGTCATCCTTATTTTCTACACATATTCAACTTGTGTGCTATTTTTATGTTCCTCGTGTTTTTGCATTTGAAAAAAACAATGAAAGTGTACTATATTCTTTTTACAATTAAAAAATAATATTGAATTTATTTTTGACAGAAAATATTATATTGTTACTAGACTTTAATTGGTGTATGTTTAACAAAAACAAAGAGTTTAATTGAGATGTATTATTAATGTTAAAAAATGTATTAAATCACATCTTATGATATATATATTTTTTTTGAAAATATTTTAGAAGTAATATCATAACAATGTGAATAACGAGAATAATTTCCTTAGTCGAGGTTAGGGCACCAACTCCTACGACCTCAATTGCAGCAACTTCTTCTCTAGTAGCCGAACCTAGTATGACTCAAGTTGTTGAGGAGTAAATAGTTTCTAAGCTTGCAGTGGCAAAGGCCTCTCCTATTAACGAGGTAGCAGTCGAGGAGACTCAATATGCATAAATTCCTATTGAAGATTGTCTTCCTCTTAATGAAGAGAAAGTTGACGACCTCGTAAAGGAAACCATTCATGATCCAACCACATAGGCTATTATTTTGTAATTCTTTAATTAGTTAGATAGTCTGCTTATGACTACCAACTCTTTGAAACATTACATGAAAATTTTATTGATGTTGTTCCTTAATACCCTCCAAAATAGTAGGATAAAATTTCTTTAATCATATCTATTTATGCTTCTATTTAATTATTCAGTTTTCATATTCACTAGCCGATAGGATCCTCCACTAAAAACTTTGCTTACAATGAAAAGTCCTTCCCAATTTGGTGACCATTTTCCCAAACTTAGGGTCTTTAATCCGAACTGGAAAAATGGTTTTCCAAACTAAGTCACCTTCCACGAATCTTTTAAGTTTGACTCGTTTGTTGTAAGCTTTTGCCATTTTAATATTAGAATTCTCAATCCTAGTTAAGTCCATTAGTCAATCCTCATCCAGGGAATCCATTTTTATTACATAGCTTGTTGATATTGATCCATGCTGATTGCTTTGCTTAGCAACTCTAAGTGAAGCTACATTAATTTCTAATGGGAGATCTGCATCTTGAACATAGCCTATAGGACATCTTGTAAGCTTTCATGTCACTTTTTCGTCTTATCCTCAATATTTTTCTTAATCATGTTAATGATGACTTTATTGGTTTCCTCTGCTTTCCCATTAGCTTGGGCATAACAAGGAGATGAATGTATTAACTTAATTCCGAAGTTATGCATGAAGGCTACTACTTTATCACCAATAAATATTGTTCCCTGATCAGTTGTAATGGTTTCAGCAATGCCAAATCTGTAGATGATATGGTGTTGAATGAACCTGATTGCTTCATCTTGACCTATATTTATCAAAGGTTGAGCCTCTAGCATTTGGTGAATAATCAGTTGTTACTATGATGAACGTATTTCTCTTCGAAGAAAAAGGTTATACGTTCCCAATTAAATCCATAGCCCATCCTCAAAAGGCTAAGGTTTAATCCCTAGGTGTAGTAGTTCAGATGGTACTCTATGTATAGGTCCATATAGCTGACATGCTTCACATCTTTTAGAAAATTAGAAATAGTTAGCCGTTATGGTGGGCTAATAGTATTCGTGGGGGTAAATCATTCATTTAATTATGGACCAGCCTTATGGGAGCCACAAAGTTCTTCATGTACCCCAGTCATGATTTTGAGAAACTCTTTCTTTCCTACATATTTTAAGAGAACCCCATTGCATCCATTTTGTATAGATCCCCAACTACTACTACATAGTTGAGCGATTTTTTTTTTCAACTTGAAATCGGTTGAGGTTGATGGATTATTTACATTGTTGACTAACTTTTTAATCCAAGAGTCAACCACTCAAAGGCACTCTTCCATTAGCCTCATTGTTTTCTTCATGGGGGATGTGTAAAGTAACTACATCAGCAAACATATGCAATAGTTTGCTAGTCGTTTCAAAATTTCTTTTGAGGTTTGGATTGAAGCATCGGCATTCCCTAGTAACTTGTTTCTCTACTACCTGTGAATCTCCTTTGATATGTATGTGGCATTAGTCTATTACCATGCTTTCTAGTCTCCTTAGTCCCATAATCATAGCTTTATATTTTACTTGTGTCTCTTATCTTTATCAACTCTGTTATTTAATTTAAGTTCTTTATGATTCAACTTTGTTTACTCAAAAATGACTTACAATCATAAGTTGAATGCTTTGACAATGAACACATCTTTCTGTTTATCAATCCAATTTGATTTTCATAAATGGTCAACACAGTTCAAACCCCTTTTCTTGTATTTTCTAGCACCTTTAGGCATGTGTGTTGTAGGATTAGGCGATCCAAGTGGGTAAGAACCCCGTGGTTACATGGAGGGATAATCCACAACTAGTTTGGATATTCATACTTGTCCTTCCACATGTAACATGTTGTTCGTTTGCTGAGTATTTTCATAAGGTGATACTGGTTGCATTTCAATTTTTGCTAATGCTTTCGGTGGCCTCCTAGTCATATGTATCTGACCATATTGAATGTTAACCTTATTGTATGTATCATTCACCACTGGGTGCCTCACAGGGTTAGCCGTAGCAAAGGTACTACGTTGGGAATTGTAAGGTACAAAAGATATCTACTGTATAGGAATTAGATGCACCTGAGAAGGTCTTGCCATTGCAATTATTGATTGACTTAGGCAACTAGCCTTACGTTGGTTCCCTTGTATTTCTTGAATTGCATAAGTGACATAATTTTCCCTTGAATTGTCTCCCTCTGTCTTCATCTCCTTGACTTGTTGCACCTTATTATAAAATATGGGTTTAACAATGTCAACAAGTTGTTGAGAGACTTGATACATGATATCATGTATCGCCATGTCAATATGTTGTCTATTGAAATACGTGGTCATAACCATTGGTTGTTCATGTGGATTAACCCTTCCGTCTCCCAAAGCATTAGAAATAGCTACAGATGTAGGCATTTCCAACATTTGAAGAGGATCATTAGACCTATGTAGGCCTGGCTTTCTTTTTATGTTGATGAAGATCCTTGTTCCATGTTGCTAAGACTTTTAATGGATAGAAAATGCATTCTAGGAGAAGTGAACTTATCAATGGTCACTACCGCAGTGTCTCATCGGGCGTGCCAAATTTTGTGTTGGGAAGAAGAATTATGCTTAGAAAGAAACTATGTCACTCAACTATGGGTTCCTTATGATGGAGCTAAATATCACTAGAAGGGGGGTTGAATAGGGATTTTGGCTTTTAAAAATTGTTTTAACGAGGTTATGAATTTATGTCCTCTCTGAGAGGATGCGATAGAGGATGGAAATTCAAACTCTTTAATCAAGAACAAATTAAATGCAGAAATAATAAAATGAGATAGACACACAGATTTTATACTGGTTCACCCAATTATGGCTACGTCCAGTCCTCACACTCTTGTGAGATTTCACTAACAATCAATCAGATCAAAATCTAACCGAGGATGATTACACTTTGTGTTTTTTCTAGCTTCACCAAGCTTACAATCACGTTTTTGAATGTTTTCAAGTAACCTTACTTGAATAATCTCAGAATGATTTGAGTATGATTGCTCTCTCTTTTCTTAAACACTTTCTATAAAGATATTACAAAGATCTATTTTGTGAATGTAGAAAGTTTGAAGAGAGGATGAATATTGCTTTTGATAATCTTAAGATTTTGATCCTTTTCTGCAATATTTGTGTGTGTTTGAATATGGACAGCTTGCTGCCTTTTATAGAGTTCTTGTACAGCTCTTCCATGTGATTAAACACTTCTTGACCGTTGAGGAGGATGCATCAAAGAGTCCAATGGTCTTTGTGCTGAAATTACAAAACTGCCATCCAGCTGTCTTGAACAGTGTTAGTCCATCCTCAGCCTTGAGGTTCAAACCTCCTAGGTACTTGGTCCATTGTAGCCTTTTTCTTTTTCTTTCTTCAAGACATGAAACGGCTATTTCCTTGACTATGTGTGCTACAGCAGGCTGAATTCGTGGAGTAACAGGTTTGATTTCAACTTTTGAAGAATGATGTGACAAATTGTTCAACCTTGTACCTAGTACTAGCCGTCTTCTTCCTAGAATAGCCTATCCTCGTACTAGTCAAAATGTGCTTTCTGACCTCTTTAGATAATATGCTTTATTGGGTCATTCTTGGTTACAATCTTAACATCTTAACCTGATTAAGACTTATGGTTTGTTGCTGGATGTATTATGTGCTTTTACGAGGCCATCCTCACGTAGGTTCAACCCATCCTCTTGCTTGCAAATATGATGGTTTTGAGTCATATGTTCATCCTTTTAGTCTTTATGATTAATAACCTGTTTTCTACTATAAACCCACTCAAGAGCATAGATTAGTCCTTAAACACAATCATAATCTCTTAAGTAATTTTGTTATCATTAAAATCAATTGAGAGAGATTTATTCTCAACACCTTAACTATTCCAAATAATGTTAAGTACAGTGTGAATGTTTAAATGACTGAATTAAGAAATACATAAAGTAAAGTAAATTGATGAAATATAAAGATAGCATAAAAAGTTTGTTTGATTGATTGTGTTTCAAAAATATTACAAGTACTAGTATTTATAGGAAAAGCTAATCTTACTGGCCATAAATCATGGCCTACATACATGTAGTTGTGCTCAGCTAAATAAGCGAGTAGTGTCTACTAACTCCCGTTTTAGGGAATTCTTGGCACCCAATGATCTGCTCATTTTTCTATTTCTTTGGCATTTTTAAATGAAAATATCTCCACAAGCTTCTCTATAAATTTGTGCATTTGTGTTGATCGTTAGTGGTGCTAAAAATATGGAAAATGAGTGCAACTGTCGAATTATCAAATGATAATGGGCTTTGACTCAGTCTTGAACCTCTACGGCCCTTGTGGACTCTTGTAAACCTAAGAAAGACTAGAACGACTCATATTCGACTGATCCCTACACTTTTGATCCACATTTTTGTAAGAGGAATTTGGGTACCAAAAACTCAATTGTTTGTTGTTCTTAGCTAACAAGTTATTTATTTTTAAGTTTAAACAACACCTTAGAAGATGTTAGTACAATATCTCCATATGTGAATGTGAGAGGAAGAGGAGAAAGGATCAATAAGAATGAAAGGTTAACTAACAATATATGTTGGAACCAAGTCAGTCCCTTGAACATTTTCTCTATGTGCTTTTGATGTTAACAAATATATTTTGTGAGAAAAATTTATTGCAGTAATGATTTCATTAAGTGTGCATGAATTAGAACAAAATCAGAAAAAGATATCTAGAGCAAGAACTAAGAAGAAAATTATTAGAGGAAGATATCAAAGGAAGTGATAAGAGGAAGTCACTAAAGGAAGTGACCAAAGAAAGTTACCTGAGAAAGTGACTAGAGGAAGTGACCAGAGAAGTTAGTAGAAGAAGTCACCAGAAACAAGTGACTAGAGGAAACAACCAGATGAAGTAAAAAGGTAAGAGGAAACAAAGTCAAATCAATCAAAGAAATCCTCAAAATTGGAAAAATGCACGTACTGGAAAAGTAGCGCATCTGCCTCTGATAGCGTACTTCTGGTAGTTCAACGTGTTTCTGGTAATTTAATATGCTTTTGGTAGTTCAACGTGTTTCTGGTAGTTCAATGTTCTTATGATAGTTCAGCGTGTTCTGGTAGTTCAACGTATTTCTGGTAGTTCAACGTGCTTCTGGCAGCTCAACATGTTTCTGGTAAATCAGTGTGCCTATAAAGAATCATGTGCCTCTGAAGATTCAACGGGTCTATGGAGTTTCCATGCCTATGATGAACATTAACTTTAGCATGCCTCTAATAAACAATAACTTTAGCATGCTTTTGCTGAATAGTAATTTTGAGCATGTCGTTGAAGTCTACTATTTTCAAGCCTGACTTTGAAGCTCATGCTCCGCTGGCTCAAATAATTGCAACATGTTCCAGAATACTACCTCTGATAAGCAGCCTTTGAAGTTGCACTCGACTCTGATAATGCAACAAAGGTGAAGTTGTCCATACCACTAATTCTAAGTCACACAGCTTTGCATCTGCCTCTAACTATGGTTATTCAAGCATCACAACATCTAATTTCAATAATCAAGTCAATGACTATGAAGAATAAAATTTAATGATTCTGATGGAGAAAAGTCAACGACTCTGATGAAAGGTTAGAGGCTCTGATAGATTAAGCAAAATATTGAATTGGACTTAGTCGTATCCTTACTTCTGAAGATCTAAAAAAATACCAGATTTGTTCCTGCTCAAATCCAATCAAACGTGTGAAGGAAGACTTGGCTAAATGATTTCCAATCATAATATGAACAAATACGCACAATATCCTTCTAGAATAGTTGCTTAGATCAAATTGGGAAATAAAAAATTTTCTAACGGTTATATTATCAAGATCGTATCAATCATAACTATATTTGGAAGAAATATTTTTTGACCAAGCTGGAATGAAGATACGATTTAGAATTCACAAAGGGCTAAACTAAAGCCCTAGTTTTAACTATAGATAGATACTCAAGGCTGAAGAAGAACCAACAAACTCACAAACTTAGAAATCCTAAAATCCAAAGTTATTTAGAAAACCACAAAAGCTCAATATTTTCTAAGTGTTTAGAGTTTAAGGTTTTGAGTTCTAGCAAAACACTAGTTCAAAGTGATATATTCCAAATGTTGTTGTGTGGAAAAACAATTGAAACAATCTACTTAATAGAAGCAAAATTGAATCAGTTCCAATCTTTTGTAACCCATCCCAGTCGTGGATTTAGTTTGCCTCTAACAATCTATGGATCTCAGGTTGTGGAGAGAAGACTTGACTAGTAGGGTCAAGGTGTGGTTTGTCACCAAAAGTCTAGCGGTTCAGGTTGTTTTGAGAAGACTGACTTGTAGGGTCATGTGCTGTTGTAATTCAAGTTTGAATTAGTGGATAAATCATTCTTTGTGAAGGGACTAGACGTAGCTACCAAATTGGTGGTGAACCAATATAAAATCTGGTGTGTTATATTTTACTTCTGCATGACTTATCTTGTTGTTGTATCTAATCCTTTAAAACAGTTAAGTCACCAAAACCAAAATTAGTTTAAAAATTAACAAACAATTAAATTTAGGCAAACACAATTCAATCCCCTTTTCTCGTGTTTGGTCACCGTAAGTATTTATTTCATATTGCATGTTTCAAGGACCAACGACAACATAAATGCACTTCTAAGTGCCAGCTAATTGACATAACAGAACGTGCGAGCTTGTAAATAGGCCAACTTCAAGCTAACTAGACTAGTGCAAGGCTGGGTCAGTAAGAATACCAAGGTTGGGCCAAAAAATAGTAAGCTCTTAATACTTGGTTAAACCCATATTCAACAAATCTCCATTTTGGCTCAAGCAAGTTTGAAACATGAATTATCATAGAAGACAAGTCATATCCTTTAAGTCCATCCAATTCTTCAATCAACTTGGACTATTAGAAAATCCAAACAATGTTGGAATTTGCTGAGTGGTACAGGCTTGATAATAATGTCAGTTGGATTTTCACTAGTGTGCACCTTGATTATATAAGCCTCTCCCTTATTAACTATATCTCTTATGAAATAAAGCCTAACATCAATGCGTTTGGTCTTTTCATGATACATTGAATATTTACTCAACTGTATAGCATTTTAGTATCACAATATATGCATATTGAGCCTTCAATCACACCCAGTTCAATAAAAAGACCACTGATCTATAGCCCTTCCTTGAAGGCTTCAACTAAAGCCACATATTATGCCTCTGCGATTCACAGCGCCACTATGTGTTGAAGGGAGGTTTTTCAGTTGTCTGTGCTCCCAAATAATCGCATTTTTAGTTGCTACAAAATTATTCTATAAGTTGTTTTAGTCCTTGGTGGAATGAAACATCCTTCAACTTTTAAATTTTTGAATGATATTTTGCAAGCATGTTTAGAATATTTTTAAAATTTTATCTGCACTAATTTAACTTGGGATGAATTAAATATAAATTTTTTAAATGTCATATGTCTATAATAAAAGTCCTTAAAATATGGACATAGAAATCAAGTTTTGAGCTCATTTTTTGTGGAAGAACTTTTTATAGTGTTGTAAACATGTATACCAAAAAATAATTCAAAAATATGTGTTGATGTTCCAACAGGGACTAAAAATACCTTGCATAATAATTTTATAGGCACTTAAAAATGTGATTTTTTTATAGGGACTAAAAAAGAAATTTTTAAAATTGTATAGGGCCTAAAAACTTATTTAACCATGATCAAAATAACCATGGACATGTTGAGTGTGGTAAGTGCCCTTGTAGTAGATCAAGATAATGTCTTGAGTTCCCTTGATATATCTCAACACCCATTTGACAACATTCCAATGTTCTCTTCCAGGGTTTCCCATGAATCCATTGGTAACACTAATGGCTTGGAAAATATCAGGTCTAGAATAAACCGTAGCATACACATTGCTACATATAGAACTTGCATAGAAGACATCTCCATATCTTCTATGTCCTTAGTTGTTCTAGGTGACTGATTAATTGACAATTTGAAATGAACTGCAAGCATTAAACTCATAGCCTCAGAATCAACCATATTGAATCTTTTTAAAACTTTTCTAAGATAATCCTTATGAGTAATGATTAGTCTACCACGATCCTTGTACCTTACGATTTTCATTCCTGCAATTTTCTTAAATGTCCCAAGATCTTTCATTTCAAATTCTTTCTTAATTTGTTTTTTCAACTTATCTATTTCAATCATGCTTTAACATGCCAACCATATCGTCAACATATAATAAGAGGTATATGTATAATGACTTTGATAATTGCTTAAAGTAAACACAACTATCATAGTTATCTTTAAGATAATTGTGTTGAGCCATAAAAAAAATTCAAGTCTTAAATACCATTACCCTGGGGATTGCTTGAGTTCACACAAGGATCTTTTCAAGTGACAAACCCAATTATTCTTTCATTGAATTACAAAACTAGTAGGTTGCTGTATGTAAGTGGTTTCATTCAAGTCTCCATGAATGAATTCTATTTTTACATCCATTTGTTCAAGTTCCATGTTAAAATGAGCCACCATGGATACAATTATACAAATTGATGAATGTTAGACCACTAGTGAGAATATATCATTGTAATCTACACTTTCCCTTTGTGTTGATCCCTTAGCAACTAATCTTTCTTTGATCCTTGGAGGCTCAACCCCTGAAATAATTTCCTTCTTCTTATAAATCCACTTACTCTTTACTAGTTTGGTGTTTTTAAGCTTTGGAACTAAGACCCAAGTCTAGCTTTTGTCAAGTGAATTTATTTCTTTAGTCATGGCCGACATCCATTTTTCTTTATCCTTGTTGTTGATAGCTTCAACAAAGTTTCTTGGATCTTCATTCCAGCCATAAGGATGGCATAGCTAACTATGTCAATATAACATACCTTTGAGGTGGTTTTATGTCTCTCATTTGTCTATATGTGATGATAAAATAATAATTAGTAACATAAGGTCCAGGTCTTGATTGTTGAGCATTTTGTTCTTCATCGCTACTTTAAGATAGGTGATCTTCATCTTCATCACGTTTCCTAGTGACAGGCTCAACCTCAAACTCAAAACTCTCCAAACCTTGTTGGTTGGTCTTGATCTTCAATACTACTTTACGACTTGTAAAGTTCAATTTCATGAAACTTTACCTCCATACTGATAATGCATTTTCTACTGTCAAGACACCAAATTTCACATTCTTTAACCCCATTAGGACAACCAACAAACCTTCACAACCCTTGGAACAAGCTTGCCTTTTTTTTTTGTGATAGTAAATTGGACACCCAAATATCTTTCAATGAGCGTACTTTATAGCCTTGGCTGTTCACATTTCTTGAGGTGTCTTGAGATCAATGACGATTGAGATACTTATATTGATCACGTAATATGTTTTATGAACAACTGCACCCGTGAATTGTGCATGTGTATTCCATGATGTTTACAATGACTATTTAACTCAACAGCACAATACTCTAACCCATCCCAGTTCTTAGATTCTTAATATTTTTCTCTGCTCTATTTTCAATCACTACTTTCCATTCTTTATAGATTTTGAATGCTATATTTTTTATTTTCAACAAATAAATCTAAACTTTTCTACTAAAATCATTAAGGAAAGTAATGAAATATTGGTTTCCTCCATATGTTTCCACCTTTTCAGGAACCCATAAATCACTATGAATGTACTTCCAAACAACCTTGGAATTGTGCTTTTTCAATGTTGAAGTTGACCCTATGCATTTTCCCATAAACACAATGCTCACAAAATTCAAGATCACCAATTTTATTTCAACCTATCACACCTTGATTTCCATTTATCTCCGCCCTTTAAGGCTCATGCAGATGTCCCAATATTTGATGCCATATATTTGTTTTGTTCGGAGTTGTTACTACCACGACTGCAACTCTAGTGACAATATGCCCTTTTAGAAGATAAATTCCACGATTTATAATTCCTTTCATGACTACAAGAAAACCCTTGATCACCATGACCAAACCCTGTTAGAACCAAGTTGGCTTGAAAAACAATGACCCTTAATTATTTTAATGATAACAAAATTATTTTGTGAAAACAATTTATTGTACTAATGAATTTGTTTAAGTGTGAAGAGGCTCTGTTAAATTTTTCCTATGATGAATAAGAAAAATAAATGAAGAAATCAAGGCAATGTTTTGAAGAATATGTTAAAGTTGTGTTTGGTTCTCATCAACGCACCTCTAATGAATCTATTAATACAAGCTTTCATTCTAATATTTTGCGTTTGATAATTCTGGCAAAACAGTTGATCGTCTTGTCAACGCATCAAGTCAAGACACCGAAAAAGTCAACGCTATGGTAAAAAGCCAACTTTCTTCAGTCAAACATCCGAGTCCAAAACTTTGAAGAAGTCAACATCTCAACATCCTCTACTCATTAAAATTGGGCTTATCCTATGAGTCAAGAAGGACAATGACATCCTTTGATAATGTCATTCTCTAGTTTCCTATTGCTTTTATCAAGATATTCTGAATTGATTATGAAGACGTTTTTTAACATGTTTTTAGTATTGATTCAAGATTTGTGAAGATTTGACACAATCCATTTTTACATGTCGATTTCATGCAATTACAGCAACGATCAGAAACCCTAATTGCTTTGGAGTTTCTTCACTGCAAAATATATAACACACAAGAAACCTACTACAGACATATACAATAACCTGTGAAAACTTTGCATGATTTCTGAGTGTTGAAAAACTTGAATGGACATGTTATAATCTTGTTGATGATTGTATTATATATTTTAAAGTGATGGGCATCACTACCATGTTAATCAATGGCGAACCAAGATAAATTGATTTGTGTTTCCTCTTCTTATGTCTTCATTTACTTTTGCTTTATCATATTTTTATATTATCATCTGTATTATAAAAATATTTTTGCTAAAAACCTTAAAAATACAATTCAAACCCCATTTTTATTTTTTTATTTTTATGTTTTTAACTCTTCACGCTCCTCTCTGCCTTGTAGGAACATGGTAATTCCTCCAACATACCAAGATAGATTAGGCTTCACTTTAATTCAAGAACATGTCTCACGCTTGATTGGATCATGTCTACCATATTCAAACTTGAGCTTGATGAAGTCAATTCCAACAACTTTGCATTCTGATTTTCTCCCCATAATGACATTTCAACTATTAATGTCTCTGTAACCAAGAAACTACTATTTGTTGGATGTCATGTGAAATGAGAAACCTGAGTCAAGAATCCAATCTTCTTCCATAGTTCTTGTTGAATTTGCCATCTACAGCTTTGCACTATTATATCCTTCAAACATCATAGAGACACTTCCATAGTCATCATCACTATAATTTTTCTTCTTGTTTTTCCTGTCAGGGAAATCTTTCTTGCAAATGAAGCATTTCTATTTTGAATTGTCATTCTCTTTATTCTTGTCTTTTCCCTTTTACTTGTTATCCTGCTTTCCACCTTTTCCTTTGACATTTAAACAAGCCTTCACTATTATGTTTTTTAATTTTTGGAGATTTTCACTTCAACTCTTTTGAGTATAGGGATGATTGAACATCTTCTAATGAGATTGAGTCTCTTCCGTAAAGAAGAATGCCACACAAGTTTTCATAACTGATTGGCAAATAATTTAGTAATAGTAAGGCTTGATCTTCTTCATCAACCTTAACATCAATGTTCTCAAGATCTATGTTGATCTTATTAAACTCATCTAAGTGACCCACAACTATTTTTCTTGATTGTGTCTTTACTCTGTAGATTTTTTGCTTCAAATATAACCGATTTACCAACGATTGTCATTTATAATTATCCAATTTTACCCAAATTCCAGCAGTTGTTGTCTCATTTGAAACTTCCCTCGGCACTTTGTCACCAGGACTAGGGATCAAAGCACTATGAGTTTTGGTCATGATCTCATTTTTTCTTTTTAGAAAGTGTTGAGACCATGTTCTTTTCTCCCTTAAGAGCCTTTCCTAAACCTTAATGAATAAGAAATGCTTTAATCTTGAGATGCCACTTGCCAAAATGATTCTTCCTTTCTCTGGATCATATTTTGTTGATGTCATAACCCCCTTTATTGCAGCCAAACTCTGTTATCAGTTGTTAGGATCATGTTCAGTTGAAAGAAAAAACATTACTTGAATCCATTAATTACATAAAACTAAAGTAGTTGGATATGCAAGGAATGAATTACAATATTTTAAGTTTAGTCTCTAAAACTTTTTTATTCACTTCTAGTCTCTAAAACTTTTTTATTCACTTTTAGTCTCTATTATAAATTTATAGGGATTAAAATTATTTTTTTTTTTACAAAAAGAAAAAACTCTTCAAAATAAAGACTTAAGAGAATAAATTTTTTTTGAGACTAAAAAGTGAGATTTTTTTATAATGACTAAAATAAAATTTTGAGATTTTATAATGGCTAAAATTTATTTTATCTCTTTTTT
>JBBPBP010000004.1:45384045-45401737 GCA_037974735.1 Cicer chorassanicum | reverse complement strand
GATTAATCTCTGTATGCACTTATAGGAGATATTTGGTTAACAAAAAAAAAAAACACTATATTAATTATTGACCATTATTTCTTTGACGAGTAAGAAACAATATTTAATTTGATGGATAGAGGTGAGACCTAGTAGTAATGATATGTGGTACATATATTATTTAATTTGCCACCTTTATTGTATAGTGTAAGCAAATTTCTATTTAAGTCACGTGGTTTGCATACACTTCCTCATACTATCCCTTGCTTGTTCCTTCTCTTGCTTCATATTATTAACACATAGAAAATGGTGCTCGTTGGTAAAATTAGCACTGAACTTGGGATCAAAGCATCATCTTCCAAGTTCTACAATCTCTTCGCGTCACAACTTCACGATGTGCAAAATCTTTGTGAAAAAGTTCACCACACCAAGCTGCATCAAGGTGAAGACTGGCATGGCTCTGAGTCAGTTAAACACTGGACTTATGTCATAGGTAAATAAATATGTTTCTAATTCAATTAACATGCCAACCAAACTATATATCTTATTTGTAAATAGAATATATTGTGTTGGAGGAAAAAATATTAGTAGTGGAGATTAAATTATTTTTTCGATGTCTCATCTCAACCCAACCAAATAATCTTGTTTGATTTCGATTTTATATATATGAGAATTTGGTAGTCTATCATAAAATTAAAACTTGATATTTATCCTATGATTTTTTTAAAACAAAAGTCGTTTTTTATTTCTCCTAAAAAGTTTTCAAATTACATTATTCATAAAAATAATATTATAATATTAAACATATAACTTTTTTAGATATTAATAAAAGTTGAAAGCTTTAATAGGTTGTGTGCTTTGGGTTTAAAAGGTATATTTGTTTTTTTAAAAACATTTTGTAGGAAAAACAAAATACAATTAAAGACAAAAGTTTTGATCATGGCACAAGATAAAAAAAAATAGTGATGGAAGTCTTTGATCCCTACACCAGCATAACTAACAACTTTGGGCAATTTATCGTTTAAAAATTATAATATATATCTAGCTAATTTCATTCTTAAGACAACCTTTAGTCGCTAAATGTGAAAATCTTGCCTCACCATTGGCGATTTAAACACCACCGAAACAAAAACAAAAAAACAAAGCAATTTGGGTGAAATATTGAGAATTTAATTAGTATCTTTTATGTAAAAAATATTTGAAATTAATGGAATCAATCTAATTTGTAAATATTTCTAGAAAAATATAATTTTGATTTTTTATCTTTTACTTAATATTTATTTTGGTGATTTTTCTTCTCTTTTTTTTAAATTTGTTTTGCTCATTTACCTTTTGTTTTAGTTCTTTATCTTTTATTTAATAATAATTTTAATCTTTTATATTTTCTAAAATTATATAAGTTTTTCTTTTTATTAACTAGGACTATAACGAATATTATATAAAAAATAAATGACAAAAAACGAATAAAAAATATATAAAGGAACAAATCAAATAAAAAAAATGACCAGCCAAAATAAATATTAAGTAAAAATAAAAGATTAACAAAATTATATTTTAACCATTTTTTTAATATAGTTGTTAATTAAAGGGACATTGTTAGTCATTTTGCAACTTTTTTTAGGAGAATTGAATTTCGTGAAGTTTCAAAAGTAAAATCTTTGTGTTGAGCTACTCATGAACAATATATTTTGTTAATTAGTAGAATTCAAAAGTTTTTTATTTTAGTCTTTTAATTTATACGAAAATAAAACTTAAATAATTTATAATTCGACTGATAGATATATAAAATCTGAAATAATATTATTTCAACCAAGATTCAAAATTAGATTTTAGAATTTAAAAGTTTTTAAACAAATAAAGAGTGATGAAAGAAGTTTATCACAATTAATTAAAATTTGAGAAATTAAAATCACTTAAATATTCATGCTACCAAAGTTGTACCCTAACCTGAACCAAGATCCAAAAGGAAACTAAACCATATTTTAATAATTATATTTATATTTATACATGAGATAAGATTAATTGACACCAAGATGTCAAACTTTACTTTGATATCAAATCTTATCCTTCGATTTTAATTTAATCAAAGGTTCACATTGATTCTCTTAAGTTTGTAGGTGATCATTAATCTGTGTTAAATTTAAAGTCCTCTTTTATTCACTTAATCTCACGTGACCATATCTATCAGCTGACTCGTGCGCCAACACCACAACGTCGGTGGTTTCTTCTTTTTTTGAGGAAACGCCGTGATAGTTGCCTTCTTTGGTTTTCTTTAGCTTTTGCATTCGGTCATAGTGAATTGATGAACAATTAAACCTGCAAAAAATTGAAACTCCCAAACTAAAATATTGGAGGTTCGCTGTGGTTTAAAAAAAAAAAGTGTAATTATATGTTTGATTCCTCTATTTTTATAAATTCACGAAATAGTTTCTTCTATTTTAATAGTCGACAGTTTTGGTGTCTATCAAATTTTTGAACTAAAAAATAACGATTTGACGTATTTTAAAAAATAATGTGAGACACAATTCTGTAATATAAAATCATTTATATGTATTAATTATTCATATATTATTAATTAAATTATAAATATGAATCATTTCTGAAGTTGAAAGTTAAGTTTTTACAGTATTTTATTTCAATTTTATAGATATTAATTATTATACATCATCATATCATATTATTGTCGACTTTATATGCCGTAATTATTTATATGTTTTAATTAAAAATTCAAACGGAAGAACAAAAATTGTCGACTTTTTAAACAGGGATTAACTTCATAAATCAGTAAAAATAAGAGACTAAAATTACAATTAAACAAAAAAAATTATATATAAAAGTAGGAGTTGTTTAATATGGATATAGTTAAAACGTGGACTTCACTCTTTTTTAATAAAATTTTATATTTGATATCCATTTTTTTATTATAAAATTTATTTTTAACAAAAAAATAGTAAAGGTTCATCATTAGACCGTTTTTAGAGTTTCATAATAAACACACCCATGAAAGTTAAAACCAGAAATATTTGAAAAATGGAAACAATATAATTATCTATTTTGTATTACAAACGGATCCTTATTTTTTTTTTCTATAATTCAAATTTTTATTAATTGTAATTATATACAACATATTTATCTTCTTGGTATTAATTGTACGTGACATTACAACAGATGGCAAGGTACACACATGTAAGGAGAGTATTGAAGAAGTTGAGGAACAGAACAAAAAAATCACTTACAAGCTATTCGGTGGAGATATTGATGAGCACTATAAGAGCTTTAAATTTATCCTCGAAATATTTGATAAGAGCGATGGAAGTGCAGTAGTTAAGTGGACTGTTGAATATGAGAAGATCAATGAGGATGTTCATCCTCCAAATGGCTATGTTGAATACCTTAACAAATGCACTAGAGATATTGATGCTTATCTTGTCAAAGCATAACTCCATAAGTCATATATAAAATAATCAATAAGGAGTAATAATGGCTTAATGGTGTTGGCTATGTGGATACGAGTGATCATTTTATAATTAGTGTGATATTTGTAATGGCATGTGTTGCCTAAACATATGCATATATGCATTGGCTTTGATCCTTTGTTTCTATGTATGTTGAAGATTATGTCTTAAATTATGTGATGCAAATAAATATATATTTGTGCTTACCAATTTATATTTGCGATAATGGTTTTTTTAGACTTATTATTATGACAATATAACTCTTATTTAGATCAAACACCTTATAATTCCAATGTTTGATCAATTTTTCTGAATTATTTTTATGCTTGCTTAGCCAATTTCCATTAGAGGATAGGAGGTGTGACACCCTCTATCTCAAAACATAGATTTCATGAATATTAGTTTAAAAGGTGGTACTTTTGCGCGGAATATATTTTTAAAAACATTTTTGACAAGCACAATAAAAAGTATAACATGGTAAGACAATAAACCAAAATATTTTTAATCGCATTATAAGAAAAATAATCACAAGTTTCTTGAAAAATACATTAATTGTGATAATTATGACACCTTAAATCCTCAAAATAAACATATTGAAAATATTGTTGAGCGTAAATGAAAGTGGATGAAACTCTAAAGAAAAGATAAATTAGTGAAGGAAATTTAAAGAAAATTAAAGTGGATGAAACTCTAAACAAAAGATAAATTAGTGAAGGAAATTTAAAGAAGGATAGTGTAAAATCACTCTCTAATTTTATCACTACATTTTGTGACTAAGGAATTAGATATAAATTTCCTTTTTATTGGTTACTAATTTTTGTGGCTGATTTTATTTATTTCTAATAGTGAATATACTAGATTTCCAAAACATTTTTCCCTAAACTCTCGATGATGATTTTGAAAATACGACCCATTCCTACTTATTTTGAGAGCATAAAAAAATAAAACTTCTCAAAATTCTTTTGTGCATATCAAGAATAAAGAGCAATACATCATCTCAAATCTCACAATCACAGTTATGCTATGTTAATCTTATACTTTTCACAATGCTACACTTCTCATGATTGTGATACCAAATTAGTCTAGATACCAACTAGTCTAAAGTACTTGTAATGAAAGGAATGTGACACTATGTCCTTATCATGGATGAACACATTCAAATCTTTTGTAGGCTCGCTCAACATCATAAATCATCATATCACTATTTGGGGTCTCGTTGAGGTACTAATGTGTTGCACAATAGCTCCTGGTGTAGGATTACTGTTCCTATGCAATTTATGAATTCTCCACCCTAATACCCCCAAGATAACAAGTGATCGTCACACCAAGTCCCAACATATTGTACTTCCCCTTTCTCACTTGGTTACTTAGCCCTCCTTGTTAGTGCAAAAGTGATTTTACCTACAATCCTCTAATTGATATTTTGATGATAAAAAAACAAACAAATAAGAACAATTATCCCCTAACTGTATTTGTTAAGTGTGCATATTAAATTAGAAATCAAATAAGTATATTAATGACTATCTATTTTATGGTAGCATAAATTATGAGTAAGTTAGAGATAATAATCCAAGTGTTTCTAAGATAAAGAATATTATCACCTAATAAACAAGTAATTATGTTTACTAATAGAGTAAGTCATAATATAGAAATAAAAAGCATTGCAATGAGTATATGATAATGTACAGTACAAACCAAAGTGTTAAAGAAAAATGATATACAAGTGAATGATTGACCCTCTAAAGACAAAGGAAAATAACACTAAATTGATTATCTTTCTCTGACTAAAGACCTATGTTGATCCTCCGACTCAAAGGTAAAACACTACAAGAAAACCCTGATTTTGTAGCGGCCAAAAGCCATCACAAAGGAAGGAAAACAGCCACAACAAGCACATTTGTAGCGGCCTAAGGTAGCCACAAATAGTCCAGTCACAAAATTTTGTGGCGGCCAAAACAACAACAAAAGCTGGTTTTTTGGTTACCATTTGTGAGGGCTTATACCGCCACAAAGGATAAAGTTGATTAAAAAAATCCACAGTTTGTGTGGTCTAAGGCCGTCCCAAATTCTCCTTTTTGTGAGGGCTTAGGCCACCACAAAGGTTGAAACTAATTAAAAAACACAGTTTGTGAGGGCTTAGGCCGCCACAAATGGGTAACTTTATTGTAAAAAAATTTATAAAATTCAAAATTAATATTTATATAATTTATAAATTGAAAATTTAAATTAAATTAAATATTATATATAAAAAATAAAAATATAATTTTAATATTAATTAAATTATCACTACCAAATAAAATAAAACATTCCAAATTAATAAATTATATCATACAAACAAAAAATAAAACACACCGTAATTAAATAATAATGTATAATATATTCATACAAACCAAAAATAAAAATAGAAAGAAGGTAGAGACAAGGTAGAAAAATATTTGTAGAGAGAAAGGTAGAAAGAAAATTTGGAGATAAGGTAGAAATGAGAAATGAGAGGAAGAGTGATATATATAGGGAGAAAATATGGCATTTGTGGCGGCCAAAACGGCCACAAAATGCCAATGGTACTATTATTTTTGTGGTGGCCTAAGCAGTCAGAAAATGTTGCCTTTGTGGCGGCCAATACCCTCACAATGCTCCAACGGGCTGATTTTGTGGCAGCCTAAGCCCTCATAATGCTCAAACGTTCTGATTTTGTGAGGGTATATGCTGCCATAAAGTCCTGCTGCTATATTCAATCAATCAAGTCCGTTGTGATGGTATTGGTAGTGAGAATGAATGGATGGTGGTACTTATCCTCAAGGTATCGTGTTCAATTCCCACGGAAGGCAAAAGTTCGCTATTTCCTATGGAGAGGAAAGAGGGGGCAAGAAGGTTGTGATTAATAGTGTCGATAACGGTAAGGGTCGGGCTGTTACAAAAAGGCACCTTTTTTGTAACAGCCTGACTCTTACCGTGATCGGCACTGTTAATCGAGTTTTTGCCTACCGTGGGAATTGAACCCAGTACCGGGGGGATAAGTACTATTGTCCATTAATTCCCACTACCAATTCGTGATTAATAGTGCCGATAACGGTAAAGGTCGAGCTGTTACAAAAAAGTCGAACCCCGTACCTAGGGGATAAGTACCACCATCCATTCATTCCCACTACCAATTGAATTGTGGTTCAATTGCTAGTGGGAATGAATGGATGGTGGTATTTATTCCTTAGGTACCGAGTTCGATTCTCATGGCAGGCAAAAACTCGTTATTTCCTATGGAGACGAAAGGGGGGCGAGAAAGTCGTGATTAAAAGTGCTGATAATGGTAAGGGTTAGGCTGTTACGAGCTTACTTTGATGACTTTGCGTCTGATAATTCATTCTAGTAAACTAGTTGATCGTCTGGTCAAAGTTTCAAGTAAACACTTTGATACAGTCAACACTCTAATAAGAAATCAACATTCCAACATCTTCTGATTGTCTAAAGGGTTATTAGAATTGATGTAAATCAATCAAGTTGTTTGATACACTTGAATGGATGTAGGATTTCAAAAGTAATATTGTCCCAATGAGAGTTAGAATCCTAGAAACAAACTTTGTGAGAATTTAGCCACAACCTAGAACTGATGTAAATCAGCCCAATATTGGTTCGTCCATAAGAGATACTTGAAAAGGTATAACAATACTCATTAACCTCACCTGGAGTAAATAATACTTGTATGTTGTTGTTTAAAATAATGGATTTAGTCTTCGACTGTACTAGGAAAAGTCTCGTCGTAAGGGGAGGACTAGATGTTGCAACAACCTCTTGTGAACTAGCATACAAATTCTTGTGTCCTTTATCTCTCTCTGTGTTATTCTAAAATAAGTTCTTTATGATTCAACTTTATTTTAACTAAACCTGTTTTATAATCGTAACTTGAATTATTTGATAAAAAACTTACGTTTGGTTAAGCAATTTAACTAATTTTCAGAAACGGAAAAACACAATTCAAACTCCTCCTTTCTTGTGCTTTCAGCACCTTTAATTAGTATCAGAGCTCGGCCTATTGTTTGAGCAATTTACCGTGTAAGAGTAAAGATTATTTTCTACTGAAAATACTAGTGAAATGGTCCTGAACTTTATGCTATCAAAATTTCTTTCAAAACCTAGATTAACAAAAACTAATTCTTAAAGATTGTAACTGCTATGTGAAAAATGGATAAACCGCATTAGCAGAACATCTATTTCCCAAATAACAATTTCATGTTCTTAGCAAAGTTTTCTCATCAATTTTTTTTTTTTTTTGGGTATCCTTTTAAAAGTTTGAGTAAATGTGTTATAGGTTGTTCTTATGTAGTCACTCTTCAATGACATTTTGAGTAGTAAAATATAATCTTTGTATTGAGATAAATGAAGGCTAAAAGAGAATAATAGAAATGAAAAATGATTTTTGTTGTGTCTTCGAAATAAAGTGAACATCTCAAAGTCATATCTATGAAAATACTTCATCATGTGATTAGTGTTTATTATGTTTTCTGTTGTTGCTTCTTGAAACTCTTCAATGACAAATTAGAAAAAAGTCTTATGCTTCAATAAGACAAAGTGAGTTAATTAGTGAGAAGAGTCAATATTCTAATACTGAAATTCATCCTCTGTTTGAAATAAGTATTAGTTTGATACAACAAAATTGTAAGTGCAAAGTTATTGAAACGTTATAATGCATGTAAAAAATGAAACTAATCAAACAAGGAGAAGATGCGCATAATCAATAATGAAGATGTATATGGATACTTCTTAAAGACTGATTTGCCTTACATGGTGATTGAAGATCTCCAATGGTAACATTCTCAACAGACACTTTTGCTATATATTTAGAAGAAATCGTTCAGTCAATCTAGTGTGTGAGAGAGAATTGAAAATGACAATCTGTTAAGAAGAAATTTTGAAAAAGTCTAGAACACATCAAAAGAAAAGTATGAATTAAAAATCCTCTTAGTAGAGAGTTTTTAGAATTGATGTAAATCAATCAAAGTGTTTTCATAAACTTGAACTGATATAAGACTTGATATGTAACATCATTTAAATGAGAGTTAGAAACCCATAAATAGACGTTGTGTCAATTTAGACATAAACTAGAACTGATGTAAATGAGCCTGATAATGGAAAGAACTTTCTTACCCCTAAGAGGTTCCTAAAGAGGTACAAAAACGCTCATGATTCTCAACGGAAAGCTGCTAGAATGCTGAAGAAGGGTTCTAACAGTGACAGTCTAGAGAGGACTAGATGTAGTGGATTAAGAAGCAGAGTAAACAATACTTGTATGCTATTAATTGGAATAGTGGATTAAGTCCTCAACTGTACTGAGGAAAAATCTCTCTATAAAAGGAGGACTAGGTGTAGCAATAGTTTTGTTGTGAACTAGTATAAAAATATGTGTTCCTGCTCTCTATGTTTATCTTATCTATGTTCTCTATGATTGAACTTCTTTGTCTCTAAATCTGTTTTAATCGTAAGTTGAATAATTTGATAAAGAACGTACATTTTGGTTAATCTTTGTATTATCTTTCAGAAATAACAAAACACAATTCAAACCCCTCATTTCTTGTGTTTTCCATAACCTTTTGAAAACTCTCTCATGGAATAACCTAAAAAGAGTTGCTTTGGTATTCCAATGATTTCAAGGTCTGAAGCCATTCCTTTGTCTCCTTAAGGAGAAGATCTTTGCCTCTGTTGTATATCATTCTTAACTCACCATTTGAGATTCACATCTACGAAATCAAAGCAGTAGAACAAAGAACTGCATTTGCTGATTCATAAGAAAGAATGATTGGAACCAAGCTAACTTTGCATCTAGTTAAAAGATCATCTGAAAGAAAATATGAAAACCTCTAGTAAGACAAAAGTATAGACAAATTTTCTCAATCATCATTGTTTATTATTAGTTTGGTACTCTGCAATTTATTTCAATCAATTCTTTGTTTATTTGTTTGCTTTTATCTTATATGTTTGACTTGTTTATCCTATCCCTTGTCCTTGTTTGTCTAGGAAATAATTTTACTCCGTTTTGTGTGTCTGTGTAGTCTTTTCTTATTCTTGTGTTACATATCTTATGTCTTGGTCTATGTTGTCTTGTCTTTGATCGTATCGTATGTGTTCTTATTAAAAAAATTTCTTAGTTTACATTCATCAAAACCTAAGGTTTGATTTTTTTTTCTTTTTGTTAAACTTTTCTTTCTTTTCAAAAATCACTTTTTTCCGTTAAAACCTTTATGTCCCACCCCAAATCCTTGTTTCATCCAAAATGTTTTAAACATTAAACTCCTTAAAAAAAAGCTAGTTCAATATTATGTCCTTGAAGTAACAATGTCAATTTCAAGGAAGGGAATTTGAATTGTAATTATCCCTTTTTAAAAATTCCTGTTAAAACTAAAAATATTTAACTCAAGATTGATCTTGGTTATAAACGAAGAACGTTCTTGGTTAGTGAAAATACACAAGAGATATATCCTGGTCCACCCAACACGGGTTACGTCCAGTCCTCACAATTGTGAGATTTTTCACTAAGTGCTCAAAGCAGGATCGTTCTTTATTTTCACACAGCTTTTATAGATCAATCTTGATCTGTTACAAAGTACTACCTTTCTACCTAGAAAGGATTTCCACATGTTACCTTTCACTTTTTTCAGAAAGGATTTTTACAAACTACTCAAGCTATTTCAACAATATAGTCTTGAGTTACAAAGTGATGATATAGAGATTGATAGAATCTGAGTATGCTCAACTCGTGTTTGAGAATAGATTCTAGGATTTAGAATTCAGTAAAACTGATTCAAATATTAAGTTAAGAACACAAATGAAACTTTGAAATGATTGAGAAGCTCAAGAGAATTCGAATATGATTGTTTGAGTGATGTATTGCTTTGCACTTGAAGCTCTAATCTGCTTGAGGCTTTAATTTATAGACTTCAAGAAGGCTAATGACAACTCATTTAGCCGTTGAGAATGGTCCAGCTGTCATGTGTCGGTAAGTAGATAAGATAATCCATTAAGCAAGAATGTTCTTGCTTAAAGCACAAATGTTCTAGTAAACCAATAACGATCTCTGTTTTTTCTTTGATATGTGCTGACTTTTAATCTTAGCTTGACAGTTGTGTGAAGTGATCCATGCTTTGTATTAGGTGTGTAGGCTGTTAGAAAGTACAGTAGGGGTGTCATGTCCAACATGTCAATTTTGTACTTCATGCTTGCTTAACTTGGAGAATGATCTTGCTTTAGGAATTGTGAAGCATAGTCTTTTGCCTTTGTCACTTGGAGTGATTCTTATACTGAATTGATCATAGTATATTTCTGGTGAAATTCTGAAACGGATTTCAAATCCTGCATCTAATCTTTTAAGAATCTGATTATTCTTGTTATTTTAGAACTATGGAGAACGTTCTTCGTTTTCCATTCTTCTGTTAAGAACGTTCTTCATTTCTCTGAATAGACTTGCTTCATTTTAATATGATCTGTTTTGAAATGCTTGGTACCTATCTTTGTTTAACACACTCAAACACAAATGTTAAATACCAAAACACTTAGAATCATAATTAGAAGTCTTAATTAACATTTGTTTAATTATCATCAAAACATTAATTTGGGATTTTGTCTCAACAATCCTTTATTGACATTTCATGTTCTTAAATGATCGAATTCTGACACTGTACTCTCATAAGGACTTTAAGATCTTCTTAAAACATGAACTGCTCAACTTCATTGCTGAAAAGTTCAAAAATCTTAAGTTCGTTACATCAGTTATCTACTGTCAACAAGATGGTTTATACAAGGAGATTCACAAAATGCATTCAAAATTTCACTCTGCGCAAACCTTAGGTGTCAATGTCTCCCTCTTTTCACTAAGTACCTTACGTACAAAGAGGAAGTTATAAAAAGAACATATAAAGCTTTGTGCCTCATTTTGTCTTAATCTTTTATATTGGATAGAAATTTGAAAGTAATAACAAGAAGTTTGGAGCACCTACAATCCTATCAAAGATTTATCTTTAGAAGATTATATCTCAAATTCTATATTTTGAGAAATTACCATTCGATAAATCAAAAATAATTAGAGAAAAGGGAAGAATAAATCATCTCATTTTCCTTAGTTATATTTTACAAGTCAGAAGGTAGGATCCTGAATAAGAAAACTTCTTCAATCATTATATCAGATTAAAGTTCAAAGAAGGAAGACACTTACTGAAGAAGATGTGAAGAAAGAGACTTAGTTTATTTATGTATTAGGAATTGGTAATTAAAACCTAATATGTAATTGAAGTTAATAGAACTGGTTTAGAAACGCTTAGAATAAACCTTAGGACCTTTTAACAATTTTTCTTTTTAGCCCTTTAGTAATGAGTACTGCAATTGTAATGTAGTCTCTACTTGTTACAAGTATAATATCAATTATGAATTGAATACATGGTGTTTCCTCTACTTTCTTCCTTTTGCCTCTGGTCTTACTTTTGCATATGTGTCTGCTTGTTTTTTGTTTAAAAAATTTATTTAAGCCAATTATCTCTTTCTCTACCCACAACCATTCATCTCCTTCCACTGATTGTCTCGTGCTTTTAACCACATGTATCAAAGTGTTTGTCAAATCTATGTGCATATTTCAGTCTCACTCTTCGTTTTCCTCCACGCCCTCATCATTAAGTTTTCTTTTTCCAAAACAATTTCATTTCCTTTCTAAAAATAATATGGCAATTTATACCTCAAATGTTTTTCAGTTCCCCTATATATGTTCTTTCATTCATCTCCCAACATTTATTTTTTCCTCTTTTATCAACTCTTCTGCGATGGATTTTGGTTCTCCTTCAGCTAGGAAAAGGAAGTCACCTTCCTCTCCCGAGAAAAAGGAAATCCAACCATATGAAGTTGCCTCAATAGTGAACGACATTCTTTTGGAACAGCTGGAAGCTTGGATAGGTCTGCAAGAAGTTCACCACCAATTGGACCTTCTCTCGTCTCAAATAGAGGAAGTAGCTGAGCTTTTAAGGAGTGTCCTTAGAAGTCTTTGAATTGTGTTTTGACATTTCTGAAAAATACTTCAATTGCTTAACCAAAAATATGTTCTTTATCAAATCATGTCAGTGCAAAAATGATTATAGCTACAATCCTTTGGTTGAGGTTTTGATGATAACAAAAACAAACAAATAAAGAACAATTATCCCCTAACTTTATTATTTAAGTGTGCATATTAAGTAAGAAGATAGAGATTTATATTAATGATTATTTATTTTAAGGTAGCATAAATTACAAGTAAATTAGAGATAATAATCTAAGTGTTTCTAAACACAAAGAAGAGATGGAGCTTTGATCCAAAAACATACACTAATTCAGACCATTTCACTAGTATTTCCAACAGTAAGGGATCTTCACTCTTACACGACAAAATGCTCAATCAAGAGACCGATCTTTGATACCAATTAAAGGTGCTGAAAAAGAAAAGAAAAGAGGCATTTGAACTTGTTTTGCCATTACTGAAAGATACTTTGAATGCTTCACATAAAACTTTTCTTTATCAAGTCATTCAACTTAATCTTATAAAATAAGTTTAGTCAGAGTAATATTGAATCATAAAGAATGAAAATGAAAGAAATAGAAAGAGATATAAGAAACATAAATATTTTTATATTAGTTCACAAAAGACTGTTGCTACATCTATTCCTCCCCTTAAAGAGAGATTTTTCCCAGTATAGTCAATGACTTAATTCACTATTTCAAATAATAGCATACAAGTATTCTTTACTCTGCCTCTTTAGGTTTTGAGTATTTTTCTCTAGCCTCTCCAGGTTGTTGTCATCAGAACCTTCTTCAACTTTCTATTAGATGATCTTCTAATTAGAAGCAAAGTTATCTTGGTCATGATATTCCTTCTTGTGCCTAAGTGACTCATTATAGGTTTTGACATGACCATGAGTTTGACCGGACGATGAGAGAATTAAACTCATTTGTTGTATAAACTTCTCTAGTGGTGAAAACACATGATGGTCTTCCATAAGAGATTTTTGGTCCTTTATATGCAATCCGACTTCTTTGAGGGTAATCTAGTTTCAAAATTATTTCAAATACATCATCTTTGTTGTAACGAGGACATTCGACTTGTTGCCATTCAACGTTCCCAAAAAATGTTGAGTGAAACGTTGCATTGCTGACCATTTCTTCTAAAGGGTTACCTAGACATCTGAACATATATCCTAGATCATTGAAGTTTTTAGAAAACTTATCCATGATTGGTTAGATTGATTGTTGCTATGCATCAAAATGGTCCCATTACTTTGCACTAACAATTTGTTGTAGTCACTAATACTTCTTTCTATGAGAGCATAAATATCAGTATTAGTAAGTAGACTCTTCTGACTTATTAACTCACTATTCCTTATAGAAGCATACTAGTTTTGTCTAGTTTGTCATTGAAGAGTTTTGTTTTTAAAAAAGCACCAGAAGACAAAATAAAATTGAAACAAATCTTAAAAGAGGAAATACACATGAAGTTTTATTTTGCTATTACAAAAAGGAACTAACCACATTATGAAGTATTTCCTTAGATACATTTAATCTACAAAAGTATATGTCATATAGATATGACTTTGAGATGATTACTCTACTTCAAGAGACATAGTAAAAGTCCTTATTCATGTATATTCTTCTTTTTGAGTATTCATTTGTCTAAATACATAGATTTTGTTTCACTACTAAAAATATCATTGAAGAGTGATTTGCATAAGGGTAACTTTAACAAGAAAACCCCTTCCCTAAAGCAAATAAAATACCCCTTAAATTTTTTTGTGAAGGAGATGAAATATACTTTTGAGAAATAGATGTTCTACTAAAGCACTTATCTATTTTTAAAATAAAAATTACAGTCCTTGCGAGCAGGCTTTGTCAATCAAGGTTTTGAAAGCAATAAACAAAATAAATAAAAAATGATTGATTCAAGATCATATACTATTTCAAACCATTTCCCTAGTATTTCTAGCAAAGAGGGATCTTTGCTCTTACACGGTAAAGTGCTCAATCAAAAGACTAAGCTCTGATACCAATGGAAGGATGCTGTAAACACAAGAAATGAGGGGTTTGAATTGTGTTTGCCATTTCTGAAAGATACTTCAATTTTTCAATCATAAAGAACTAAGATGCGAGAAATAGAAGAAGATAAAGTAGACACATAAATATTTTATACTAATTCACAACAAACTATTGCAATGTCTATTCATCCCCTTACAAAGAGATTTTGACTTAGTACAATTGAGGACTTAATTCACTATTTCAATTAATAGCATACAAGTATACTTTACTTTGCATCTTTAGGCTTTGAGTGTTTTTTTTTCTAGCTTCTCCAGGTCTTCATCATCAAAACCTTCTTCAACTTTTTGGTATCCTGCCGTTGACATTCATGAAAGTTGTTGTACCTTTTTAGGTACTTCTTAGGGGTGAGAAAGTTGTTGCCACTATCAAGCTGATTTTACATCAGGTCTAGTATGTGTCTGAATTGACACAAAGTTTGTTTCTAGATTTCTAACTCTCATTGAGAGGATATTACATATCAAATCTTATATTACACAAGTGTGTGAGAACACTTTGACTGATTTACATCAGTTCTAATAACTCTCTATTGAGATGATATTTCTTTCATATTTTTCTTTTGATGTGTTCTTGGTTTTTTCATAGTTTCTTCTTCGCACATAGTCTTTTTCACTATCTCTAAATCACTCTCATAATGGATTGAGTGATTTCTTCTTAAATAGAGAGAAGAAATATTTGTTGAGGATATTACCATTGGAGATCTTCAATCACGATTTAATGCATATCAGTCTTTAATATGTATCCTTATATATCTTCGTGAATAATTCTATGTATCTTGGTATGAGGACATGGAAACCGAAGATACTATGATCATAACATGTCGTAAAGACTTTCAAACAAGTAGCAGATTCATAATGTTAATTAGAGGATGAACAAATGCTTTGTCTTCTTGGAGCGTTAACTTTTATCATAGCATTGACTTTCATCAAAGTGTTGACTTCTTTTAGAGCATACAACATAAATCAGAGTCAGACGATCATATGCTTGAAGTGATGATGTGATTATTAGAGGCAGACGATCATCTGCTTATCAAGCTTATTAGAGGCAAACGAACAAAGCATGGATGCGTTCATCAGAGGCAATTGAAATAGAACATATCATGTATTTCCAAAGTTACAAGAACTAGAGCATTGTTTACATTATCGAAGTCAGTCAATATCGAGTGTCGCTCACGTCACTGTAGGCATGTGTTAGAGCGCTTGCATCAGAGTCACACAACCAAAGTGGGGTAGAGTCTTGTTGTTCCTTTGTTTTTGTCTAATCACTAGAGGATATAGCTTATATCAGAACGCATACTTTGTAACGCTTGTCTTTGTACTACATAATGCAATACTTCTTATTGCTATATTACTACTTGCTCCGTTAGTAGACATAGTTACTTGTTTATTAGGTGATAATATTCTTTGTGTTTAAAATCTTTATTTGTCTAATTTGATTTCTAGTTATATGAACGAGTTTATTGAATTATTTTTCTCATCTTTATGCTTAATTAATTATTTTTATTGTTTGATCAACTTTAAACTGTTTTATGATTCGTATTTTGAAACAGAAGTGGACTTTACGAATGTTTGAAATGATAAATTCATGATATTGTAGTGTAGGATAGATGCAGATCATGAAACCAATTGAATTATTTGCAGAGACAATAGTTTAATAAGAGAATTCTTGTACTGTAAATCTTAAATTCACTAAGAAATTAGGGGTTACTTTGAAATTAAAGGTTCTGTCACTAAGAAATTAGGGCAAAAATAATAAATAGAATTAGGTAATAGTAAAATAAAGGAATCTAGTAACTATGATCAAATTAGAAACCAAAGTTGTATTCAAAGTGAAGTTCATCGCTGACATTTTTCTTATTAGAAAAGTTCAATTCTATTAGTTTTGTTAGTTTCAAATATTATTTCAATCAATTCGAAAAAATTTATTCAATTTTAGTAATTAAACATAATTCGATAGTATAACGCAATTCTTGAGTTTGACACTCGGTACTACTGTTTTAATAATTACTTGCGACGATTCAATACACTTGTCGAAACGCTGTCATTTCACAAGTTAGGAATATGATTGAAAAGTTCTTCAATCCAATTTTCTCAGAAATGACCGGCTCCTAGTTTGGTATAGTCAAAATGTTGTATAGCGAAGGTTTTGTTAAAATTCATCTATAAGCCCTGATCTTATGGGATGTAGTTATTGGGACTGCTTTAGAGTTTGTAAATGTGTCTGTTTGATTGTGTCTATTTGTATTAACCGAAAATGTTTACTTGTAAGTTGTGTGGTTTTGTTGCACATGAAATGAACTCATATTTTCAACAAAAAAATTACCACGAGATTTCAATGTAGAATAATTTCTCACTCACATTTTCAAATAAATCATCATCATTTAATTAATTCTGCATTGAGTTAGAGATGTAACACATAGGGTGTGTTACCTTACAAGTGAACCAAAGTTGCCCATGGATGCTAAAGGATTATTAGGTGCTAGAAACGTTTGACGTTTTATTATTTCAAAAATACGAAATATGCTCTATACATGTGAGTAATACAATAATCATAATTAATAAATGTAAAAAATCTCATCAATTAAAAACAATAAAATTGGGGATTGTGAAGGGTAATGGAGGTTAAAAACTCCCACAAAATTTATGTTTTGCATAATGCATCTAGAACATTTCAAGGAGGTTTTAAACCCTCCACCCACAGTATAGTTAAGGGACCAGTAGTCTTTCAAAACTCCTTCAAATAATTTGCTTCACACGTAAATGTGATGGTTTTTAAACACCAACAAATATATTTGTAGAGGTGGAAAATCCTCTCTAATTAGAATGAAACCTCCACAAAATAGCTTGTTGTTTGTAGTGTATCTCTATCCTTATTTAATTATTGTTATCTATTGTTTTAACTAATGATAATTAATCACTTAAAAATTGTCATTTTCTAAACTAATCTTTCAATCAATCTAAGTGTTAACTACTTCACTGTTCAAAAGATTTTAAAAAAAGGTTTTTGTTTTGTTTAACAAATATTTAAACTATATTTCAACATTTTATTTCTCACATTCGAAAACATGGGACTATTAATTCAAAAAGTTCACATAATTAAATTTTTTTTATCAACTATAAAATATACATTAAAATTTGAAAAATAACTAATAAAATGAATTATTTTTATTTTGT
>JBBPBP010000004.1:45309813-45382670 GCA_037974735.1 Cicer chorassanicum | reverse complement strand
AATTATTGATTTACTTTATTAATTTCTTATTTTAGAGGAATTAAATTTATAAATTTAATGGGTTTTGTATAATTAAAACTTTTTTTTTTAATCATCAGACAACTTACATTTTAACTATATAATTAGAGTCAATATTCACAATTAAAATATGAATCATATCCTATTGACCCGTGATAGTTGGAATGATAATTATATAGTGATATTTGATATATTGTAACTGGATTTTGAAAACGGGATATTTCTCTTTATCTACATTAATGTCAGAGAAAAAAATATAAATCCTATTATGTTAATCCAGCAATCAACAATATGCAAGGGCAGCAAACACAGCAACATACATGGTGTTAACAATAGAGATTCACGTAAAAAATTAAAGAGAAGATAGGATTCCAATAGAACTAATTATCAAATTTGAATAGTTCTTTGAAACAAAACATTCAATATTAATCTATATTTATAACTAGATAGACTAAATTCTAAATGAAAAGAAAAAGAATTATAATAAATAATTAATATAAAATCTAATCATAAGAAATTCACTTAGATTATAAACTAATCTAAAGAAATGAGTTAAGACACTCAAATATAATATCAAAAATATAAGATATTTTTTAATATTCTAACACTCCCATCAAACAAAAACTTAATAAGCATTAAATTTATTACAAATATAACATTTGAAATAAAAATTATAACACTTAACTTAATCCAATGAATAATGCCAAAACAATTAACCAATAAAGTTTGATTGGAAGATCAAACCAAACCAAACCAACTAATACTAGAACCAATAAAGAGGAGTAACACAGAAGGTGCAATAACCATTTCAAACGGTTATAATAAATAGGTGAATCAATAGAGAGATGAACAGCCATATCAAATAGCCACAACAAAGAGAGATGAACAACCGTATCAACTGAAGAAGGAGAGGTCAATAAAGAGATGAATCAATCGAGATATGAACAAGCACAAAAGGAGAACAACCAAATGAAATAGCCACAACAAAGAGAGGAGCAGTCAAAAAAGGAGCAACAACTAAAGCAATGAACCAACAGAGAGACGAGCAACCAAAAAAAGTCATCAACCATATCAAACAATTACAATAAAGAGAGAAATAAACTCAGAGTGAAAAAATCAAAGGAAGAAGTCGCAACCATATAAATAGTCACAAAAATATTTATTATTACCTAAAAATAAAACAAGAGGAGAGAGACAAACAACCTAAGAAATGATCACTAAAAAGAAAAACATCCACAACCGCATTAGAAAAGAGAAAATAGAAGACGTCGTAATTAGAATAGTATGATTACATTAACACCTTTTGGAAACTCATCGAAGAAATAATGACGAAACAGTTCGAGGAAGATTAACCAAGCTCCTATACAAAGTTAACAATAAAGATTCATGGAAAAAGAGAGAAGAAGATAAGTAGAAAGGAAGCTAGAGTTCCAATAAAATTAACGAAATAATTGAATAATGATTAAAGACAAAACACTCAAGTCTATATAAGAAACAAATAATAATAATAATAATAATAATAATAATAATAATAATAATAATAATAATAATAATAAATTAGAAATAAATAATATAAAATGTAATTCCAAAAGATACTTTTATATTATAACTAATTAAAGAAAATAACTTATCAACAATAATGTAAGATGATAAACAAGATATTATAAAATATTTTTTAATATTCTAGCAAATTGTACATAGAAGAGTAATAAAGAAGTTGAGAATTTTTCTTAAATTGTAGCTCACAATGAGTAATATACCGATATTGCTAAGTTGGTCCAACATAAAATCCCACAATTGTGTGTGAATTTATGATGGTATTATCGTCTTTTCAATAGACAAAAAAAAAAAAAGTTGAGTTTAATTCCTACACAATATACAAAACTATAGCAAAGACAATTATAATAAATGTTCCTTTTAATGACACACTTAAGCTTGCACCTGCAATCGCGAAATGTGTAAGTCTTGCACCCATTATCTATTCCAAAACCAAACAAAACAAATTATTCTGAATAAATATTGAACAATTAATTATTAAATTATAAGTAAAAATGTTGAAAATAATTAATGAAATCAATGTCATTTTTTAAAAAAAGAAAATCAAAAGATATTAATCAACTCTAATCTAAATAATTCATATATAAAATAGTACTTTAGGAACTCCTATACACAAAGTTTCATTAAAGTACCTAGCTTTTTATTCAATATATATAAAATTGTAAAAATAATTTCTAAAAAGGGATGGATGTAGTATTATTTATATGTTTTTGTTTACAAAAAATTATTGGTTAAATAAGTTTTTAGTCTCTATAATTTAAGCATTTTATTTTTAATCCTTACAAAAAAAAATCATAATCTTTTAGTCCCCAAATTTTGTTCTTCATTTTTTAAATATGCTTTTAAGTCAAACTCATGTAGATCTTCAAATTTTTGAATGTTTTTTGGGAATGCATGTTTATAATATTTTAAAAAATTACCTCACAAAAATTTAAATTTTTAACAAAAAAATAAATTAAATATGAAATTTTAAGGTCAAAAGCTTTAAAATTTATATAAAATTCATCTATTTATTAAAAAACTCTTCATTTTTTTAAAGAATATATTTGTAATATCCTAAACATAACTGCAAAAAAGCATTCAAATGTTCGAAAGACGCATGAGTTGATTAAAAGGCAGTGGCTAAATATGAAAATGAAAAAAATTTCTTGATATTAATTGCTCATGACATTACAATAGATGGCAAGGTACACACATGTAAAGAGAGTATTGAAGAAATTGATGAAGAGAACAAAAAACTCACTTTCAAGTCTTTGGTGGAGATATTGATGAGCACTATAAGATCTTTAAACTCGTCATTGAAGTTATAGATAAGGCTGATGGTAGTGCTTCCGTTAAATGGACTATAGAATATGAGAAGATCCATGAGGATTATGATCCTCCAAATGGATACATGGACTACTTTGCCAAATGCACTAGAGATATGGATGCTCATCTTGTCAAATGCATAACTCCAAAGTGATATAGATGATAAAAAAAATAAAGAGTAATAAATATTAATGGTTTAATGGGGTTGCCTTTGTGTAATATATAAGTTTTCATATTTATAATTATTGTGATGTTTGAAAAGGTATGTTGCATATATGCATATTCACCTATGTTGATCCTTTGTTAATTTGTATGGAATAATTGTGTCTATTGAGGAGTTTGTCTTAAATTATGCAATGCAAATACATATTTATTTGTGCTCTATAGTTTGTTTATATTTTCAATATGAATATGGGGATTATAATACCCCCTTTGAAATAAGTTGTATACAATATTTAAAGTAGACGTGGTAGAATATTAATGATGTTCCACTTTTTGTTCACGATGTGCTACTCTTTGATGGCGTTCTCATGGGTAATAAAGATGGTATCGGAGTCACATTTGTAGGAAATGTCTTGTCAACATGTTTGGTAGTTAACTACAAGAAACTTGACTTTACACTAAAAAGTCGTTGGTAAATGACTCAAATCAATAGGTATAAGGCAGAAAACATTTACCGATTTTTATATGTTGTCTATAGTCAACATATAGCTCCAGTTTTTTACCATCATTATAAATTATAACTTATAGTGACGAACATTTGTTTATGGGATGAACTAAGGGTTTTACTACCATTTTTATACCGTGGACATAGAAATTTGTGCAACTTTATAAATTATGTATCTCTAGTTTTGTTTCCATTACTATATTGGTTAGTGACACTTGTATTGCATGCGTGTAGATTTTGGCAGTAAATATTTCTTTCGCTAGGCAATTTTTTTTAGTTAAACAAATAATTTGTTATTTAGTATTTTATTGTGCAAAATTAATTAAATTACAATGTCAATATACAATAATATATATGTATATATGAATCAAAATAAAATAAAAGTTCAATATCATATATTCAAAATTACCATAAAATCTTACAAATATATTTATGGAATTGACGATAGTTAAACCATTTCTACATTAGAGTACTTTATAGTATTTACTAATCTTTAAAAAGATTGTCTTACTAACATAACAAAGTCTTATATAACAATCTCAAAATATTTAAAGAAATCATGACAACCTAATTGCCAAAACTTCATCTTCATAAATAAAATAGGTTTTAATATTCATCTACAAGCAATACAAAAAAATATACACAATTCAAATGTAAAAAATTAAGGAAATGATAATTTTAGTGAGAATTAATTAAAAGCAAAACTAAATATTATTTTCATTATCTTCATTGTTGTCCGAACTACCGGAATTCAAATGATTAAGAGCACTAGAAGCATTGAGAATCTATCATGAAAATAGAAGATATTAAATATGAATAAAAAAAGTATTAACACTACGAATCAACTTGTATGTTACATATGAAGATCAATAAAAAATTATATACCTGTCGCACAGCTTGGATCGTGTCATTCACATCTTCTCTAAAATATCGATTTTGAATCAAGGTCATAACATTTTCTAGCAATGCTTAACACTTATAAACTCTTCATTTTTTAGATTTAGAAAACTTGTCCATACATTGCACACATCCCTTCTTAGAAGATCCTTGTACCCAAGAAAATATGTCATCCTTCCAAGACATAGAACCTTGTGTGTTTTGGGGTAATTGAGATAATCCAACCTCATTACTATATTTGCTAAATTCTTCCTAAAACATAAACGTATCTATAACAAGTATATTAAGAAAGCAATATCCTAGATTAGCAAAACAACAACATCGAGTTCTTCCAATATTATAACAACTAGCATATGACAAAATTCAGCACTTTTTGAAAATCATTTAGAAGATGGAATAAATTGAACAAACATGGGCATATACTCGAAGGTTATGTACGCTATGTATTAGAATATTGGCATTGAACTAATCAATCATTAGCATATACTTTAAAGTAGCAAATTAATCACTGGAGTTACTATGAATACTTACTATATAACATACTATCAATTGTATTCCACAACAAATTTCAAAAAAACAAAACAAAACAACACTACAAAAAGTAGTCACTATTGTTAGTTCAAAAGTGGTTTTAGTTACAATTCTCTGGTTGGAGTTTTGATGATAACAAAAATAAACAGATAAAGAACAATTATCCTTTAGTTGTATTTTCTAAGTGTGCATATTAAGTTGAAAGACAAAGAGTTATATTAATAAATATCCATTTTAAAGTAGCATAAATTACAAAGTAAATTAGAGATCTACTAATGGATCAAGTTGTAATACAACAAAAGAAATTCTGCAAAAACAAGCACAACAAAGCATGCCTTCCAATATAAGATATATTCTTTGTTGTTTGAACAAAGACAAAAGAAACCAAGACTTCACTTCTACTCTACGGTCTAAATCTGGTGACACGCACATTTGTTATTGCAAGCTTCATTTGACTCTAGAAAAAGTAAGCAAGCTTTAGTTGACTCTGGGATGCGAGTGAAGTTGTGTCTCGATTGCCTCTAGAACGCAAACAATGCCTTGGTTAGTTATCTCTAATAAATTCAACAAATTAATTGTTTGTTTGCCTTTGAAAGATTCAACAAATGTATGTTCTTCTGCCTCTAATAAGCGTGACAAGCATGAATCTGCATCTGCCTCTAATAAGCGTGACAAACAAGAATCTGCCTCTAATAAGCGTGATAAGCATGAATCTGCCTCTAATAAGCATGACAAGCAAGAATTTGCATTTGCCTCTGATAAATGTCACAAGCAAGTAACTGCTTTTGCCTTTGATAATCGCTTCAAGCGTTTGACTTTGAGTTTTTATATATCCTCTAAAAAAGTCAACGTTAAGAAAAAGTCAACACTTTGAAAAAGTCATCGCTGAAGCAATTGCACATCCTTTGATGAATATTTTGAATCTGCTACCTGTGTGAAAGTGTTTAAGATTTGACTTGATCATAGTATCCTCTAATTCCCTGTCCTCAATACCAGGATACGTAGAATCACTCATGGAGATATATATGGATACTTGTTAAAACTAATCTGCCTTAAATGGTGATTAAAGATTTTCAATGGTAAAATTCTCAATGGATAAAAAAGCTAAAAGTGTTCTCACACACGTGTGCTAATATAGGACTTAATCTCTAACATCATCTCATTGAGAGTTAGAATCCTAAAAACAAACTTTGTTTCAAATCAGACATAAACTAGAATTGATGTAAATTAGCCCGATAGTGGCAACAAACATCTCATCCTTAAGAGGTACCTGAAAAGGTACAATGACTCTCGTGACCTTCAACGGCATGATGTTAGAAAGTTGAAGAAGGTTCTGAAGACAACAACCTGGAGAAGCTAGAGAAAAATACGCAAAGCCTGAAGAGGCAGAATAAAGAATACTTGTATGTTATTTATGGAAATGGTGGATTAAGCCATCGACTGTAATGAGGAAAAATTTCTCTGTAAGGGGAGGACTAAATGTAGCAACAATTTGTTGTGAACTAATATAAAATATTTGTGTCTCATTATCCTCTTTTATTTCTCATATCTTAGTTCTTTATGATTCAACTTTACTATGTTTAAACCTACTTTTAGAAGTTAAATTTTTTTTGATATAGAACAATTTTTGTAAGGAAATCGAAATAGCTTCAAAGAAACGGAAAATACAATTCAAACCCCCATTTTCTTGTGTTTTCCAGCACCGTCAACTATTTTAAACACGACCAATAAAGAAGAAGAATTTAAAACACGTTAATGAGGTGGATTGAAACTAAAAATTTCCAAAATCAATAAACAACAATTTCCTCTTACTAATGATTCACTTAGTAAGAAAGATATTCATTTGAACAAATTTATGACATTCTCAATCAAAGCAAATATAATCAATTAAAGCTCAAAACTTACAATCACTCTTGCTTCCTTTTCATTGACAATTGACTCATCTTTACGAGTACGATTTTCAATGTAAATTTTTCATATTCAAGTACCACTCTTTTGCCCCTTTTTTCTAAACCCAAATAAACAAGTTAAATGTATTTTATGTTTTAGATACAATTCACCCCATGAAAAGTACAAATCAAAACAAACCTTTTCATCAATAAGTTTTGGGAGCCTTTTTGTACCCATATAATGGACATCTTCGAACTTAGTACGATTTTGTTTATTAATTTGAGTTACTTTCTACATTTTATACCAAAAAAAAATTATTCAACATAATGAATCACTTAAGTTATTAATCATAGTATTTTTATCTTTATGTATGAAGTGACAATCTGATCTAAAGTGCAATGGTTTGAAAACTACTGTTTTTTTAGTTGCAGACTTTCATTCAATGAAGAAAATAATTAGACTGATTACCTTTATCAATGATAGAATATAATGTAAATTTCATAATAACACACCATCTTTGACACTATTCAATTTCTCAATCAAGAAACATTTATGATGAGCCTTCATAAGACAACTCAATCAAGTTTATCTAAAGGTACTCATGGAATGATTAAAGTCAAATAATCAATCAATCTTAGAAATCACAATGGTCCACAAGCTAACCATCTAAGTTCATGAGTAACTTGTGGACTCATTTGTTCGTTCAAGCACTGAATCTAAAATATTACATGAAAATAAGTAAGTCGAAAATCACTAAACTTTAAAATAATCCAACTCTTATATGTTCTCCTTTGTTGAAACCAATCAACAAATTTTTTTACCATGTTATATATCAATTTCAAGTTGTGACAGTCGTCGTAGCCGAGACTATCTTTTATGAACTACAATATGTTCTCTAAAAATAATAATAGTAAGGTTAAAAATGTTATCAAAATATAAATTAGTATGAAACTTAAATATAATTGATGTTTTACTTTATAAATGGAGCAACTATGTAACAATTAAAAAGGACATATCTATGTGCTTATGCTAACTCTTACTTGTCAAGTTTAGTTCTACTCACTCTCTTTCGTTTCCCTAACAGTAACTTTTGTTTTCTTTTACTCTCCAATGGTCTTCCAATAGGATGTAAGAAAGTCACATTATAAGGAAATGTACAATCAATTTCATCATCAATCCTTCTTATGCAATTGATATTTCTGGATGTGTTTTATTAGGTACAAAGGACTTAAAAGTCAGAAGATTTTTGGCCAATGAATGTAGCTTTTGATATTAACCCACATCTCCTTTGCCCAAAAATCAGCAAAAGATCATGAACATCATGATAAGCTTTATTGCTACTTTTTCATCTCTAATTTTTATCCTTTTAAAGTTTGAACACACATGATCAAATAATAAATTTAGACAAGATCAATTCATCTTCCAATATCAAATCCATTATTTTCATAAACCAATTGTAGAGTAGTTGTTAAATAAAACAGAAAAGCTAATTATGCTAAACATGAATACAACATGAATTCAATAATTTTCCACACAGGCCTCCTAACAAGTCCAAGCACACATCAACCATATCATAATAACTAATAAGATTATTATCTTGGCAAAAAACTTTCAAGAAATGTTCAAATTAAAAAAAAAAAAAAAACTAGAACAAGTAAATCAGTAAAAGCATAAGAGACACACGTTAGAGAAGACAATGAACGGAACGCACAATGATGAGAAGGAAAACGGCGCACACGAACTAAAAAAAGAACAGAACTGAACGGAGAGGTGAGCGATGTCCTATAGTGAACGAGAGGAGCTCGCGTTGACGGAGGGCTGAATGAAGGCACAAGTGAACGAGAGGAGCTCACATTGTAAGAGGGATGAACGGTGGCACACAGTGATTGAGGGTTGAATGTTTGTGAGAATGGACGGCGGTGCACAGTTAGGGATTTGGTGTGGTGGATGAATGAATTGGTGGGGCTGAACAAATTCCTTTGAATGAGTAATGAATTGGGGGTAATGAAAATTTAGGGGTTTTGGTTTTCGAGTGACTGGAAATTTTGCTTCGCGAGTAAACCATTTTTATCCAAATAACTAATCAAATTGCGCAATAAAATGTCAAGAGCTTATGTATTTTTAATTTTTAATGGTAAACAAAATCATAATACTTTTATTATCTTTTCAAATTACAATTTTGGGTTTAAACTTTGAAATTTCTTTCTCAATGTCGGGTAAAACATTCCAGCCTTTATCTTAATTTTGAGTTAAATCGGTTGTTTTTGTTTATTACAATTAATTAGTATTAATTTCTATGCAAATTGTTGGATTACCTACAATGAAGAATGGTAGTATACTTTATATCAAATAAAAAATAAAAATGTTAGTATGCCTCGTAGTCGTAGACAATTTGCCGCACAACTATGCCACACCAATCATTAAATTTTGCTCACGAGTAAATCAATAATATATTATACTTAAAAAAATTACTTGATGTCTATACCTATGGCAAAATGTTGTTACTATTACATGTATAGATATACTACCAGCCCATAATTTTTTTGTGTGTATAGGCATCTATACCTATGAATTTTAATTCTATCACTATAAATTTGTGGAAGTATATGTCAAATTTCTTGTAATGGTTCTACCAAGGGTGTAATGCTTGGTGGTGGTGTGGTTATTAATTTGAGTTTATATCATATCTCTTCTCAACATAAATCGTTTGTGTAGGTTTTAAATAATTCAAGCAGTATTCTTCTAAGTCATCTACCTAAACATAGCTAGTTTGAGATCATTTTACAATAAAAATTCTAGAAGAGGCATATAAGGCGGGTTCAAATGATTGTAAAAATCAATTATATGGAAGGTTTATGATATCTAAGTGTGATCTTTTTATTAAGTTAAATTACTTCCACATCAAGTTGATGAAATTATGGAATCCTTTGAAAAGATGGGGAATTGTATCTTTAGGGAAAGGATTATATGTCTTTGAATTCTCTGCTAGGTTTTCTCAAATTGTTAGATTGAACTCCAAACTTTAAAGGTGAGATGGTGTTGGAGGTAAGGTTTTCAGGTGAGGGTGTTGGTGGTTTGGTTTTAGGTAAGGATGGTGATGGTAAAGTTTTCAAGTGAGGATGTTAATGGTGTTGTTGTTTGTGAGGTGGTTGTTCGTTCAGTTAAGGGAGGTAAGAGAGATGGTGAAGAATGGGGTTAGAATTGGTACTTCATATATCTAGAAATAACAGTTTTGTTGGTGTTTAGGATACATTAGGTATTTTGATCAAGAAGTCATTTTTATTAGATTATGGTGTTTTATGTTTGAATTATGCTTGTTGATGTGGAATTTGTGCAACATGTAATTAATAGACCAACTAAGTGGAAAATGATATGAGATGTTACATTAGCTAGAAGCATTGTTCGTGCGTGCAACTTGGAGGCTGCAAGTGGGCCCAGTTTTGTGAAACATCTTTCACCAATTTAAGTGGGATAACTTAGCACATTAATGACATATTAAATAAGGACTAATTAGTCGAGACCCTTAAAGATAATGGACCAAGTAATCATTATTGAAGAAAGAGAAATTGAGCCCAATAAAGTAAGAAAGAGAATGTCATAAATGTGTCGAACATAAGGGGACAAAATTTGTTGCAAGAGAAAAAACAACTCTTCCCTAATTTTTAGAGCCTCCATTCTATTGTAGTTGTTATTAATATCTCCCACCATATTCACTTTTTTATCACCAATCTTCACCTTTTGGAGCCATTGTGGTTAGTTCTTAAAACTTTAGAGTTGAAGGAAGGAAGTTGCTCTCCCTTTATTCATCATAGTTTCTTGTAACTTGGTAGTAATGAATTATTTTTTTATTTATTTTTCATTTCCACGTTAGTTCGTAAGCTCAATATGAGTTAAGGATCAATGAAGTTTTAATTGTCGTTTATATGTTAATGTATTGAGCTTAAGATCAATGAAATTTTAATTGAGGTTTATATGTTAATGTACATTGGCGTGTTTAGTTTTAAACAAATTGTTTTAATGTTATCTTTAATGCTTAAATTGATTACTTAAGAGCTGTAGGTTCATATTTTGAACTTGGGAAAGGAAAAATGATGGAAATACTTGGTTTAATATATATGTTAGGAAACTACTTTTGGTTACTACTTTTGTCGATGGTTACTACTTTTGTCAACATGTCTGCTGGGTTCCTACTTCCTTCAATTTTCTTCAGTGCCAACACCTCATCCTCAAGCAGAGATCTGATGAAGTGATAACGAAGATCAATGTGCTTTGTTCTTGAATGAAATGTTGAATTCTTTGCCAGATGTATTGTGCTCTAACTGTCACTATACAAAGCACTTTGCTCTTGGATGAAACCCAACTCTGTTAATAACCCTTGAAGCCATATTATCTCTTTGCTAGCTCCTGTTACTACTACGTACTCAGCCTCTGTTGTGGATAACGCAACAATCTTTTATATCTGCGACATCCAACTAACTGCTGTAGTACCAATAGTGAATATATAACCAGTGGTACTTCTTCAGTGATTGACCTCACCTGCAAAGTCTGCATCTGCGTAGCCTTGTACTTTCATTTCTCCTTTGCCGAAGTATAAACACTTTTCTGTAGTGGCTCGTAGATATATCAAAATCCATTTTACTGCTTCCCAATTAGCTTTACCTGGATTTGACATAAACCTGCTAACAACTCCCACTGCATGGCCAATGTCTGGCCTCGTACAGACCATTGCGTACATCAAACTTCCAATGGCTGAAGCATATGGAATCTTAGCCATCAATTCTCTTTCTTCCTCTGTTTGAGGTGATTTTTCCTTGGTTAGGCGAAAGTGACTTGCCAAATGTGTGCTAACCGGTTTGGCGTTACCCATGTTGAATCTATGCAAAACACGACTGATGTACGCTTCCTGAGATAACTGCAAAATTCTCTTTTACTTATCTCTCGTGATTTGCATTCCAAGGATCTTCTTTGCAGTACCCAAGTACTTCATGTCAAATTCTTTTGACAACTGCATTTTCAAGTTTCTGATCTCGTCCATATCTAAACCTACTACTAACATATCATCAACATAAAGTAGGAAAATGATATAACTGGACTTATATCTCTTGAAGAAGCAACAGTGGTCGGCGTTGCACTTCTGGAAATATTCCTTGTGCATAAAGCTTTCAAACTTCTTGTACCACTCTCTTGGAGCTTGTTTCAGACCATACAAGCTCTTCTTTAGTCTGCACACCTTACTCTCCTTCTCTTTTTTCTGGGAATCCTTTAGGTTGGTGCATGTATATCTCCTCCTTTAAGTCTCCATGAAGAAACCCAGTCTTCACGTCCAACTACACAAGAAAGAGTTCTTCACTGGCAACAATACTTAACATTAACCTGATAGTATTGAGCTTCCTAACAGGAGCAAAAATCTCATTGTAGTCAACTCCTTCCTTTTGTTGGAATCCTTTGACCACTAATCTGACTTTGTATCTTTTGGAGTATCATGATCCTCTTTAACTCGATACACCCATTTGTTGTGACGTGCCTTCTCTCCCATGGGTAACTCAACTAGTTCCCATGTTTGATTAGAGATTAAAGACTTCATCTCATCTTTCATGGCAAGCTCGCACTTGCTTGCATCTACGGTCTGACATGCCTCTGCATAGTCTTCAGGCTCTCCTCTATATGTTAGCAACATGTAGTCCATATACCTCCTATTAGGCATATGAGTTCGAGAATACCTTCTCAACGAAGGAACTGGAGTAGAATGCTCTGATGTGTCAGATTCTTGTTCGCTACTCGATTCAAATGAATGTTCTGATTGAGAACTTTCAACTGTACAACTTTCTGGAACATCATCTATTTGTGCATACATAGGCCCCCTATGTTTTGAATCACTAGTGGATGTGTTATGTCTATCCTTGTACATCACTCTTTCATTGAAGATCACATCTCTGCTACGGATTATCTTTTTGTTTTCATTGTCCCATTGGCGGTAGCCAAACTCATCCTCTCCATAATCGATGAAAGTGCACTTCTTGGATTTGGGATCAAGTTTATTTCTACCTTAATCACTAATATGCACATAAGCTACGCAACCGAAAACACTAAGATGTGAGAGTTTTACCTCTTTTCCGCTCCATGCCTCTTTTGGTATTCTATGCTCCAATGGCACTAATGGACCTCGATTAATCAAGTAAGTTGTTGTGTTGACTGCTTCTGCTCAGAATTGCTTTGGTAGGCCCGACTGCATACGCAAACTTCTAGCTCTTTCAGTCAACGTCTGATTCATACGCTCAGCTACACCATTGTGTTGAGGCGTACTTGGCACGGTTCTCTCCATTCTGATCCCGTGCTCATAGCAAAACTTCTTGAATCTGGTGTCTTCATATTCACCACCATTGTCAGTTCTGAGCTTTTTTATCTTCAATCATGTCTCATTTTCTACCATGGCTTTCGACTTCGTGAAAGCCTCAAATACTTCAGACTTATGTTTTAGAAAGTATATCCATACCTTTCTAGAGTGATCATCGATGAAAGTCACAAAGTAGTGTTTCCCACAAATGGATGAGACAGTTGATGGACCCTAAACATCTAAGTGGACCAACTCAAGTTTCTCTTTCTTTGGGGTTCTTCCACTTCTCTGAAAGCTGACTCTTTTCTGCTTTCCAAGTATACAATCTTCACAAATGTCAATTTCTATTGACTGAAGATTTAGAAGTTTTCCCTTTAAGTGCATAATCTTCATCCCTTTCTCACTCATATGGCCTAGTCTCTGATGCCATAGATTGGGATTTTCATTTGCTGCAATTACAATCAAATGACATGCTCCTGCTATCTTGTAAAGAGTGCCACTCTTTTTGCCGCAAGCAATCGTCATTGCACCTTTTGAAATCTTCCAATCATCACTGTGGAAAACTATTGTATAGCCGTCATTGGCAAATTGGCCCACTGAGATTAAGTTCTTTGTCAGGTCAGGAATATGTCTAACATTTTTCAATCTCCATACAGACCCATTCAACTTAATCTTCACTGCACCTTTGCCCACAAAATCACAAGATTGTTCATTACCAAGGTAAACTTTACCAAGGTTGTCGGGGACATAATTTTCAAAGAACTTTTTCTGCGAAGTAGCATGAAATGATGCTCCAAAGTCTAATACCGAAGACTCTTCCTTGCTCTCTAAATAGCATATTAGTGCATTAGTTTCTCCTGATGTGGAAGCAACATTTGCCTTATTCTTTTTCTCTTGATTCTTTGGTTGACTTTTGCATTGATTTTTGTAGTGCACAGTCTTTCCACAATTCCAACACTCGATAGATTTCGAGTTTTTAGAATTTCGATGATTTTTAGAATTGGACCGCCTATCCTTTGATTTATTGTGTCCATTTCCTCTGGTTGAATTTCTTCCTCTTGAATCTGTATGTAATACTGAAGAGGATGACAATTCACCCAACTCTCTTCGTTGGATCTCTTCACTGAGAACCAGATCACGAACATCATCAAATTTCAAACTTTTGTTTCCTAACGAGCTACTCACAGCTGTGACAATAGCATTCCAACTCTCTGGTAGGGAAGACAAAGTATTAATGCTCGTACCTCATCGTCAAAGTCTATTCCAACCGAACTCAATTGGGTTGTGACGATATTGAGTTCATTGAGATGTTGCGCCGCAACTACGTCTTCTGTCATCCGTAACGTAAACAACCGCCTCATAAAATGAACTTTATTTGAGGCTGAAGGCTTTTCATATGTGCTAGAAAAAGCCGACATAAGACTTGATGTGGTCTTTTCCTTTGCAAAGTTAAAAGAAACATTACGAGATAATGTTAATCGGATAACACCAAGAGATTGCCTGTCGAGAAGTTTCCAATCATCTTCCTTCATTTGGGCTGGTTTCTTTCCTATGAAAGGTTGATACAGGTTTTTCTGATACAAATAATCCTCAATTTGCATCTTCCAAAAACCAAAGTCCACACCGTCGAACTTTTCGGTTTTCACATTTCCTTCGTCTGCAGCCATAACTCTCAATTAAATATGACTTCCTTAGGATCGTTCTCTGAACTAGAGCTCTGATACCAGTTGTTAGGAAACTACGTAAAATTTCCCGTGGTCAGATTAAAGTAAAAGTAAAAATGCCTACGTCTCCGGGCTGCTGCAGACCTTTATATTGAAAAAGGGAAATTTACACAAAGTGTTTACAAATACTCACAGTCTCTCACTACCCAAAACCCAATTACACCCAAGAATGTCACTCCTAAAATTCTTTCTAGCTCTCTTGAAATTCTCTCAATGTTTGGATTCTCTTCAGGTTGGAATGAATTTTCACTCTTCATCCATCACCTCTATTTATAGGTGATTTAGATCACTTGCTTCATGAATAAGTTTCTTAATGGCCAAGTTGCTTCATGGCTAAGCAATTTCCTTCATATGGTTAAGAAACTTGCTTCTTGGCTAAGCAATCTTACTTGGTAACTAAGTTTACTTAGTTAGTAAGTTTGCTTAGTAGCTAAGTCTTAACAGGATATAGTCAATATGTATGTGTATATGATTGATGATAAATAGTTAAGAATATGATTTAATTCCATTTGGAAGCTAAAAACGTAAATGAAACACAATTCTAATTGAAGCGTGAATCTAGAAATAATATTAGTCCAATACAAGGATTTATCATACACAATACTAGAATTAAAAATAGGCAATTTGTGGGATTTCATGCAACAGGATTTGCAAATAACAAAATCTTATTAAACTAATGAGAAGTATTATAGTGTTGTAAAGTAGTAATTACAATTTTTGAAGACTCGTGACCTAACCTAGCATGCCAAGTATGATGGGAGATTTTTGAAATACTAGACCTAGGTTTAGCAAAAGTATGCAAAATAGATTGATTAAAAGAATTGGAATTACAAGAGGAATTTTCATTGCAAGGTGGTTGAAGCTTAAGGAAATCAACGACATAGAGGACATTCCTAAGCTTCCCTGCCAGTAAAGTTTGATTGATTTCCAGAGATTTAACTAACGAGAATTGGCATGAAATTCAAAATATACATTGTTATCATTGCAAATTTTGAAACACTTAATAGATTTTTGGAAATGGAAGGACCATGTAACAAATTGTGAAGAACAAAAGTGTAATATATTTTGGTGTAAGGAAAGATGAATTGCCAATTTGATGAAGATTAGATGATTCATTATTTGCTACTTTGATTCTCTTGTGTAGGCTGTTTTATTGAATATGTTGTTGGGGCCAGGTATGATGTGGCTTTGTAGAGCCTGAATCTGGGTACCAAGTAGGATCATAGACTGAGTCTAGAATGGTCACGAGGGCAAAGATGGAAATTGCATCTCCAATAGCACTTTAAAAGAGTGTTTAGAGTTACTCAATTCTTAATAGGTGCGTTTGTTTGAGCTTAAATAAAAATGATTTTTAGTTTAAAAAATTTAGAGATTATTTTGTAGAGATTTGTTTAAAAATAATTTTTTTTATTTCCGTTTGTTTACTATCATAAAAATGATTTTTTTTTAAAAATGATTTTTAATCTGTTTGTATATAATTTTATAAAAGTGATTTTTTAAATTACAAAATTACCATAAAGGAAATGACTTTTATAATACCCTACAAAATTTATAAGTTTAATTCATTTCTTATACATATTTTAAAATTGATTAATGTACCTTAAGTACTCATCAAAAAGCAATAAATAAACACAAAAAAGCAACAAAAAAAATAGTATCAATATATGAATGATGTAAAAATAAAATGATTCAAATAAAAGGCGTAGAAACAATAAAAAAAACTATGTGGAAAAATTGAAAAGAGAAGAAAATTTACTTGATGAAAAACTTATATGAGAGCCTCATGGAAGTAGAAAAACGGCCACAATTGAGTGCGTGAAACTGATGCACTATAGAGAAAACCCAATGCACTATAGAGAAAACCCAGTAAAAATTGATGGAGGGTAATTTTGGATTTTTCAAAAAGGGTAAGGGTAATTAAATCATTTTCTCTTATTAGTGGGTTAAGTTCCGTGTTTTTAAAATTTTTGGCATCTTTCTCTCTCATCTATCGCAGTAGCGGAATTTGAGAAGCTACTATTTTTAGCTTTTCATTTTTAGCCAAAAAATGATTTTTTTTAACAAAATGATTTTTAAAAAATCTGAAACAAACGCCATTCAAACCCTACAAAATGATTTTTGGTTTAAAAAAATAGATTTTTTCATGAAAAAATCTGAAACAAACGCACCCAATATTTCTCATCAAGCCTATACCAACAAGTTAGAGTAGGATTCCTAATTTTTTTTACATATTTGACATTAAGTACTTTCTCTATTTCTACCTGATCCTCTACACCATTGATTCGAACGACCTCCTCGTCCTCTGTATCTTATGTAATTGGGTCTTCCACCTCTTGAATTGACATAACCCCTTTGACCTAGACCACGTCCTCCTCTTGATTGAAAGAGTTGAAGAGATGATCTTGCGTTTCTTGGAACCCAAGAGTGATGATTTTCTAGGATTTGTCAATTATTTCTTCCATACCCTTGACCAATGCTACGATATCATCGATTGAATAAGAACTTGTGCGAGAGAAAACTAAAGCTACGACAGAATCATACTCCTTAGGGAGCCCATAAAGAATCAGTTGTATGTGTTCATTGTCGTCAATTGGGGGTCCAATTGAGCCTAGGGTATGAACAATTTTTTGGAAAAATTGAAAGAATTATTTAATTTTACTAGTTTTCTTGGAATGATGAAGTTGAGTCTTCAATTGGTTGACTTTTTCTCGAGTTTGCAATGTGAAATAGACTTCAAGATTATTGCAGATTTGATATGCACGTTCGCGCTTCAACATTCTAGTACTACGCCAAAATTAGCATTTTACAGCGCTTTTTTTAAGTCCTTTACAGCGCTTTGAAACGTTGTAGTATCTAGCGCTGTTAAAAGATACAACAGCGCTATTTAAAATAAAAAAACACTGTAATATATAGGGCTCAACACTTCTCTTAGAGTCGTTTTACAACGCTTTTCATAAAAAGCGCTTTAATAGGTGCATATATAGCGCACTTATTATACTCGTTTTACAACGTTTTTTTGAAAAAACTCTGTAAATCTAATCTAAAACGCGCTGCTTGTTGTACTAGTTTTACAACGCTTTTTTCAAAAGCGCTGTAAATATATTCTAATTAGCGCTGCTTGTTGTACTAGGTTTACAGCGCTTTTTTGAAAAAACGTTGTGATAAGTGCATTCTTATACTAGTTTTATATTCTAAAAAGCGCTGCTTGTTGTACTAGTTTTACAACGCTTTTAAAAAAAACACTATAATAGGTTCATTTTTATACTAGTTTTAATAAAAAGCGTTGTAAACCGAATTGACATTTTTTATTGGAATTTTTAAAATAAAGCTTGTTTGTATAAACAATTCTTTTATGGCATTTGTTTTAAGAAAGCGTTGTCTTTTAATTTTTTTCCAAAATCATATTCATCAAGCACATATTGACACAATTACTATATTTTTCATAGCAACAACATTTTAATTTAAACAACAACAGCAACAATCAGTTCATAACAACATCCAATTACATATGTTTCATAGCAACAACAATTTCATTTAAACATGTACAACAATTTCATATTCACATCAAGTACTATATTTTTTACATATTCACAACAATTATATATATATATATATATATTCACAATAATGTCAGCTTTACAATAATGTCAATTTCCCAACAATAATGCCAATTTCACAACCTGGAGCGTGCCAATTTCCTAGCAAATTAAATAACTTTTAGTTCGATCACATACTGACACTAATCTTCCTTTATTTCAGTTAGATCACTTTTAGAGTACGTTGGAATGGAATTGTCAAAGTACTATGCGATATAATATTTGAACATAAATAAGTTAGAATCAAATATATACATAGTTTATATATGAAAATCAAAATATAATGAAAATACCGTACCATTTCTGGAATTATATTTTGATTTTTATCAACAATCTCCTTCATGAATCGCAATATATAGTACCCGCAGTCTATGTTGTTAGTTTGATGAGGACACTATAAAATAAAACATATACGTAAATGAAATTTTAAAGGCATACAATTAAATTTTAAAGGCATACAATTAAGTTCTATAACAAAAATTTCAAACCATTATTGGAATCCATATGATGCTGTTTGACTTATGGTTCGACACTATAGCACCCCTTTGAGCGCGGAAAACTTGTAAAGCATTATCAAATAAATGTGATTATTATTCAATTACCAAACACATTATTTATATATGTAAGAAATAAATGAATATTACTTACGTAACGAATATATTCTTTATATCTGAGTGATTTTTATAATGACTGTGTAGTGGATCTAAATAGTATATAATTTTGGAGGTGGCATTGATGGCAAACAACACCAAATGTTGCCTACAACAACAGAAATTTGGTTGGCAACTTTGTTTACACAATTGATAAATTAAGTATCATAAATTAAAAAAAGATATAGATAAAGAATATATAATTACCTTAAATTATATGGCGCAAGAAACAACATATCCTTCAATTTATTTCCCAAAAGTATATCAACGACATATCTTTTTACGTTAATTGGGTCGAGTTTAAACATGGACAACTTATGCGGAGATAAGAATGAAAATCTATCTGACAATTTACGCATGCAAACCAACTTCTCGTACAAAAACCTTCAATGAAAATGTCAAATTAGATTAATTACCAATAAATGTGGCAGTGATGCAATTAAAAGTAATTTTTATCTTAAATAAAGTATTTTACCTAATGTATATGCTGATGACAGTAGCACTCAACTCCTTATGATTGAGAAGTTCATACATGTGCTCTTTATCAAGTAATTCTTCATACTCATCTCTGAAAATACCTTTCTCCATGTGTATGATACGTGAATCATTGTTGTCCATATTCATTTTTGCATGTATGCAAGACACGGCCCAAATCGAGAAAGGCGTGGATGACTTATTTAAGGAGCAGCAACTGATTTTTCATGATCCAGTTTTTGAATGTTTCCAGATTTTCCACGATCAAGTTTTTGAATTTTGCCAGATTTATTTTTACCACAAACATGCAGTTGTGGTGCGGCTGATTTCTAGAAGATTTGCGGTGCGGCGGGTTTTGATTGAATCTGAAAAAATGAAGTTAATCAGTTTGTTAGTTATTATAGTAAGCTAATCATTGATGTATACACATTGATGTATATGTCAAACTTTTTATGGTGAAGTGACTAACTCGTTGCGAGGAATCTTCTTATCATTCCCTTTAGACTTTGTAAGAATCTAAATAAATGTGAAATTAAAGTTAATAGCGGAAAAAATCAGCAATTAAAAATAATCAATCATAATCATATATCATACAATTAAATATACATATCAATTAAACATCCCTTATCTAGGCCAACAAGATTTTTGGGCCATGCCACGTAACTACCTATTGCTTCTCCCAAAAACTTCGTATCTCATCATTGTCGGGTATAGGCAATGGTGAATTTGGTTCAAAAGCAATCACGGGTGAAACTTTAATGTGGCCGGTAGGGATCAGAGTGTTGTGTAATACTTCTCCCAAGGTATTGTACAATGTTCATTTTCCAACCATGCGATGAGTAGGGGAGGATAATACAGCACGCAAGATGAGACATCCTAAATCAATGGTTAATACATAAGTATGTGAAATAATTAGGTTGAATGAATTTCTTATTTTATTAAGTAATTAATTACCTCTGGAAGACTTTTACGACCAATGTTGCAACTAGCGTTTTCACTCTCTATTTGTATTTCACGTTGACACTCCGGAAGCTGCTTTTCTTTATTTGCTTCACCAAAAATGCCACTTGCTCTGTTAGAATTTTCAGCTTATCTAGTACTTCCTCATTTGATGGATTTGTGCGCTTCTCATGTGAAAAATAGCTTTTTGGAGTTACGTCAAATCATTTAGCCCTCACACGGCCAGAATATTCAGGAACATTAAATATTTTACCAAGTATGTCCCTGCAACTAACTTATTGATTCTCCTCTTGATTTTCAGAACATTGTTCTAGATTCTCCTAAAATACATGTAGGATTAAAAAGATAAGTTCAATATCGTTTTTAAAATACAATTTAAAAAAATATTTAAGTGATAATATACTTACACATTGCTCTATCACTTGTTGAACATTTTCATTATCAACTATTCCATCTTTATTCAAACGAGCCTCCTTCCACAAAATATGAAGACCTAATGGTTGATCGGATTGCGTCTCTTGTAGCTATTCGTTAAGACATAAACAAAAGCTATTTGTTAAGATCATAAACAAAATATTAGTTAGAAACTATAGTTTATAATGTACCACATTATATAAAAGTGATGTTTACTTACAATTTTTTGCTCTAAACGTGCATACCCCATACGCGATTTTTTGTATGGATGCATTGGATTTTTTGCCCTCTCGCGATTTGCCGTAATTATACTCTATATAAAAAAAATAACAATCGTGTAAAAAAATACGCTATGAATATGAATAATAAAACACTAATGCTAATAAATTAATATTACCACAAACGCGGGGTCTGCACGTTTAGCTACAAAAGCGCTCAATTCTTCATTTGATATGTAGTGTTTATATATTTTTGGAGCTTCAACATTCATATTTCCGTCGCAATCTCTTAAGTAGCAATTTGACAAATGAGATCTAAATCCCCTGTGTATTTTTCCCGCAACACTAAGCACATAATTTTTTCTCATCTCATCAACATTAAAAGCCGACTGCAAACCAAATAAAGATATAGTTTGAGTAAAAGTATTTCAATGGAAAAAATTATAAGTAACAAAAAAGTGGAGTAAAAAAGTTACTTGTATATCATTCCATAATATATCTTTAGCATCCTTCAAAGCTTTATCTCTCCAATCGTCAATTGTAATTGGGATATTCTGACAAACAACTGCACCAATATAACTTACCATCATGAAAGTGCTGGGCTCAATTGGCTGGCCACATTCATTCCATCCCACCTAATAAACTCATAGACTAAGTACATGCATGCTTTCAAAAAAGATAAAAAAATAAATTCTAAACAAAGTATAGTATACCTCAAATTGAATTCAATTACTTCTTGCTTTGATGACCTTTTGCATAATAGTTGCACCATGGTTAACTTCATTTTCATAACTCTTAGTATTGACAACTTCCTCATTTTGACGATCTAAATCATTGTTGGAATCCATTTATCTACTCATTTCACACATTATAATTATAAGTTCTATTTGACTTCAACAAGTTAGCAATATAAGTTCAACATGCAGTTTAGTGACAACAACAAATTAATAAATACAATACCTGAAGAGTGCGCAGAAATACGTAGCGTTCGTAGGGTTACGGCTTCGCTTAAGTAGGAACAGCGAGAAGAGTGCGCAGAAGTACGAATGGAGAGGGTTCGTATGGAGAGAGTTCGTATGGAGAGGGTTCGTAGGACAGTAGGGTTCGTATGGAGTACGTAATGAGGGTTCGTAGAGATAGTAATGAAGATGGAGATGGTTCACAATAGGGTTCGTAGGGACAGTAGGTTTGATAATGATGAGGAAAATGAAGAGGAAACTGAAGCGGAGGAGGTTTCGCAATGCCAAAAGTTCGTATGGAAGAGTACATAATGAAGAGGAAACTGAAGCGGTTTACTATTATCAAGTTAGTTATAAAACCCTATTACAATGCTTTTTTGAAAAAGCGTTGTAAACGACCTCCATATTTTATTTTTTAAAAGCCTATTACAGCGCTTTTTTAAAAGCCTTTTAAAGAGCTGGTCCAAAAACGGTGTAAATGACCTCTTTATTTTATTTTTTAAAAGCCTTTTACAGCGCTTGTCCAAAAAGCGCTTTAAAAGACCTTCTTATTTTATTATGTTCAAGCGCTATGTGACCCTTTTACACCGCTTATAGAACAAGATCTTTAAAAGACCTCCTTATTTTATTTTTTAAAAGCCTTTTACAGCGTTTGTCCAAAAAGCGCTTTAAAAGACCTCATTATTTTATTTTTTAAAAGCCTTTTGATAACGCTTATTGATAAAAGCGCTGTAAAATTACAAGTTCAAGTTCAAGTTCAGTTCAATTCAAGTTAAATATTTTAAATTACAATTTAAGTTCAGTTTCTGTAAAATGCTAAATAATTAGTAAAATACCAATATTTGGATTTTTTTTTTCTTCCAAATAATTAGTTAAACAAAGCTTTTTCAAGTTCAAGTTCAATATAAGCAGAAAATCAGTTCTGGCAGGTCAAACACTTAAATTACATGAACTTAGTATAAAACACTAAGATCAAGCTAAATATAAGCAGAAAATCAAATACAATTCAAGCTAAATACTAAAATGCTCAATTTTGACAGATCAAACACTTAAATTACATGAACTCAATTCAGATTACATGGCTTATATAAAACACTTAAACACCTTAAGATGTCCTTCTTCTTTTCCTAGTGGGATTCACATTTGTTTGTCCCTTAACGATACGAAACGATGGATTAATTCCAATTCCCTCATCATGATCATCTCTAAGATATATACCATCATCAGTTGAATCAATTTCATTTGGTTGTGATGTTGCAAAGAAAAGATCATTACCAACATCTTCATCGTTATTGTTATCATCACTTATTTTATTGGTCGATAGGACAACATGCCATTTATCATCCGCAGGATCAGTGACATAAAACACTTGTTGAGCTTGCGACCCTAAAATAAAAGGCTCATATTTGTATCTCACCCTATTAAAATCGAAAAGCAAGAACCCAAATTTATCAATCCGAACGCCATTATTATTATCGACTCACTTCCAACCAAATATGCGAATACGAAACATTGTGTAGTCTAACTCCCATATGTGCTCGATAACCCCAAAATATGATAGATTTGCATATATTGGGTTTTTGTCTTTTGGACTTGAGATATGCATCGCTTCAGCTACGAGAGTGACTCCACTATTTGGCATAGTGGTTTGATCATCTTGTTCTTTGGTATAAAATGTGTAGCCATTAATTACATAACCGGTGTAAGAAAAGACATTTAAACTCAGACCATTTGCTAGCCACCTCAATCTCTATGAAATTGAATCGGGGTCTATATCAAACTTTGAGTTAATGTAATTTTTTAGCCATGTTATAAAACTTCAATTGTGCTCTCGTGTTACCCAATTTTGATTCCTATTCATGTTCAAACTAGATAACTGATCCATGTGTATTGTAACATACGGTTGAACCTCATCATCATTGTGCAAAACATACAATTGTGCCTACTCCCATTTTGTCCTTGATATAGTCATTACTCTCTCTCTAATTATCCCTTCTCCTGATATTCTTCCTGAATGACGAGACATGGGAAGCCCTATGGATTCAACATTGGACAGATATTCAGTACAAAATTCAACAGCTTCTTTGACAATGTACCGTTCAGCAATACAATCTTTTGGTTGACTTCTACTTTTTATGTACCCTTTTAATATTTTCATATATCGTTCTATAGGATACATCCATCTCATATAAGCTAGCCCACAAAGTTGTGTCTCCTTAACAAGATGAACAGTAAGGTGAACCATTATATCAAAAAACGAGGGTGGGAAATAAATTTCAAGCTCACACAAAGTAACAACAATTTCCCTCTGCAATGTTGGTAATTTCTGAGGATCGATCACTTTACTACAAATTTCCCTAAAGAAGAAACATAATTTAGTTATGGCTCGTTGAAATTTTTCAGGTAAAATGGAACGTATACCTATTGGTAGCGAATGCTCCATTAGAACATGAGAATCATGGGTCTTCAAACCTTTTAACTTGAGGTCTTTCATACAAACTAAATTTTTAATGTTTGAAGAGTATCCTTCTAGAACTTTAACTTTGTGTAGAAATTTACATAAAACAATTTTTTCCTTTCTAGATAGAGTATGAGCGGTTGGAGGTAGATATGTGCGATTTCCTTTCTTTACGGGACCCAATTCATTTCTTATTCCCATATCGACCAAGTCCAATCTTGCATTGATGTCATCCTTAGACTTTCCTGGAACATTGAGTAACGTACCAATATTACTATCAAATACATTTTTTTCAATATGCATCACATCGAGGAAATGTCTGATATACAATGACTTCCAATATGGAAATTCAATGAAAATCGACTTTTTCTTCCACCCAGTTTGGACAAGCTCTCCCGCAAAAGGTTTGCCAAATTTGTTGGTCAAACCTTGTACTTTTTCAAATATTTGATATCTAGTGGGTGCTAAAGGAGCAGTATCTTCCTCTGATTTTCCATTGAATGCATTTCTTCACCCACGATACTGATGGCTATAAGGTAAAAATCTACGATGTCTAAGAAATACGTTCTTCTTACAATGTTTCAACCGCGTCCAATTAGTACTCTCTTCACATATAAGACATGCACAATGACCTTTAATGATATATCCTGATAAATTACCATATGCTGGAAAATCGTTAATTGTGCCGAACAACATAGCCCTCAAATTGAAACATTCTTTCTTATACCCATCATAAACTTCCACACCTGTCTCCCACATATTTTTTAAATCTTCAATTAAAGTAGTTAAGTATACGTCGATATCATTCCCCGGTTGTTTGGGTCCAGAAATTAACAGAGATAACATCATAAACTTACGCTTCATACATAACCATGGAGGTAGGTTATAAATAAAAAAAATCACATGCCACGTGCTGTGTGAGATGCTTTGAAGACCATGTGGATTCATTCCATCAGTAGAAAGTGCAATTCGTATATTTCTTGACTCTCTCCCGAATTCAAGATACTCGTGATCAGTTTTTGCCCATTGTGGAGAATCTGTAGGGTGTCAAAACTTTCCATCTCTAATTCTTTCATCTGCCTGCCATGTCAAGTGTTTTGAATCTTCTTCACTGCAATAGATGTGCCTAAATCCTTGTATTATAGGAAAATACCACACGACTTTTGATGGAGTAGATTCTTTCTTCGTATATCGAGAGACATTGCATTCCGGACACGCCTTTAGTAATTCATATTTGTTTTGAAATAAAATGCAATCGTTAGGACACACATTAATCCTTTCGTAACTCATGCCAATAGAGCACAAAATTCTTTTAGTCTCGTAGGTTCGACTGGGAAGTTCATTATCATCTGACAACATATCTTTTAAGAGTGTTAATAACTCTGTGAAGCTTTTATCAGACAATCCATTACTCGCTTTAAAGTTGTACAACTTTAATATCGCCAACAGTCTTGTGGATTTAGTACAACCATTACATAATGGTTTCTCTGCATCACTCAACAAACTCTGAAACATTTTAGGACAATCCCGAAGATCTTCTTCAACTGCTTTTGCAATCTCCTCAACTTGGTCCCGCTCATATGTATCTGTGTCGAAATCAGTTGAAACATATGTCGAACCATTCTCAAAATTAATGTTCCCTTTTTTTTTTCTCACCATGTCTTATCCAACATGTATAGCTTCGATCAATTCCATGTCATACTAAATGTCCTTCCAATTGATCTGCTCTAACGCATTTTCCACAACAAAATTTTAAACAAGGACAAATGATTCGATTTGGATCTTTTGCATTCTTCACTGCAAACTCAACAAACTTTTTCGCTCCATTTTCATACTATTTCGACAATCGATTGGAAGTCATCCATTTCCAATCAATTTGATATGACCTATATAAATGTAGTGTTGCACAAATAATAAGCTATTGATAACATTATACTAATCTATAGTACACATATCTAATATTGGAAAATGGAAACCAATGTCCAAGTCTTATTTCAAAACAAAACAGATCGAACAAATTTCAAAAAAGAACAGATTTTATATGATTTATTAAGTAACAATTTATCAGTTTTAGTGAGAACAACAAATTAATAAATACAGTACCTGAGTCAACGTATCCAATTTGTTTTAAAGGAGCAGTAGATGGGCACACAATAGAGGAGAGGGGAGTTCCCAGAGTAGAGGAGATGAGGGTTCGTAAGGTTAGGACAACGTATTAAATTTGTTTTAAATTTTTGTTTATTTATTTAAAGTGAATGATTTTTATGAAATACGCACCATTTTACAACGTTTGTATAAAAAAACGCTCTAATAGGTCCTTTAATTATGTGAAAACGCTTGTATTTTACAGCGCTCTAATAGATCCTTTAATTATGTAAAGCGCTTGTATTTTACAGCGCTTTTACAAAAAGCGCTTTAAAAGCTCTGTAACTTAATGTGGGAGCGCTATAATTTACAGCGCTTGTATACAAAGCGCTCTAAAAGCACTGTAAACATTATGTGAGAGCGCTTTGATTTACAGCGCTTTTATCAAAAGCGCTTTAAAACATTGTAAACATTATGTGCAAACGCTATGTGACCCTATATGACCCTACAACAGCGCTTTTGCCAAAGCGCTTGTCAAAAAAGCGTTGTTATATCCTCCGTTAATTTTAAAATATTATACAACAACACTTTTATTTAATAAGTGCTATAAAAGGCGCGCTATAAAATGCAATTTTTAGCGTAGTGTTGTGTGATGTGTTAGGGACCATCTGATCTTGTTGTTTCTATGTTTTGAACTTGGTGTTGATCTTCTTTGATTCGCGATCGACATCAGTGAGGAATTGCTTTGGCTTTCTACCTTTGATAAAGGAATCAATGTCTTTCTTGAGTTTAACCCCTTTGAGTGCTTCAATATATAGCTTGTTTCCATGTTAAAAAGTTTTGATAGACATGTTTAATGGAAACGAGACGGAAGAGGGTCGGTGATTGTGGCTGTGAAGCCATGGAGGAGAAAACGGTGGTGGTGAAATCAAAAGGCTGCTGACACCATCTTGAGAATCAATTAATATATATTGAATAACATTTATATTGAATTACTTGATTATTGCAGAGAAAATACGGACAAATATGGCTGATGCAGTCTAAATTACGGCTACGATGTCGTTGCAACAATTTAAAACCCACAATACTACAAACGCATGGCGGACTACCATTGTAGCTTAGGGTAGCCTGTTGGGTATTGGGCTCCCTTCCTATGTGGAGAAAGGCCCAAATATTGTAGTCCATGTGTCTCACTTATTTAAGTGGAGAGTGGTCTAATTAGGGTTGTAAGAGAGAGACTATTTTGAGAGAAAAGGCAGCCACCAAAAGAGAAAAGGGAAAAGTAAACTCTATTCCCGATTATGTTAAATCAGGCTCAGAAAAACATCGATTGCGCATTCGTTAACCGTTGGATCGGGCTGCAATTTGGACAGTAGGTTCGCAACATTCAGGGTTTTGTTTTCAACGGTCGGATGGGCGAAATGACTCCTGGAGGGGGAGGAATCGAGCTTGCACAGTAGCCGGTTGTTTAGATGTTTTACTTCTTCTTGCTTTTCATTTGTAAGCTTTAGTGCTTTGTTATTTTGGCTGGTTGTAGACACACTTTGTGCATCTTTTTGAGACTCTCTTGTACCCTTATTTGATTATAGTGGAGCTATTTCTTTGGTCTGGACGACCCGTGGTTTTTACCCTTGCATTGAGGGGTTTTCCACGTTAAAATATCGGTGTTCTTCATGCTCTTTTATTTTGATTAATTTGCTGCCATAGATTTGTTGTTGCTCCTCACGGGTTCTTGCAAGTTGGAGGAATTTTATATCCGCTGCGTATTACTTGTTATTGTGTTTCTGTGTTTATTCCCCATCAGAGTGGCATTAGAGCTCGGTTAAAGGGTTATTTGACTAGCTTAAAGGATGGAGGCAAATATGAATGTAAAGATGGTATGCTTGAATGGTACTAATTACCATTTGTGGAAGGGCAAGATGATAGATTTGTTATTTGTGAAGAATGTGCATCTTCCTATTTTTGGTTCTAAAAAGCCGGATACTAAATCTAAGGAAGACTGGGAATTTGAACATCAACAGGTATGTGGTTTTGTTAGGCAATATGTGGAAGATAATGATTATAATCATATTGCTAATGAGACAAATGCAAAAACTATGTGGGATAAGATACAGACTTTGTTCGCCTCAAAATCAGGGAATAATAAATTATTCTTACTGAATAGTTTCATAAGTTTGAAATATAAGGAGCGAACGTCTATTTCGGACCACTTGAGTGAATTTCAGGGGCTCCTTGATCAAATGTCTGGAATGAGTATCAAGTTTGATGATGAGCTATTGGGACTATTTTTACTGTTATCTTTACCAGAGTCCTGGGAGACATTTCAGGTTTCTATAACGAGTTCAGCTCCTAATGGTGTTGTTTCTTTGGAAACGGCTAAGGGTGGTGTTTTGAATGAGGAGATGAGAAGGAAGGCACATGGTTCTTCATCTCAATCTGAAGTTCTTGTCATTGAAAATAGAGGGAGAAGTCAGAAAATAGAACCGAAGGGTGGTAGAGAAAACAGCAGAAGCAAGTCCAATTCTGGATACAAAAATGTGGAGTGTCATTATTGTCATAAAACAGGGCACATACAGAAGAATTGTTTTCTATGGAAAAAGGAAAACAAAGGCAAGAAAGGTAAGCAGAAACAAAGGGGTCTTGATGATGATAGTGATGATGACCGTGTTACTACTGCTACTAGTGATGATCTTGTTATTCTCCGTGACTATGAGTCAATTAATCTTGTATCTGATGAGAGCATGTGGATAATTGATAGTGGTGCTACACTACATGTTACACCGAGGAAGGAGTTCTTCACATCTTATACTTCAGGTGACTTTGGAGTTTTGAAGATGGGTAATGATGGTGTATCTAAGGTAATTGGTGTTGGTGATGTATGCTTGCAAACCAACATGGGAATGCAACTGTTGCTTAAATGAGTCAAACATGCTCTAGATGTTCGCTTCAATTTGATCTCCGTGCATATGCTTGATGAAAGTGGTTTTGATAATCATTTTGTTTCTGGAAAGTGGAAACTCAGTAAATGTAACTTGGTTGTGGCTAGAGGGGAGAAAATTAGTAAACTGTATTGGACAAAAGCTTTAGTTGCAAAAGACAGTGTGAATGTCGTGGATACAGAATCATCTTTGTGGCACCGAAGGCTTAGCCATATCAGTGAAAAGGGGTTAAATTGTTTAGCTAGAAAGGATGTGCTTCCAGGATTGAAGAATGTAGATTTGGAGAAATGTTCTCACTACTTATTGGTAAACAAACTAGAGTATCCTTCAAAAGGCATCCTCCCTCTAGAAAGTCAGTTGCTTCAATTGGTGCATTCTGACGACTGTGGCCCTTTAAAGGTAAAATCTTTTAGTGGTGCACTTTATTTTGTTACTTTTATTGATGACTGTTCCAGGAAACTATGGGTTTATGTTCTGAAGACAAAAGACCAAGTGTTGGAGAAATTCAAACAAGTTCATGTTTTGGTTGAGAGGCAGACATGCAAGAAGCTGAGACGTGTTCGTACTGACAACGGTGGTGAGTATTGCGGACCCTTTGATGTCTATTGCAAACAACAGGGTATAGCACATGAAAAGACTCCTCCTAAAACTCCTCAGTTGAATGGTTTAGATGAGAGGATGAATCGGACACTTGTTGAGAGAATGAGGTGTATACTTTCTGAAGCTAAGTTGCCTAAACATTATTGGTGTGAGGCACTGTACACGGCGGTGCATGTTATTAATCTTACTCCTACTGTCGCTTTGAATAGTGAGGTGCCAAACAAGGTATGGTTCGGGAAGAATGTAAAGTATGATTACTTGAGAGTCTTTGGTTGCAAGGCTTTTGCGCATGTTCCGAAGGATGAAAGATCCAAGTTGGATGCAAAGTCAAAGCAATGTATCTTCATTGGTTATGGTGAGGATGAATTTGGCTACAAGTTGTACGATCCTATAAACAAAAAGGTTATTAGAAGTCGTGATGTAGTGTTCATGGAAGACCAAACTATTGAAGACATTGATAAGGTGGAGAAGACTACACCTGAGAGAGATAACGTCTTATCGGATGGTGATCCAGTTCAGTCACATGTTCCTGATTTGGATACTACTGATGGTAATGATCAGAATGATGAGCCACATGATTGTGTTGATGATCATCGACTTAGAGATGAGGTAAATATTCCAACTAGTGAAGATCATGAGTTGTCACACGATGAGAATCTAAATGATGCTTTTGAATCATCTCTAACCCAACTCAGGAGGTCTAATAGGCAGAGACAACCATCTACAAGGTTAAAGAAGCAGTTGGGCGAGTCCTTTGCCATGAAAGACATGGGAGCAGCTAAACAGATTCTTGGCATAAGAATCATGCGTGACAGAAAGGAGAAGAAACTTTGGATGTCACAAGAACACTATATTGAGAGAGTGTTGCAAAGGTTTCAAATGGAAAACTCCAAGGCTGTAAGTACTCCTATTGCTGCTCATTTTAAGTTGAGTTCTAAACAAAGTCCTTCTAGTGAAGATGAGAAAAGATACATGGAACGAGTTCCTTATGCTTCTGCTATGGGTAGTTTGATGTATGCAATGGTGTGTACAAGACCAGATATTGCGCATGCTGTTGGTACAGTCAGTAGATTTTTGTCAAATCCAGGTAGAGAGCATTGGAATGCTGTAAAATAGATTTTGAGGTATCTTCGTGGTACTACATGTATGAGGCTTTGTTTTGGAGGTGACAAACCTATTTTGGTGGGGTACTCCGACTCAGATATGGCTGGACATATTGACTCAAGAAAGTCAACTTCAGGCTACATGATTAAATTTGCAGATAGAGTTGTGGCTTGGCAGTCGAGATTACAGAAATGTGTAGCATTGTCTACAACTGAGGCAGAGTTCATTGCCATTACCGAAGCATGAAAAGAGTTGATTTGGTTGAAAAAATTCTTGCAGGAGCTTGGGTTTATTCAGGACAAATATGTATTATTTGTCGATAGTCAAAGTGCTATTCATCTTGGTAAGAATTCGACGTTTCATAGCAGGTCCAAACACATTGATGTGAGGTATCATTGGATACGTAAAGTTTTGGAAGCTAAGTTGTTGGAGTTGGCTAAAGTTCATATTGATTATAATGGTTCTGATATGATGACTAAAGCATTACCAAGAGGGAAGTTTGAAGCTTGCTGTGATATCGCCGGTTTGGCGATTATATCCACATAGTTGTGAGGGGGAGATGTGTTGGGTATTGGGCTCCCTTCCTATGTGGAGAAAGGCCCAAATATTGTAGTCCATGTGTCTCACTTATTTAAGTGGAGAGTGGTCTAATTAGGGTTGTAAGAGAGAGACTATTTTGAGAGAAAATGCAGCCACCAAAAGAGAAAAGGGAAGAGTAAACCCTATTCCCGATTTTGTTAAATCAGTCTCAGAAAAACATCGATTGCGCATTCGTTAACCGTTGGATCGGGCTAAAATTTGGACAGTAGGTTCGCAACATTCAGGGCTTTGCTTTCAACGATCGGATTAGCGAAACGACTCCTGGAGGGGGAGGAATCGAGCTCGCACAGTAGCAGGTTTTTTAGATGTTTTTTAGTACTTCTTCTTGCTTTTCATTTGTAAGCTTTAGTGCTTTGTTATTTTGACTGGTTGTAGACACACTTTGTGCATCCTTTTGAGACTCTCTTGTACCCTTATTTGATTATAGTGGAGCTATTTCTTTGGTTTGGACGACCCGTGGTTTTTACCCTTGCATTGAGGGGTTTTCCACGTTAAAATATCAGTGTTCTTCACGGTCTTTTATTTTGATTAATTTGCTGCCATAGATTTGTTGTTGCTCCTCATGGGTTCTTGCAAGTTGGGGGAATTTTATATCCGCTGCGTATTACTTGTTATTGTATTTCTGTGTTTATTCCCCATCATGGCCAAGATCCCAACTTTTTGCATTTTTTTGTTGTTATACATACTATTACTATTATATAACTATTATTATAAATAAGTAATAAAAGTTTTCCATATTGCCATATAGTCATATATACTGTCGAATTTAACTACCGATAATTTTTTTGGTTAGGAACAAGTATTGACTAACTAGAGAAGAGACTTTAGCAACTTAGAAAACTTTTTATGTTATTTTTATGAGTCTAAATTAATATAAGTTAATTTTTCAATAGTTACGATAAAATTCGTTCAAAATAATAAAAGTGCTATGAATAAAATAATAATTTGATACGAAGAGTGCATTGTATCTTTTTATAATTAAAAGTTTCCTCATTTATTGCAACTTACAGAAATGCTAAAAGGATTAATATAGTTTCAATTATATATGATTTATGATATGCACGAGAGATGTTATATATTTTGATAGATTATTAATATAATTTTTTTTTTATTATATATATTGAATGAATCTTTTGGTGATCCCAATAATTTAATTCTGGTTTTCTTTAAGTTTTAATCTCCTCTATATCCTTTTCAAGGGATTCCGATGAAATGTGTGGAACCCCATGTTATAAAGAAATTACCTTGAGTCAGAAAAATATAGAAATTAGTTGGCTTGTAAATTAAATTATGGGGTCCACTAATTATTGATCGGTGGTCTCCCATTCCAACCAATCACTAGCTCACGTGACAGGCCATCTAATTCAGGAGCTCACGTGACAGGCCATCTAATTCAGGAAATATTTATTATAATTTACGAAGGCAGTAGACATATCCAGAATAAGTAAAGAATATGTGATGGTGATGCAATCAAGTCCTGTGTTCTTTTGGCTATATACAAGGTAACAAGATAGAGTCACACAAATTGCTGGCTTATATATCAGCAGGACAAAATCAGAGGAAGTGTGGAAGAGCAAGCTTAATTTTATCTCTAAATTTATTTCTAAGAAATGTATAATTCAAGGTAATTAAAATGGGATGATTGGACACGCTGGCTGGGAGCCTTCCATACCATAAAAATAGTCTTAATTGAATCGTCCAAAATACGAGATAACAAACAGCCATTCCACGGCTAACAAATCTCAAGCCACAGACTATCAATTAAAACTAAAATCTTATGATAGAAAGGACCGTAGCAAGGATCAATAGTCAGATGTTTTCTGTTACACAAGATCCTCATAACAGAGGCGAGTGTAGAGCATACTTGCATCTCTTATGGGGAGAATTATGATATGAACATGATACTTCAAGTTTTCAGGAAGGAGAAGAGAGAATTTAGAACATGTTTATACTTAAGCACACAAAGAGTTTTTATTTCGATTTCCTTTGGTTACAAATGGTACAAGTCTTCTTCTTTTATAGCCAAGGAGATACATGCGAGGACAAAGTTCCTACTATTCATACACATACCATCACTGGCCCACTTCCCACTACGGGGAACATAATTATATGCCACTATGACCTACTTTTGACTAGTGCATACACATTATTGGTCCGCTTACAATTATGGGAGACATTATCATGACACATTTTGACTATTGGGACATGATTATGACACCTTTTGACTATCATGCCACATTATTGGCCACTAAAAACAAAAGTACAATAATTACACACAATAATTATACAAGACGTAATTATGACACTTTGGACTTATTAATCTTTGAAGATAGGCTCGTGACTTGGAGACAAATTCTGATCAGACACGTATCCTTCTGCAAAGTAGCTCGGGGAATAATGTGACTCATATTGCTAAATGTCCTCCAGTATTTCTATCACAGATTCTTCTTTAGGATTTGCTGATGGATCAATATCCATGCGATTTTCTTCAAAATTCATTGTAGCAAACTGTTATTCAATTTTTATTTGAGAGTTTGGTTTTGGTTGAGTAGATTGACCTGAGCTTTCTCCAATTTCGTGACTTACACACGAAAGGTTTTGTGCACTAACTAGCTGCCACAGTGGTGGAAGGTCTCCATGGCTTATGCAAGTTGTATCAACATGGGCTTTTCCTCGATCATGGAGATTAATAAAATTAACATAATCCTTTAATTCTTTCTTAACTTTTAAATTTGGAGGATAATCATCAATGGTTTCCCATAGATCAACATAATTTGTGCAAATGAGGAGTTTAGTCCTGGGATCTGTCTGATATGGCTTGTGTAACATGAACACCGTTTTAAGTTTGCCAATAGCTTCTTGTGTTAGTCTTTCTTTAACCTCATCTAAGATTGATTTCAGTTGATTTCTCCACCATTCTAGTGGAAAGTACACTTCAAGTGTAGTCCAAATCAAGGTGTTGTGATTCTTTGGATCAGTCAGATGTTTGTACATTGCTTCAGTTATGACATAAACAGGCATGACATACAAACTAGTTGCACACCAAATATACCATAAGTGATTTTCAGTAAATTTTGAATTCGGGTTTATCATGAATGGCATATGATAGGGTGTGTCTATAAGAAAAGGGGATTGGTACGGAAACTTTTTTTTTTATCTTTTTCATAATTTTCACCAAAAAATAAAAAAGATTATTTCTGGCGTATTCTTTAAGTTGGGATGGTGAAAAAGAAGAATCAACTCCAAGAGGAAAATCCATGACCTTAGAGGCATGTGCTGGTAGTGATTTAATCATGAGAATCAATGGAAATGTGTGTGTTTTAATGATGATCTGGATGGGTTTCATAGGTCTAGAAAGTAAATCAGGAATCAAGTTTTGATTTCCTTTGATATGTTTTACTGTAAAATCATACCTAGAAAACCAATCTTTGAGCCTAAGAGTTTATGGATCTGGAGGCATTTTGTTTTTGAATTCAAGGATCCTGGGGAAAGAAGAATTATCCATTTGGACTTCAAACTTATAACCCTTCAGGTGGAAATCAAATTTTTGGATACCCAGTTTGACTGCAAGTGCTTCCTTGTAAGTGGTATGGTAGTGTTTTTCAGCTTCTTTGAACTGACCACTAGCATAGCCACAATAATGTTTTACTCCATTAATCTCTTCTATCAGGGCTGCACCCCAATAATGATCAATGGCATCCGTTTGTAGGATTCTCTTTCCATCTCCAAGAATTTTTAGGGCAGGCGGAGTTTGCGCAACCTTTTTTAGAGCTTTGATGGCTTCAGTGTGCTTTGGATCCCATGGTGGAGAATTTTTCTTGAGTAATTGTGACAAAGGACTTGTATATTTTGCAAGCTTTGGTATGAAATTCCTGATATAATTGATTATACCAAGAAATTGCTGGATTTGTTTAATGGTGAGATTTTCATCAGGAAAATTCAACATTTCTTGAGCAATGTGAGGTTGAGGTTGATATTTTCCTTGAGAGAAATGCATTCCCAAAAAATCAATTTCTGTTTGGGCTAACTGACTTTTCTTTTCAGAGAGCATCATTCAATAGCTTTGGCCTATTTGGGAAAATTGGCCCAATAACTGTTAATGAGCTTTTTCATCTTTTGAGAATAAATGTACATCATATATGTAAATGAGAATACTATTGAGAATGGGCTCAAAAATTTTTGTCATGGCCTTTTGAAATAGTGAAGGAGCTACCTTAAGCCCGAATGGTAATACTGTCCATTGGTATTGAGCATTAGGAATGCAGAACGCCGTCTTGTAACGGTCCTTAGGGTCAATGCCTAGTTGCCAAAATCCAGACTTCATATCAAATTTTGAAAAGATCTGAGCATCTTTGAGGAAGATGTTTAATGAAGAGGTTTTTGGAATGGGAAATTTATCATCTTTCAGCAAATGATTAAGAGGTTTATAATCAATTACTAACCTCTTTTTCCCTCTTATTTTTTCGACCTCTTTTCAACATAAAATGCTTGGCAAACCCACTTAGATTTAGTGGGTTCTATCAGACCTTGTTTTAGTAACTGATTACATTCTTCCCGGTCCAAAGCTAAATCTGATGGACTCATTCCTGGATGAGTAGCTTTGGTTGGATTGATATCCTCATTAAGCTTGAAGGGAAGTTGGACAAAAAAGTCTTCGTTTGTCCATAAAGGTTTTGGATGGTAGAATTTCTCATGACTATCTGCGCAAAGTTTGAGCAATTTAGACTTAATTTCTTCATATCCAGTAGGAACTTCAGAAAGGGAATACAACTTTAGTATTCCTGAATATGACTTAAATTCTCGCTTAAATTTGATTCCTGTGGGGAGAATTTGGAGCCTATTTGTTGCTGAATAAACATCCATGCCTACAACAATATCTTTGTTTGGGAGGCTGCTACCAATGACCCTTGTCCAAATTATGCATTATGGGAAGAATCTGATTCCAATTTTTTCTTTTGTCATCATATTTGTTCTGAAAACCTTCCCATCTGCTGCTACAAAGTATGTAGCATGTTTTACCCACGCTTCTGTAGGGAGAATGCTTGGGTTCATCATCGTTATTTGGGCACTAGTATCCATATAGGTTATGACTTTCTTGGGATGAGAAAATTTTGAAGCAAGAACATGGATTTCGACACAAGGCAGAGGAGGAGTAGGTAAGGTACTTCCTACTTCCTTGAATAAGTAAATTGGAAAACTTTTATCATCCCCTGATTCAGCAAGCGATGTTTCTTCTGAGGAAGAGTCATCTGAGGAAGATTTTTGAAGAGCAAATATTGTTTCATCATCAGCAGAGCTTTGTTCAGAATACAAGGATTCTAGATCTCCTTCTAGAGGCTGGAGAAAGTTGATCAATTTTATGGCTTTTCTAGTTTTGTTGGGACACCTTCTAGAAAAATGTCCTTCTTCTCCGCATACAAAGCATCTTTGATTTCTCCTTTTTCCTCCGAATGGCTTTCTTTTAAAGAACTTCAAAGCTCTCTTTTTCTTTACCTTCTTGAAAATTCTTGAAGGTTTAGTGTCTCTTTGCCGATAATGTTTCTTTTTGGTTGGGCAGCTGCATTTGTTTTCCTTGCACTTGATCTCCAGATATGGTTTTTTACATGCTTTGGAGAACTTGGATTTTTGTTCTATTATCTCTGAGAAATGTTGGTGCAATCTACACATTTTTTCCAATAAATGTTATCTGGTGTATCGGGCCAAGGCTCATGGCTTTGATGTCTTTCTGAGCTGTTGCTATCATCTTATGAATTTCTGGTTGGAGTTCTTAGGGTAGTGAGGAGATATATGTATTTTTTAGGCTATGATCATTAAATCCATTGAGGACATAATATCTCTGAGCCATTCTTTGATAATGTTTGTCAAGATCTTTGACTCTGAGCGAACAACATCTCATCTCAAAGAATTCTTGTCTGCTTTTTCTATCAAGTATCTCCGTATCACCAATGAATTCATTGTGAAGAATTCCAAGGATAGCAGCAGTGGTTCCCAATCTGTGCAATTCGTCCTGTCTCAATGTACCAAGATTATGGTACCATTCTTTCAACGTGCCAGTCATTCTGCAGCAAAACTCTTCAATAACCTTATAGGTGTCTGCACCTATTTTCATCATCTAGGGGTCCAGCCAAGCGCCAAAATCAAGGAGTCTTTTCCTCCAGCGACTGGGTGGTATATCATTAAGCGACTGGACTTTCATCAAATGATTCTTCATAAAATGATACTTCCTCTTTTATGTTTACCATAAAGAGTCTGGATACATTCATGTAGTTCTTCTCCGATTCTGATTCCTGTTCGGATGCTGATGAAAAAGACTCACATTTTTCATCAACTAGTGTATTTTTGGAGGGATCATCCTTTTCAGAGGAGGAGGAATCGGACTCAGATTCTTCTTCTGAAGTTTGTGCAGAATCATCTTTTTCAAAGGAGGAGTCGGTCTCAGATCCTTCTTTTGGAATTTGTGCAGGAGAGTCATGGTTTGTGGTGATTGTCATGGCTTGGAAATTTTTCTTGGGAATTTCTTCCCTTTGGGATTCTGAACGAGGTGTTTCTGGAACGTCTTGAGTGTTAGAGGATGACTCACTCAAACAAGTGGTTTTTTCTCTGGTCTTGGAGGTTGAGGGTTTTGTATCTCTGGCAGGCTTTGGTCTATAAGCTGTAGGTATATATTTGGCATAATCAGGTGGTGATGAAGCATAAGTAGGATAGAAAGGAGATGGCCTTTGTGCTTGCGAAGTAACTAGGAAAAGTAGGAGGGTTGAAGAAAGGGTCTTCAACAGGTTTAAGTTTTTCGTGTTCCTTGGAAGCTCTCAAGAAATCATCAATTTCTTTTACTTGGCCTTGTAACCTTCAGATTTCTCTTTCCTTATGGTCAAAAACTTTACCAAAAATTCTGTCTTCCAACATCTTTCTCAAATCACGATACATCTAAGAGACTTGAGCTTTTAAAGTCTTGTAGTGCTTCTGCATTTTTTGGGACAAAAATTTGAGATCTTCCTCTGTTTCTTCCATCGTCCCTGTGATTTTATCCATTTTCCTGTCTAGGTTCTGGAGAAGGTCATTTTGAGCAACCATATTCTTTGATTGCCAATTTAGAACTTCCTCCGCCTGGGTTAAAGGTTTAAGTCTTCCATCAGGGTTGACTTCATTGGGTTGTATGAAAGGTTTGAATGATCTATTTGTGATTGGATCAGTTTTACTTTCTAAAGCAGGAAAATGTTGATCATACTCTGAGGCTGGTATTGTCATCATGAAGCAAGGAATTGGTTCAATGTTTCTGGGAGGTTTTATTGGGTCATAATGGTCTGAGGGAGACCATGAAACAAGGTCAGGATCTTCTGGTGGAATCAGGTTTTCTTCTCTAAGGATTCTAAGAGCTTCCTCGTAAATTGGGAGTGGAGGAGCTTTCTTGCGAATTCCTACCCAAGGGCCATTATCCGGGTCAGTCCTTCTTTGTGGAGGTGGTGGTGGTTTACACCTACCTTTCTTTTTTCTTTTAGGGCTGATGTCTTCCTCATCCGTCTCATCGTCATGCATCCAGCAATCACAGTCTGGGTCACACTTACTGGGATCTATTCAAGAGGAATTAACTGCGCCAGTTCTTCTCTTGATATTCTTCTAGGAATTTGTACAATGGAGGGTGTCTCTTTTTCTTTATTGGTGATTACCAATAGTGAATCTGAAGAGCATCCTGTGAGTGGTAAATCTATCGAATGATTTTGAAGTCGATAGATTATCTGGTGATGTAGAGTGGTCGACATGGCTTCTAGTACCTGGTCAGTTCCGGTGATCTGAACTTGGACCTTCAGTCTTGTGGACAAGGTACTATCATTAAGACTCACGTTGTAGTTTGGGAAGATAGTGAGAACTACACTTCCTGCATGTAACGAAGTCAGGACAGTTCCGATTACTGCGTTTTCATAGTGAAGATAGCTAGAGTCTAACAACGCTATCTTACAGAAAACAGGGAGATTTTTCCTTCCATGGAGAGAAAGGATCAATCTGGCAGCTCCAAAGTGTAGAGCCGTGTATCCTTCATTTTTGCAATGATTTATAAGATTATGAGGAATCTCTAAATCAACATACTGCTCTTGATTTGTCGCTCTAAGGCTACACTGATCAAGTCGTGAGGACTGAACATATTCTTTCATGTGAGGACGGTGAGTTGTGATTAGGTTTCTGATAGATCTGGTGAAAGATCTTTGTCTTTTAAAGATATTATAAGGGCTCAAAAGAGGTGGTATAGTTTTAGCAATTTGGGCATCTTCAGGAACATAAGAGTATTCTACAAAGTTTTCTATTTTGTGGGAATCAGTCTTTTTACAAGATTTAGGAAGAGATGGCAAAGAGGTGAGAGTAATGGGTTGTTGGCTTGGTTCTGGTGTTTCCATGATTGACTGGTTTCATTCCTTACTCACACTCTTTATCATTTTCATACCATATGCACCCCCTCTCTTAGCAACATAGCAGAACACATAAGTTTGAATAATAAAATATTAATTTTCACTTAAAAATAGCAATACACGTAAGTCTGCGTGCAACTAAGAGATAATAAATTTTATCATAATTAACTCACATAATTGCAAGATATTTAGTTCGAATCAGACAAAATATCGCAAGATATCACACTTAACAATATCGACATTTATTAGTTGAACTATAGTGCTTGAGAACAGTTAAATTACATTTTTAATCTAATATATCATAATTGTAAAATTTTGATATTCTAGTTTCAACTGCACAAATAGGCTCCCATAGTATTTCAATTGTTATATTCAAACTCATGGCCATTAGTGAATTTTTTTTGGAATTACCCTAATTATCAATAATGAATAATTATGTATGATTGAGAAATAAGATTCTAACAAAAGATAACCTAATAAGGAGAAAAATAATTGAGTGAGAAGGTGGATGTGGAGCACAACCAGGTCGACTCAAAGATCAGACTATCTAGACAATCATTTTAAGCTAATAAAAAAATAATTTTTCTTTAAATAAAAGATCTCTAAAATTATTTTTTTCTTAAATAAAAAGACTTAATTTTAATATTTTTATAATTAAATATTATTTAAAATTAATTCTATCTCGATAAATATTAAATCAATTAATTATAATATCAATTAAAAAAGTATTACACGAAATTAATTATATTACTTTAATAGATAATTTTATTTTCTAAAGCTTAAAAAGTAACCGCATATGCTTTTATGAAGCATGGCCTGATTTTCAGACTAGTCTCAAGATTTTCGATTTCGCTCCTTCTTCTATTTCTAATTCTTTGTTGGCAGTGGGTGTTGGTATTTTTTTTTTAGAGGCTTCGAGTTTTTTTTGGGCTTAAATTTCTTTAATTCACAAAAAAGTATTAAACAATTAATAATTTTATTAAAGTTCTATATTAAATTTTATAAAGCTTCAAATTAAAATTTCACATGTTATTATAAATTTTATAAAGCTTCAATATCTCTAAAGATTTGATACAAGTTATTATTTCACATGCTAATTTCGTATAATCACAACAACAATTAGAAACTCTAATGAACTAAAAGTTTCTCTATAAAATGATTTGTGATCGTCACTAAGAACACATAAAGAGAATAAGAAACAACAAGAGAGAAACTTATTGTCGTCACAGATACAAACTCGTAAAAACTCTTGTATCAGCTATAAACAATGCAAAACCTAAAACACTCTATAAGAGCAATTCCTATAAATAATTTTGTATGAGAGTTAGACATAAAACCATCTCACACACTTTTGTAACTTGGCCCAGTAGTGGTTGTGTTCCTCAACAACTTAACTGCACTAAGCTAGAAGACTGAAAAGACTTGAACACAGTTAGGTTGACTAGAAGGTGTTCAGTGAAGTTTGTGATACTATTGGTGAATAGTGGGTTAAATTATTTTGTGTGAAGGGACTTGACATAGCTACAACGTTGGTGGTAAATCAAGATAATTTGGTTTGTGCTTCTCTTCTTATCTTTTATTTATCGTTTTACTGATTCTTGTTTTCAAACATCACTAATATTTAAATTCTTTTTTTAATTATGTTTTTGAAACAAAACTCAATTCAAACACTTTTTTATTGTGTTTTTCTCTCTATAATTGATTTAGATATAATAGTGGGACTATATTTAATAAAGTCCTATTAAATATATTTTAATCATGATACTTAAGTTCTGCATGTTTATCTAATTTAAATTATCATGAAATTGGACACAAAATTAACTATAAAATGTCCTTGAGAAGAAGGACAAGAAATATCTAGAGATGAATTTCAGGAATGGTACCGAAATTTGAGGATGGACCTCAAAATTTGAGAAAACTTGTATATTTTGGAACAACCAAGTCTTGAATAACCCGCTCCTACAAGGACCTAAAGGATGCTGGTAAGAAGCATATAGTCGATTCCTTAAATGTAGAATACTTCGATCTTGTGATCGTCAAATATATGATACGATCATTCACATCAAGATGCTATGTAGTTCATGTTATTGAATATGTAGTACCCTAATTTTGTTCAACTAATTAACATTCTTTTTACCAAAAAAAATGGATAATATGTTTGATTTTTTGTTGGCTATCAAATTTTGAACTTCATTCAAGTATCTAAAAAAACTCAATTATGAAGTCTATTTATTAAACCCATAGATTTGACTCATACGATAACTTCTTCTCATTTAAATTCATAATTTTGCTTAAAAAAATATAAATAAAAAAAATACAGCTTGCAAAACTCAAATATTGGACAAAAAAGTATTGAGAAAAAATATTTTTAATTGTTTTGAGATATCCTTTCTCTCTTGATTGAGTAATCGTTTTACTAAGTTTTGCCTTTTTCTTCGGCTAGCAAGAAATCAGAGTTACAAGAAGAGGGATTTTTTTTGATGTTTTAATAATTGAGAATAAAGAGTAAAGAAATAGATAAGTGTGAGAAGCAGAGGAAAAACAACATAAAAATTGGTAGAGAAAAATTAAAGGAAGAAAAAAACACAATATACAAGAACATTTGAACTTTTGTATTATAAATCTCTTCAATATTAATGTTCTATATATCATTTATTTTTACTATTACATACAGTATATATACAAATAAAAAAATATCTGCTCATGGTCTTTAAATCTTGTTTGTAATGCTAATTGTTATTTCTCCTTCAACATTATTAACTCTAAACCCAAAATAAATGAATAAGAATGAAAGTATCATAGAAAATTAGTAGAAATCAAAAGGAAAACCAACAAGAAATAAAGCAAATCAAAAAGAGGAAGAAGGGGGCCTAGGCTGCCACCTACATCGGAACGACGACCATCCCTCCGACTGCCGCCACCGCCACCAAGCGACCAACATCCTGCATCCTCATTTCCTCTATGCCTTTTCTTTTCATTTCCTTTTCTTTTCTTTATCTTCTTCCTTTCTTCTTCTTGCAACTTTTTCTTTGCAGCCCCCACCCGTCTCTTTCTATTTTATATTATTTTTCTGTCTAGATTTAGGGCTTACTTGTTTTCATATTTTTTTTATTAAGTTATATTAAAATTAAGTTTGCATTCCAGATCCATTGGTTTTTTTCCTGCTCTATTTAGCTTCAACTTTTTCTTGTTATTTTCATTAACTAGGTGTGACATCTTTTTAATTTTTGAGTTGTTAGGACATAAGTTGTACAACTTGATAGTTCTAAAACTAATTTTAATAAATTAATTAATCTAAAATTGACTTTTAAATTTGATTAACTAGATATGACATCTTTTTAATATTTGAGTTGTTAAGACACAAATTGTACAAGTTGATGGTTTTAAAGTTTATTTTTATAATCAAAATAATAAATATATTCTTAAATGGGTTAACAAGATGTAACATCTTTTTTTAACTCGAATTTTGAGACACAAATTGTACAACTTGATAATCTTAAAACTCACTTTTTTAAAAATTATTATTGAAATAAAAAAAAAACTTATTTTTTTTGGTCAAAATAACTTGTTTTACTTAACTTGTTTATCAATAACAAAACACTTTCTTTCAAAGAAATCAACATATCCGCATTTTCTATCCAAGAACTACGTAGCTTTGATTTCTCCATCGCACTTGAAGATAAGTAGGAGCAAAATCGCACTCTTGTCAAGCGCAATAATAAAAAACTTTTTTTTCTCTCTCTATTTTGAGTACTCTTTTATTTCAGCATCATATTTATAAAAAATATTCGCATTTAACTAATATGGTGAAATAAATATTCTAAAGTTAACATAAATTTTTGCACAATTAATTATAGGTAACCGTTTCTTAAGGAATGTCATAGGATGCTAATACATTTCCTATGCATAACCGACTCCTGAACTTTAAATCTTGTTTCAAAGACCATTTTTTTTCTTCTTATTTTAAGGGTTTCCACCATTTTCCATATTAAAATGAATTTTGGTAGCAATTCCATTGAATTCGAGCTAACCCTCGAAATTTTAAGCTGCAATAGCTAATGATTCCACTGGAAATGCTTTTGAAAAAACTTGTTGCGCAAAATTCCACAAGTGTACGGGTTTGCCAAGTAGTAGTATATAAAATTATCGTATCGATAATGATTAATTTAACAACTACCAAATTAATCAAGATTTTATATTATTTAGATAAATGAAAATTATTGTTGATTCGTGATAACAAAATCATAAAGATAGCATAAAAATTATAACGAGAGTATATAACAACACAATTTTGAATTAATGGAAAGTAAACCTAGGGTCATGGTTTCACTTATAATATCAATACCTCAAGTCCTAGTTTTATATGAATTTTTTTTTTCTTTTTTCAATTATCAATCCCTCTTTAAAACTACTAACAAAGATTCATCATTCAATTTAATATATTTTCCCTAAATTAATTCTTTGATTGATCATACAAAAAATATGATAAAGAGAAAACATAAAGAACCAAGAGATAGAGTGATAAAATATTATTAAGAGAAAACAAAAAGAACCAAGAGATTGAGTGATTGAAAGATTAATATCTATGTTTCATCATACAAGAATCATAATCTCAATTATCCTATAGATCTACCAATTAATTGTAGTTGGTCACTATTCAATTGATTGATTAAAGCATGCAAAGGTCGGCCATTTCAAACATGTAAATAAAACAATAGAATAATTTAATTGAAATAAACAACAAAAATCTAAAATAAAACTAGAATTTAAAACTAAGACATAGTAAAAAGGTATCTTAATCACAAGATTCACCAAAACCATAGAAGAGAGCTTAGTTACTCATTGACATATAGAAAATAAAGTAAATAATAGAAGTGTTCATCAATTAAAGGAAAAGCAATAAGTTAAGTTGTGTAAGCCCATTTAATGTGCCTATATTTATGTTTTTCAGCCTATTAAGTATGTGAGCAATATTCCTATAAATACTCTAGTAAGAACCTCATTTGAAAACTTTGAGTTCTTGGATTAGAACATGCTTGAACCTTATCAATGGATTTCTTACCATTGTGACAATTCCATATTGACTTATCGATCATCTTTGGTTGTTGCGCCTTCTCCATATTCTCAACCTGATTAACTTTGTTCAAATACATGTTCATCAGGTATTCCACAATGCTTTTGGTGGAAGCAAGCTTCTTTATATAGTGGTATCAATGTCTTATTGATCACATAGTTGTGTGTGGAGCTTATGAGTGATTTTATGCACAACATAGACTTGTGACACAAAGATGTATAATTAGCTATCTTGTTAGGTAGATGTTATTTGCCTTGACAATGCTAATTATTAGAAAAATTTAAAAACTTTAGACTTTAAAATATCATTAACATTGCAAAATGGTACTTGTGTACCATTAACCACCTATAAAGGTGATGACCATAAAATTCTCCCTTTTAATCTCACTAACTAACAAGTAATAACCATGCCTTTAACTAATATACCAAGAATTACTTTTTTCTTTGAATCTTTCATAATTAAATTAATATAATTTATGAGTTACATACTCCTTTTATGATATTCTTATTGAAACTTGGATTATTATGTGTACTTGTGAGGTTTCAAAGTGTCCCATATTACATTCTTTTTACCTACAGGTATATCATAGTTGATATGACATCACAAACTAATGTCCCTAGTTTTTTCCTAAGCAATTGCCTTTTCGTAGTTGGCCATGGGTCCTTCATTTCCTATGCTTTTTCCTTTGTATTTTTGTTAAGATAATAATTCTACACCTTAACATTTAATAATTGAAGCCTAGTTTAGGAATTTCAGAATGCAATTTTATGTTTTTGCTACTAGTTAAAGGGTAGGCAATTTTTTTTTCCAACCTAATAATATCGGCATGCTAGTTGAGCTATAATTTAAGGAAAAATAAATCACAAATTAAGGGGATATAACTTTATCCTATTATGGTTTCATCCATTAGATAGATAAAATCTATAATAGGTATAAGACATATAGCTTAAGTAAGTACGGATACATTAGTGGTACATAGAATTAGTAGGGTATTAGATATGATATTTAAAAAAATCACCATTGTGTTGTAATGAAAGCACAATTGTTGTTCCATTTATTAACTTGATGTTTTCACTAAAGGAGATCTTGAAAGGTACAAACCATGTGTCACTGATCTCAAGACGCCCATCTTTAACATACATGCAAATAAGTTGAAATCTAGTTATTTTATTCTTACATACCTTGACATTATTTTTTAGAACATATAATTAAGAACATATTTCAAGTGCCATTAAAATGGACCCCTGGACTAATTCAATTGAATTTTTTTTGATGTTTATGATCATTACTTATTGGAAATGACGATTAAGCTCTATCATCAGTCATGACGAAAGAGTTAGCAATATTTTGGCATGATACATGAGATGTATGTGAGTTACTAAACAAGTTTGTAAAACGTTAATTTCTTAACTTCGTTGCATTTACTATTGATTATAGTAAATGAGGGTTTGTGTATCTTATGAAAGACAAATTAAGAGACCTTTTGAAGTATTTAAAGAGATGAAAAACGAAGTAGAAAATCATATTGGCAAGAGTATTGAGATTACATGATTTAATCATGATGGTAAATACTTAAGCTAGAAGGTTGATGACTATCTAAATTAAATCTTGTTAGACATGGTCTAATTTGTTATGAGTTAGTCAAATATAATTACTCTTTCTTAAATATGGGTTTTATACAACTATTTATTAACTAGTAATGGGTCTTCAATTGAAGACTAGAATGGATGATATATTAAATACCTTTGAGGCATGTGTGTTAAGTTTCATCCAAATCTATGGTGTAAACTATGGTGAGACCTTCTCTAAGTCAAGATGCTTAAATCCTTAAAAATTATATTAGGAACTGGTGTAAACATAGAAGTTAGTGGACTTGACTCAGACGTCACAAACTGCTCTGAGGTATCGGGAATGCCGATGCCACTTATCTCATTAGTGGAATTGACTTATGAGGAAGAGATTGATCCCTCAATTGTTGGAGATGAGGAGCAAGTGACATCTTGACGGAGTGAATCTTCAGGTGGTACTTTGTAGGTTTGTGGGAGGCACTCGTGCTATTGTAGTGTTCAAGGTCTTTTGTGACACTTTTGTATTTGGATGTATTTATCTTAGACTTTTGGATGATTGTATCTATTATGACTACTTGACTGAGTTGACTAGTGGAACCCATGTTTCTTTTTTTTGGCAATCATTGAAGGGCTTATTTCTTGAAACATCACTTATGCATAAGTATCTACCGAGAACACTCGAGGGGTAATAACAGTGGCTTGTTTCAACTCGTAGCCCCCAATGTACTTTTCGGGCTAAATTTTTTGTATAGTAAAATGATCTAAGTCTTAGCTTATTATTTTGTGCAAGAAATTTTCGATAATGCTGATTTTGTAGTTGTTTTCTTCTTGTTTATAATGTAAAAGGGGAAGAAAGAAGAATTACAAAATTGTTTAGAAAGATTGCTTAAAGTTTGTTTGCACTTTTACCCTAGAGGAATAAGTTTAGGGGGAGCATTAGCTTGCATCATTTCCTTTCATAAAATTGAGAAGATTCATCAACAAAGTCACAAGTTTTGCAAAGCATTGCCATCATAAAAAAGGGAGCAAATTTTCCATTGAAGTCAGTCGCCACCTATTGGTTTGCATCAAATCATATTCATCCTTCCCTAGTTTTTTAAACATAGCTCCTTCGATTAGTTTTAGTGAGGCTCCTCCATCTATTAACACTACATTAGTAGGTTTGCCTTATATTAAGGATTTTATATGTAATAGGTTTACGGGTTTTTTTTTTCATGTATTTCCTAACCTTTCAAAATGGGAAAAACCATCAAAGATGGTCACTATATTTTCTTTAGATAATTAGAAATAATCATCTAGCATATTATTTGAGTCTTCTTCATTCATACAATCAACAGGATCTTTGTAAAAATATTCAAATTCAGTAGTCTTCTTCATTTTGACATCATGGTCGATTATATAATCAACTTTTTTCTCTTGATCATTTGCAATATTACTTCCATCATCTTTATTCTACATATTGTTCTCTATTATCATGTTTTTCAACTTTTCCTTTCTCTTGTAAGTATTGTAGGAACAGTTATGTATGTTGGCATTTCACTACTGTTTTATTTTCCTACAATTATGGATGTTATCCTTAAGATATCTATAACGCCTCCTATTTTGACTTTTAGACAAATTAGGTGGCCATGTCAAACTCATAAACCTTGTTGTTTTTTGGCCTACCATTGATATAGTCTTCATTCCAAACACACACCCTCACCTTGTAAGAATTATGACTCACATACCCATTATCAAGCTTGTGTTGGATTTGCACTTTTGAAGTATTCTAAATCAACTAGTTAGTTTTCACATTAACCCGAGGCTTCCTAGTCTTTTGATTTTAAAAGCCAGGTGAGAAATCAACATTTCTATCTCTGACCATTACATAAGTTTGCCATGGTTTTTTAGGCTTAGCCTAAATATTAACATCCTTTTCCAATTGTATTATCTTTGGCATTGGTGTTGGCCTTTCCATTTTCTCCTCATAGTGTGTAAAATATTCTTCACAACGAGGGCACAATATCAACAAACCTTCCTCGTTCTTCCTTTTTCATAATGTCAAAATGATTTTCATTGAGAAGTAGAGAAAATTTCTTGGTTTCACAATGTTGACAATGAAGGTGCTGGAAAACATAAGAAATGGAGGTTTGAATTGTGCTTTACCATTTCTTAAAAATACTTTGATTGCTTAATCAAAAATATGTTCTTTCTCAAATCATTCACCTTATGATTATAAAGCAGGTTTAGTAAAATGAAGTTGAATCATAAAGAACTTAGATTAGAGTAACACATAGATTTTTATACAAGTATCAAGTCTCCTAACCAAATACTTAAGAGTTAGAACAATACCAAAATATGAAGAAGTGGAGTCTAAGCTCGTGCATAACATTGAATTGTCTTGTGATTGTTATATTGTGATTAGTGTGTATCAAATGTGATATAATTTCTTCTAGATGATTTGATGTTATAAGGAGATGTTGATTTTGCTTGAGTGGTTTTTGTAACACCCCAATTTCTCATTATCTTATTTAATAGTATTATGATACGCTACTATTTTTATATGAGTGTTATTATGTGTTCTAATTTCTTTATGTGTGTCTTGTATGTTTGCCTTAGTAGTTGATTTAAATCATTAATATTAACTATTATTAACTTACAAAAATTAAAATAAAACAAAATATGTATATGTATATATATATATTCAAATAAATTAATACAAGGAGTGAATTTGTGTTGCTACACTAATTGTTACCTTTAGCACTAGTAGAATGAGTTAATAATAATAATAATAATAATAATAATAATAATAATAATAATAATAATAATAATAATAATAATAATAATAATAATAATAATAATAATAATAATAATAATAACATAATAACAACTAGTATACTAGGTATATATATATACCTGCTTCCTAATTGTGAGGGAGGCATTCCCAATTACGCTAGTAGAAGTCGGCAGAGAGAGAAAAAAAAAAGGATTCGCGCATATAGTATTGGGAGCCGCAAATTCCAATCCCAATTCCCGTTTCAAAATTCAATTTCAATCTAAATCCACAATCAGGTATGTGAACTAGTTTTATATTGATTTAGGATTAGGATTGTTCTGAACATCATGCACTGAAGCTCTAATTGGAGTATCTTCTAGCTTATACGAGCTTCGCGATTGAAATAAATTATGATTCTTCAGATACAATATGATTGAAATGTTGATGCACTGAACTAGTTTTTTTTTTTATGGTTTATTTTATAGTTTTTTTATTCTGCAATTGATGATTGAATTGTATATTATTTTATTTTAATTTTTAGTAATAGTAGACTTAGGCATATGATTGAATTATATTATTAGACATATATTTTGAAATTAATTTACATATAAAGAATTCATTTTTATTTCAACTATAATTAGAAGTGGTTTAATTACATTACATATATGTTATGTGATTCTGTTGGGTGGGATCACTCCCCAAGTGGAACCCACCAAGTTTATTAATATTATAATTATTATTATTAAAATGAAAGGAAAAAGGAAAAAAGGAATATATGGTTTATTGGGCTTGACCCATGTAAAGGAAAATAAAAGGAAGGAACGGGATCTCAAATCTAAAAAGGGCAAAGGCTAACGAAAAGGCAAACAACAGTAACCGCACGCACGCACGGCAACCAGAGAAAAGGAAAGGAATTCAGTTCCGGTGGTGGTAATAGTTTTACTTTCTCTGAGAGTTATTTTGGTATACCCACTTTAGTGGAAGGTTATTATAAGGCTATTGTTGTTGATTGATATTCCCTATTATTATTAGGAAGGTTGATTGATATTCCCTATTGTTATTAGGAAGACTCTGGTGTACCCATTAATTATTATAGTGGAAGTTTTTACTGGACTAGGTCCCGTGGTTTTTATTCTCTCAATTTGAGGGAAGTTTTCCACGTTAAAAATTGTGTTTGTCTCATTTAATTTTCTGCCAATTATTACTTTCTGTTTGGCCATTTATCTGCACAGGAAAAATATTCCGCATTATTGAGATAGTTATTTCTAATTATCTCTGGTTTTTCCCAACAAAGTGGTATCAGAGCTTGGTTGATTTGATTTGTGCATTTAAATGGAAGAGGAAAATAAAGGTCCGAATATGATTAAGCTCAATTCTTCTAATTATACACTTTGGAAGACTCTCATGGAAGACATGCTATACAGTAAAGATCTGTATGATCCTATTGAGGGTGACATTGCTAAACCCACAGATAAATCTGATGCTGATTGGAAGAAGATGAATAGAAAGGCAGTGGCGTTGATTAGACAATGGTTAGATCTGAGTGTATATCCACATGTTGAAACTGAAATAGATGCTAACAAGATGTGGGAAAAATTAAAAGAGTTGTATGAACGAAAGAATGTGCAAAATAAAGCATTCTTGATTCGGAAGCTGGTGAATATGAAATACAAAGATGGGGATTCAATGGCAGAACATATGAGTATTTTTCAGAATACGGTGAATCAGTTGACAACCGCTGAAATTAAATTAGATGATGAGTTGCAAGCATTGTTATTGTTGAGTTCCTTGCCTGATAATTGGGAAGTCCTTGTTGTGACATTGACCAATTCAGCTCCAAGTGGAAAGCTAAAAATGTCAACAGTTAAAGAGAGTATGTTGAATGAAGAAGCTCGAAGAAAGGAACGTGGTTTGATTGGTTCTTCCTCAAAGTCAGAAGCACTAGTTACAGAGTCACGGGGGAGAAGTCAATCTAGAAACTTCCATAAAGGCGACAACTCTGAAAGTCGTAGCAAGTCAAGAAGCAAGTCGAGGACTAGAAAAGAAGTGATATGCTATCATTGTGGCAAAGCAGGTCACATAAAAAGAAATTGCAGGTTCCTTAAGAGAGATCAATCAAGGGAAAGAGATGAAGACAAAGAGAAGAAAAATGATAAAGATACAACAGCAGTTGCATCTGTTAGTAATGTCTACATTGTTTGTGATGATAATTCCATAAACCTTGCATGTCAGGATTCAACTTGGATTATTGATTCGGGTGCCTCATATCATGTTACTCCTAGGCGTGATTTCTTCTCATCTTACAGTGTTGGTGATTTTGGCATGGTAAAAATGGGAGATGAAGGAGTATGTAAAATTATTGGTATGGGAGATGTTTGGGTTGAAACTGGGATTGGTTGCAAGCTTCAGTTGAAGAATGTTAGACATGTTCCTGATATTCGTCTCAATTTGATTTCAGTGAAAGCCTTGGATATTGAGGGTTATCACACTTACTTTGGTGGTGGTGGTATATGTAAAATCACCAAAGGGTCCCTAGTGGTTGCAAAGGATCAAAGTTCCACTTCTCTTTATAGGATGCCTACGAAGCTATGCAATGAAGAAGTGAATGCAATTGAAGACGCCTCTTCTGATTTATGGCATATGCGCCTTGGTCACTTGAGTGAAAAAGGACTCAATATACTTGCGAAGAAAAATTTTCTTCCTGTGAAAGGTACGTCTCTAAAAACTTGCACTCATTGTTTTGCTGGAAAACAACATAGAGTTTCCTTTCATAATACTGGTCCTCATAGGAGGCAAAATATTCTTGATTTAGTTCATACTGATGTTTGTATGATGGACAGTAAATCTCTTGGTGGTGCATCGTATTTTGTTACTTTTATTGACGACCACTCTAGAAAAGTGTGGGCATTTCCTTTGAAATCTAAAGACCAGGTACTTGGAGTCTTCAAGCATTTTCATGCAAGTGTTGAAAGAGAAAAGGGAAGAAAATTGAAATGTGTTCGGTCAGATAACGGTGGTGAATACAGAGGTCCGTTTGAAGAGTATTGTAGAGAACATGGAATCAGGTTTGAGAAAACGGTTCCAAAGACACCTCAGCATAATGGTGTTGCAGAGAGAATGAATCGTACTATTAATGACAGAATCAGATGTATCCTCTCTCATGCAAAATTATCGAAATCCTTTTGGGGTGAAGCAATGAAAACTGCAGTGGATTTGATCAATCTTTCTCCTTCTATTCCACTTGATGGTGATGTTCCAAATAGAGTTTGGACGGGGAAAAATGTCTTTTACCGTCATTTGAAAGTGTTTGGCTGCAGATGTTTTGTTCACGTTCCAAGAGATGAGAGGTCCAAACTTGATAGTAAATCCAAACAGTGTATATTCGTCGGTTATGGTGATGAAGAATTTGGTTATAGATTGTGGGATCCGGTTGACAAGAAAATTATTAGAAGTCGAGATGTGATATTTCTTGAAGACCAAACTATTGAAGATTTTGATAAAGCTGAGAAACAGAAACCAAATTCCAGAAGTTACATTGATGTTGCGCCTATGCCCCCTACAGAAACTTTTGTTGATGGGGGAGATATACAAGTAGATGATGAGAATGTAACTGATGATCATGTGCCTCACCAAGATGAGCAGGTACCAGCTGAGCCACTAGACGAGTTTGAGTTGAGAAGATCTACTAGAGAACGTCAACCTTCTCAAAGATATCCTCCACACGAGTATGTGATGATCACTGACAGTGGAGAGCCAGAGTACTATCAAGAAGCTATTACAAATGTTGATAAAGAAAAGTGGTTGAAGGCCATGCAGGAAGAGATGAATTCCTTGCATGAGAATCACACATTTGATTTGGTTAAGTTGCCTAATGGCAGAAAAGCACTCAAGAACAAATGGGTATACAAGATAAAGGCAGAAGAGAATAGTTCTCAACCAAGATACAAAGCAAGATTGGTTGTGAAAGGTTTTAATCAAAGAAAAGGTATTGACTTTGATGAAATTTTTTCACCTGTGGTGAAGATGTCCTCTATCCGAGTTGTGCTTGGGTTAGCAGCTAGCTTAAACCTAGAAGTTGAACAACTTGATGTGAAAACTGCATTCCTTCATGGTGATTTGGAGGAAGAGATCTATATGGAGCAACCAGAGGGTTTCGAAGTCAAAAGTAAAGAGAAACTTGTGTGTAAATTGAAGAAAAGCTTGTATGGGCTCAAGCAAGCACCCAGACAATGGTACAAGAAATTTGATTCTTTCATGGAGAAACATGGGTACGGTAAAACTACTTCTGACCATTGTGTGTTTGTCAAGAAATTCTCTGATGGTGATTATATTATTCTCTTATTATATGTGGATGACATGTTGATTGTTGGTCATGACACTAAAAAGATTCAATCTTTAAAGAAAGATTTGAACAAGTCTTTTGCAATGAAAGACTTGGGTCCTGCAAAGCAAATTTTGGGCATGAGAATTACTCGTGATAGGAAGAATAATAAATTGTGGTTATCTCAACACAATTACATTGAGAAGGTGTTAGAGATGTTTAACATGAGCAATTGTAAACCTGTCAGTACTCCACTTGCTACTCATTTTAAATTGAATTCTGATCAATGTCCTACAAGTGAGAAAGACAAAGAAGAGATGAAGAAGGTTCCTTATGCATCCGCAGTTGGTAGTTTGATGTATGCTATGGTATGCACAAGGCCAGATATTGCTCATGCAGTTGGAGTTGTTAGTCGGTTTCTCTCTAATCCTGGTAAAGATCATTGGCAAGCAGTGAAGTGGATTCTCAGATACCTTAGAGGCACTTCCAAAGTGTGTTTATGTTATGGAGGTGGTGAACCTGTGTTGGATGGCTACACAGATGCAGATATGGCAGGTGATATTGATTCTAGAAAATCTACTTCTGGTTATATGATGACGTTTGCAGGGGGAGCTGTGTCTTGGCAATCAAGATTACAAAAGTGCGTTGCTTTATCTACTACTGAAGCTGAGTACATTGCAGCAACTGAAGCTTCCAAAGAACTCTTGTGGATGAAGAAATTCCTGCATGAGTTAGGCCTCAAGCAAGATAAGTTTGTGTTATTATGCGACAGTCAGAGTGCAATCCATCTTAGCAAGAATCCGACTTTTCATGCAAAGTCGAAGCATATTGAGGTGCGGTATCATTGGATACGAGACGCACTGGAAATGAAATCATTTCTAATTGAGAAGATTCATATTGATGAGAATGGTTCAGATATGATGACGAAGACCTTGCTTGTGTCAAAGATGATATACTGTAGAAAGAATGCAGGCATGGTTGAGCAGTACCTTCCCACTTGAGTCGTGAGGGGGAGATTTGTTGGGTGGGATCACTCCCCAAGTGGAACCCACCAAGTTTATTAATATTATAATTATTATTATTAAAATGAAAGGAAAAAGAAAAAAAGGAATATATGGTTTATTGGGCTTGACCCATGTAAAGGAAAATATAAGGAAGGAACGGGATCTCAAATCTAAAAAGGGCAAAGGCTAACGAAAAGGCAAACAACAGTAACCGCACGCACGCACGGCAACCAGAGAAAAGGAAAGGAATTCAGTTCCGGTGGTGGTAATAGTTTTACTTTCTCTAAGAGTTATTTTGGTATACCCACTTTAGTGGAAGGTTATTATAAGGCTATTGTTGTTGATTGATATTCCCTATTGTTATTAGGAAGGTTGATTGATATTCCCTATTGTTATTAGGAAGACTCTGGTGTACCCATTAATTATTATAGTGGAAGTTTTTACTGGACTAGGTCCCGTGGTTTTTATTCTCTCAATTTGAGGGAAGTTTTCCACGTTAAAAATTGTGTTTGTCTCATTTAATTTTCTGCCAATTATTACTTTCTGTTTGGCCATTTATCTGCACAGGAAAAATATTCCGCATTATTGAGATAGTTATTTCTAATTATCTCTGGTTTTTCCCAACAGATTCAGTTTTATTTTTATTTTAGTATATAAACTACACATTTACCTGTTTGTGATCAATCTCTTAATTACAATTCAGCTTTGGTTAAATCTTTTATTCCCTGTATTGATTTTGACAATGATGATGAATATCATATTTACAATTACCAATAATTGTATACATTGGAAGAGTTTTATTTCAAAATATGGGCCACCAACATCTTTTTTATACTTTGGTGGAAATAGTTCTAACTTCTATATCTGAAAGAAATCATTGGAAAGTTATTGGAGTATCAAATAGGACAGATTCTAGTTCCTGTTTTTATTATTATTATTTTTACAATTTACAATTTATATGTTAATAATAAATAGTCTAATTGATTTCGCAACTGGAAGGTTTAATCTATTTTGATTATAATATAAAATTGGGTGTAACCAATACTAAGCTGTAATTAATTATTATTACTTGAGTTCATGTGATATATATAAAATATGTTTAAAAATCAAAGCTATATATATGTATAGAGACACAATATTTAGTTCTTCTTTCATGCTTAGTTTAAACAAAATATAATTATAGTAATATGTGTGTTTAATGATATTAAATATATTTTGGATTATATTACAATAGCAGATAATTTATTTATGTATTATTAGTTAATAATTTATTTATCTATTGGAGCAAGCAATTAATCTGTATTTGGTAGTTGAGTTGATTTATTTATTTATTATATTTTTTCCGCGGACTATTAGAGACGAGGGTCGACGAAGACACGACAAGTTAGCAGATCGGATTTGTTGGACGAAATCTTCAATTAAGGTAAGGGGTGAGATGAGGTTCGATTTTATGAATATAAAATAAAGTGAGATGAACGGGAATACCGAAATTCCCAGATATTCATTCGGGGCTCACTACGTACGGTCGAGCCCTATTGAGCAATAATAATTAATGAAAATTATATGAATGGTAACAGTGAGGACTAAAATATAATTTAGCAACCTATAGAATTGTTGTGAATTTATTTATACCAAGATTGCACGTTGAATGATTTTATGAAATGTGATGCTGATTGTTACTGTATAAATATTGTATATTGGAGTGTTCTTGCTATTTGATTGAAATCGTGAAATTATTTGGATGTGATACCTGTTGATTTTTGTATTGCGATTGATAAGATTGGATTGTGCATTGTGAGTAGTGTAAACCAAATATTGGGATTGTATGGTGATTGACTGATATATATATATATATATATATATATATATATATATATATATATATATATATATATATATATATATATATATATATATATAATGATGAAAATTGGGAAGTCAAACTAAAATTCATTGAGTTGTGATGATCGAGTAAGTCTGAGATATATGTTGTAGATTTTGGAGTTAAGATTATTTTGTCATCATATAGGGAGGGTCTGACAAACCTAGTGATTCGGGAAAGTACAACTGAATGAGCCTGATCGTGGAGGGCTATAGTCGAACTGTAAGGTAAGACTGATAGACCTTGGGGGTACATCTAGTGGGGAATTCCTAAGTGGATTAGTGGGTTATTCCCTAAGGCCGGGAACTACCGTGCAACACAAGAGTACCCCGACTGTCGCGTATATGTGTCTCGGGTTGAGTTGAGGGGATCTATGAGGACTTGGCCTTTCATGAATTGTCCTTCCACTCTTCTAGTGGCATAGTATCAGGCCTCCTAACCAAGTACTTCAGAGTAGAATGGTACCAAGTGATGAAGTATAGAGTATAGGACATGCATAGCATTCTATCCTTGTAACTGTGTTAGTGTGATTGAATTAGATAAACCTTAGATATTATATTATTGAATATTCTCCTTATTTGCACTGTTTTGACTGATTGCGTATTCTTCTCGTGTATTTTATATTGTTACATAATTTCGAAACTCACCCCTCGATGTTTGTGTTTGGCGTTTGCGATGGACGCACACGAGTCGAAAGCTGCAGGTGAAGATTAATGCTCTTGAAGTGTAGGAAGCCGTATTATCTCGAAAACTTCTATTTTCTACCTTTTTGTTAACGTCATTTTTGAACATAGTTTATTTTGGGAATTCCCGCTCTGATAGTGACATCGGGTTGGGACTACATTTACAATTATCATTAAACTTGTGTATGTGTGTTTCCAAATGGATTATTTTGATTACTGCTATGATTTCAAGTTGTTGAGTCTGATGGAAAATTTGGATATATGTGACGTGTTCGTGATTATGTGGTACTCTTTGCCTTAATAAAAAAAATGCTTGGAATTTTATATATTTATTTATTTAAAGAAGTTCATTGTTTTAAAAATAAGAAAATATATTTTTTTTTATTTGGGGTTTAGGGTGTCACAGTTTTGATATTAGAATATGATGTTATTTCCTTGAATATTTTGATATATCAGGATGTGTTAAGATATGGTTCTATTATGACTATTTGTGTGTTCTTCTTACTTATATTATACTATCAACATGATTTCAAAGGAATATTATGATTATTTGTATGTTCTTCTTACTTACTTATGAATATTATGATTATTTGTGTGTTCTTCTTACTTGATTGGCTTGGCCCTGTGTTTGTGAAATCACAGTTCAGATTTCTTTTTTCTTTGAAAGATTTTTTATGTATCCGATGCGAATTTTTATTTTAAAAAGAAATTGATACAAATTATTACATATACTATTTTGGAGTTTAGGGTATCACATGCAATATTGGAATTAAATCCGAGGTCGAATTTCTTCTAAGAATAAAGGAATGACGATGACCTAAATGGAGCTAATTATGAAGAAAACAAGTATAATTTCAAGTCAAGACTTTAGAATAATTTTTAGTTTTATATATATTTATGCTGAATTATCATAGTTTATGTTTTATTTTAGTTAAGTTCAATAAGCCCATTTAATGTGCCTATATTTATGTTTTTCAGTCTTTCAAGTATGTGAGCAAATTTTCTATAAATACTCTAGTAAGAACCTCATTTGAAAACTTTGAAATGAGAATATTGAGTGAGTTAGGTCTCCTCTCTTTGAGTTCTTGGATTAGAACATGCTTGAACCTTATCAATGGATTCCTTACCATTGTGACGATTCTTCATTGACTTATCGATTATCTTCTGTTGTTGCGCCTTCTCCATATTCTCAACCTAATCCATGTTTGTCTCTTTCCTTTCTCTTTTATTTCACCACTTTATTTGATAAAACCACTTGGTTAGATCTTCAATATCATGTGGAAGGACTCAAATGCACATCGCAGGGCTTGCTAGTATTTTTGAGGAATCCAAAGACTATACTTGTAGTTGCCTGTTGAGGCATTATAATACAGCAAGCCTAAAGAGGATGATTGAATAATACTTAACGAATTAATCCCTAATTGTACTAGGGCAAATCTCTCATTAAGAAGAGGACTAGATATAGCATCAATTGTTGCGAACTAGTATAAAAATCATTGTGCTTTTTCTTTCCTTGTCCTTGTACTTTTGCTTTCGGATTTTTTATGTCTTATCTTCCATTGTTTTTATGTTTTCAGTAAAAGATAAACTTTTGAGAAAAATTAAATTTTTAACTAACAAAAAAGATTTTAAAAAAGATCTACACAATTTAAATTTAAACATATAAGTATATTTAAAAAAAAAACATATAGAAATCAATATCATTGTAACACTCACAAAGTTCTAAAAACAAGTTCCACCACACATTCAGTAAAAAAATTGTTCAACCACACATTGTCATGCAGTGCAGTTTCTTTTGCCAACCATGTGCTCATTACTATCTCTTTTTGATTGATTCAAATATACTTTAAATATAATATTTAACGCATTGAAATTCGTCTCTCTGGTATATTGAATACGCTATGACCAGACACAAATAAAATCAAGAATTAATATTGTGTTACCTATATAGTATATTATAGGTAATCAAAAGATATGTTTATATTGTATCAGACGCATTGACTATGAAGTTGTGTCTTATCAGAAAATGAGATCAAATGATATTATAAGAGACAGGAATATATCATACGTAAACTACAAAGCACAATTATCCATTATTTTCTTTCCACATTTGTACTTGTTTATAAGTATGGCTGAGTTAAGGGATATTTTCAAATAGTTGTGTCCTAGATCTCAAACGGGTATAGCACTACACATCCTTGCTTCCATCTTATGGCTCGTTTTGCAGAATTGATTGACAAGTTGTCCCATTATTCAACGACTCATGCTCATTGTGAGGCTAGTGGCCGACACTTTTGTAAAGTTTGGTGTATCATTATCCAATGAAGATGGAGTTTTTAGTTTGACTTCTGATTTTTCTTTCTTAGCAATGTTGATAGATAAAAGGTTTATTTTTAAGTGTTTACTTTATGAAAATATTTTTTTTTTTTTTAAAATGTATGAAATTTTTGTTCATTCTATTTAGACAATAAATTTTTAAAATAAACTATTGTGATGTACATGAGATTAAACAATATTTGATATTTGCATTGTTTTAAAAGTATAGATAATTATTGATGGGGAATAAACACAGAAACACAATAACAAGTAATACGCAGTGGATATAAAATTCTCCCAACTTGCAAGAACCCGTGAGGAGCAACAACAAATCTATGGCAGCAAATTAATCAAAATAAAAGAGCGTAAAGAACACCGATATTTTAACGTGGAAAACCCCTCAATGCAAGGGTAAAAACCACGGATCGTCCAGACCAAAGAAATAGCTCCACTATAATCAAATAAGGGTACAAGAGAGTCTCAAAAAGATGCACCAAGTGTGCCTACAACCAGCCAAAATAACAAAGCACTAAAGCTTACAAATGAAAAGCAAGAAGAAGTGAAACAACCAAAAACCTGCAGCTGTGCGAGCTCGATTCCTCCCACTCCAGAAGTCGTTTCGCCGATCCAACCGTTGAAAACGAAGCCCTGAATATTGTGAACCTACTGTCCAAATTTCAGCCCGATCCAACGGTTAACGAATGCGCAATCGATGTTTTTCTGAGACTGATTTAACAAAATCGGGAATAAGGTTTACTCTTCTCTTTTCTCTTTTGGTGGTTGCCTTTTCTCTCAAAATAGTCTCTCTCTTCCAACCCTAATTAGAACACTCTCCACTTAAATAAGTGAGACACATGGACTACAATATTTGGGGTTTTCTCCACATAGGAAGGGAGCCCAATACCCAACACATCTCCCCCTCACAACTATGTGGAGATAATCGCCAAACCGGCGATATCACAACAAGTTTCAAACTTCCCTCTCGGTAATGCTTTAGTCATCATATCAGAACCATTATAATCAGTATGAACTTTAGCCAACTCCAAAAACTTAGCTTCCAAAACATCACGTATCCAATGATACCTCACATCAATGTGTTTGGACCTGCAATGAAACGTCGAATTCTTACCAAGATGAATAGCACTTTGACTATCGACAAATAATACATATTTGTCCTGAATAAACCCAAGCTCAGCCTTAGAGTTTTCCATTTGAAACCTTTGCAACACTCTCTCAATATAGTGTTCTTGTGACATCCAAAGTTTCTTCTCCTTTCTATCACGCATGATTCTTATGCCAAGAATCTGTTTAGTTGCTCCCATGTCTTTCATGGCAAATGACTCGCCCAACTGCTTCTTTAACCTGTCAATCTTGGAAATATTTTTCCCAACAATAAGTATGTCATCGACATATAATAACAGGATAATGAAATCATCGTTAGAAAATTTTCTAACAAATACACAATGGTCAGAAGTAGTCTTCATGTATCCTTGGTCACACATAACAGACTCAAACTTTTTGTATCACTGCCTTGGAGCTTGCTTCAAACCGTATAGACTCTTTCTTAGTGTACACACATAGTCTTCCTTGCCTTCAACAAGAAAACCATCAGGTTGCTTCATATAAATCTCTTCCTCCAAATCACCATGAAGGAAAGCCGTTTTTACATCCATTTGCTCTACCTCTAAGTCAAGAGTAGCTGCCAAACTCAACACCGTTCTAATTGATGACATTTTTACCACAGGTGAGAAAATCTCATTAAAATCAACACCCTTTCTTTGACGGAAACCTTTCACCACTAATCTGGCTTTATACCTCGGAGACTTTGAGTTACTCTCAAGTTTCACTCTATAGATCCACCTGTTTTCCAAAGCCCTTTTTCCTTTTGGCAATTTCACCAAATCATAAGTGTGATTATCATGCAAGGATTTCATCTCATCATGCATTGCATCCAACCACTTTTGACTTTCTTCACTTTCCATGGCCTCTCGAAAACACTTAGGTTTCCCTTCATCAGTCAAATTCACATACTCATCAGAAACATACCTTGCAGATGGTTGTCTCTGCCTCTTAGACCTCCTGAGTTGGGTTAGAGATGATTCAGAAGCATCACTAAGATTCCCATCTTGTGACAACTCATGATCTTCACTAGTTGGAATATTTACCTCATCTCTAAGTCGATGATCATCAACACAATCATGTGGCTCATCATTTTGATCATTACCATCAGTAGTATCCAAATCAGGAACAGGTGACTGAACTGGATCACCATCAGATAAGACGTTATCTCTCTCAGGTGTAGTCTTCTCCACCTTATTAATGTCTTCAATAGTTTGGTCTTCCATGAACACTACATCACGACTTCTAATAACCTTTTTGTTTATAGGATCGTACAACTTGTAACCAAATTCATCCTCACCATAACCAATGAAGATACATTGCTTTGACTTTGCATCCAACTTGGATCTTTCATCCTTCGGAACATGCACAAAAGCCTTGCAACCAAAGACTCTCAAGTGATCATACTTGACATTCTTCCCAAACCATACCATGTTTGGTACCTCACTATTCAAAGCGACAGTAGGAGTAAGATTAATAACATGCACCGCCGTGTACAATGCCTCACCCCAATAATGTTTAGGCAACCTAGCTTCAGAGAGCATACACCTCACTCTCTCAACAAGTGTCCGATTCATCCTCTCTGCTAAACCATTCAGCTGAGGAGTTTTAGGCGGAGTCTTTTTATGTGCTATACCTTGTTGTTTGCAATAGACATCAAATGGTCCGCAATACTCACCACCGTTGTCAGTACGAACACGTTTCAGCTTCTTGCCTGTCTGCCTCTCAACCAAAGCATGAAATTGTTTGAATTTCTCCAACACTAGGTCTTTTGTCTTCAGAACATAAACCCATATTTTCCTGGAACAGTCATCAATAAAAGTAACAAAATAAAGTGCACCACTAAAAGATTTTACCTTTAAAGGGCCACAGACGTCAGAATGCACCAACTGAAGCAACTCTGACTTTCTAGAGGGAGGATGCCTTTTGAAGGATACTCTAGTTTGTTTACCAATTATGCAGTGAGAACATTTCTCCAAATCTACATTCTTCAATCCTGAAAGCACATCCTTTCTAGCTAAACAATTTAACCGCTTTTCACTGATATGGCTAAGCCTTCGGTGCCACAAAGATGATTCCGTATCCACGACATTCACACTGTCTTTTTCAACTAAAGCTTTTGTCCAATACAGTTTACTAATTTTCTCCCCTCTAGCCACAACCAAGTTACCTTTACTGAGTTTCCACTTTCTAGAAGTAAAATGATTATCAAAACCACTTTCATCAAGCATATGCACAGAGATCAAATTGAAGCGAACATCTGGAGCATGTTTGACTCCTTTAAGCAACAATTGCATTCCCATGTTGGTTTGCAAGCATACATCACCAACACCAATTACCTTAGATACACCATCATTACCCATCTTCAAAACTCCAAAGTCACCTGAAGTATAAGATGTGAAAAACTCCTTCCTCGGTGTAACATGTAGTGTAGCACCACTATCAATTATCCACATGCTCTCATCAGATACAAGATTAATTGACTCATAGTCACGAAGAATAATAAGATCATCACTAGTAGAAGTAGTGACACGATCATCATCACTATCATCATCACGACCCCTTTGTTTCTGCTTACCTTTCTTGCCTTTGTTCTCCTTTTTCCTCAGAAAACAATTCTTCTGTATGTGCCCTGTTTTATGACAATAATGACACTCCACATTTTTGTATCTAGACTTGGACTTGCTTCTGCTGTTTTCTCTACCACCCTTCGGTTCTTTTTTCTGACTTCTCCCCCTATTTTCAGTGACAAGAACTTCAGATTGATATGAAGAACCCTGTGCCTTCCTTCTCATCTCCTCATTCAAAACACCACCCTTAGCCGTTTCCAAAGAAACAACACTATTAGGAGTTGAACCCGTTATAGAAACCTGAAATGTCTCCCAGGACTCTGGTAAAGATAACAGTAAAAATAGTCCCAATAGCTCATCATCAAGCTTGATACCCATTCCAGACATTTGATCAAGGAGCCCCTGAAATTCACTCAAGTGGTCCGAAATTCCCTCCTTATATTTCAAACTTATGAAACTATTCAGCAAGAATAATTTATTATTCCCTGATTTAGAGGCGAACAAAGTCTGTATCTTATCCCACATAGTTTTTGCATTTGTCTCATTAGCAATATGATTATAAACATTATCTTCTACATATTGCCTAACAAAACCACATACCTGTTGATGTTCAAATTCCCAGTCTTCCTTAGATTTAGTATCCGACTTTTTAGAACCAAAAATAGGAAGATGCATATTCTTCACAAATAACAAATCTTTCATCTTGCCCTTCCACTAATGGTAATTAGTACCATTCAAGCATATCATCTTTATATTCATATTTGTCTCCATCCTTCAAGCAAGTCAAATAACCATTTAACCAAGAGCTCTGATGTCACTCTGATGGGGAATAAACACAGAAACACAATAACAAGTAATACGCAACGAATATAAAATTCCCCCAACTTGCAAGAACCCGTGAGGAGCAACAACAAATCTATGACAGCAAATTAATCAAAATAAAAGAGCGTAAAGAACACCGATATTTTAACGTAGAAAACCCCTCAATGCAAGGGTAAAAACCGCGGGTCGTCCAGACCAAAGAAATAGCTCCACTATAATCAAATAAGGGTACAAGAGAGTCTCAAAAAGATGCACCAAGTGTGCCTACAACCAGCCAAAATAACAAAGCACTAAAGCTTACAAATGAAAAGCAAGAAGAAGTGAAACAACCAAAAACCTGCTGCTGTGCGAGCTCGATTCCTCCCACTCCAGAAGTCGTTTCGCCGATCCAACTGTTGAAAACGAAGCCCTGAATGTTGCAAACCTACTGTCCAAATTTCAGCCCGATCCAACGGTTAACGAATGCGCAAGCTATGTTTTTCTGAGACTGATTTAACAAAATCGGGAATAGGGTTTACTCTTCTCTTTTCTCTTTTGGTGGTTGCCTTTTCTCTCAAAATAGTCTCTCTCTTCCAACCCTAATTAGAACACTCTCCACTTAAATAAGTGAGACACATGGACTACAATATTTGGACTTTTCTCCACATAAGAAGGGAGCCAAATACCCAACAATTGTTTATTTTAAAAGTCTCGTAAATTAATTTATTAATAAATAAAATTAACAAAAATTTAAAAATAACAAAAAACAAAAAAAGTTTACAAAATAAACAACGCCATAATTTTTTTTGTTTATGTTTGCTGTATGATAGGACTAATTATCCTATTTTATTTATAAGAAACACATCAATATCCACATAATTCATAAAAAAAAAAAGAGGACTGACTCATCACAAACACATTTCTTGGATACAAACAACATAAGCAAATATGCATGCTTATTATTCTACATGCCCCATTACAAGCATCACAATAATTATATAGATGAACATATCTATATAATTAGTTATTATACTACATATCTAAATTATTATGGAACTATTCCTTGACAAGATTACCATCCATGTCTCTAGTGCATTTGCTAAGGTAATCCATCCAACCATTTGGAGGATCGATATCCTCATTGATCTTCTCATATTCAATAGTCCATTTAACAGCACCACTACCATCACTCTTATCAAATACTTGGAGGATGAGTTTAAAGACCTTATAGTGCTCATCAACATCTCCACCGAATAGCTTGTAAGTGATTTTTTTGTTTTGTTCGTCAACTTCTTCAACACTCTCATTACACGTGTGTACTTTGCCATCTGTTATATATCAGATGTAATTAATACCAATTAATAAAAACGTTATATGCAAGAAATGTTGAAAAAATTAGTTTCTAAAAAAAAATTAAATAATAATTGATAGAATATTTTCTCCACAAAAATAAAATAAAATGGTTCCTTCTTTTTCATTTTACTATTTCAAATACTTGCTATTTTTACTTATTTTATATAAATTATCTCTTATCAAAGAAACCGGAAATGGGTTACAATTACAACTTACAACTATCCATCTATAGAAGTAAAGCTTAATTACTCTTTTTGACATCTAAATCAGCTAGCTCACGTGTTATAATTATCCTCTTTAGATAATATTTTGCGATACTTAAATCCTGTTTTTAATTTTTTTTAAATTAATTGAATAATTTAAATCTCTAAATTTTTTAAATTAAATTGAACATTAATTTTTTAAAGAAACGACTTAAATTTATTAATCAAAAACTCAATTTATTAGATATTGCGTTGGAACTGTTATTTATATTTAGACATCTATATAGTTCTTTAATACTTATTTAACATCTAATTTTCTATGAAAATCAAAATAAATTTTTGAAAATAACCATCAACATGTAGAAAATTACCTATGACATACTTCCAGTGTTTAACCGTATCAGGGTGATGCCAGTCTTCACCTTGATGCAGCTTGGTGTGATGAACTCTTTCACAATGGTTTTGCACTTCGTGAAGTTGTGTTGCAAAGAGATTGTAAAACTTGGAAGCAGGTGCTTTGATCCCAAGTTCAGTACTAAGTTTACCAGCTAGAACCATTTTCTATAGAGAAGGAACAAACACTTAAGGGATTACGATAAAATGTGTGCAACCCCATGCCTCCTTTATATACAAATTAATTAGCTTGAGTCAAAAAGATACGCTCTCTCCTTTTTTTAAGTGTCGTTTTTTCAGATATTTTTTATTTTTTATTTAGTTGTTGTTTTCAAAATTTATATTATATTAATTATTGATTTAATAATATTATATCGAGAAAAAAAGTAACAAAAAATAAAATAAAATAATAAATAGTTAAAAAAACATTAAAAGACTAATAATTTTATGAAAAGTACAACATTGATTAGTTTCATTGTTATATACAGATATATTAAAAATAATTGAAAAGAATGAAAAAAAAATACTTAGCTAGCTTGCACTCTGCAATAGAACAGAAAAGAAATTATGGGTCCAATAATTGTAGATTGGTGCTCTCCCACTCCAACCCATTAATAGCTCACATGTCATGCAATATAATATACGAAATATTTATTGTTATCATTTACGAAGGTGGTAGACACATTAGAATAAGTAAGATATGATGCAATGCAAGTCTTGTTTTCTTTTTTTACTATATACAATGTGAATATGTGAATATGTGCCTCAAATCTTTTAACTAAAGTTGGTTAAATTTTAGAGGTTGTTATAACTAACTTTGGCCAAGTTAGTTATGATAGGTGGTTATACATAGTTAGCTCTTGTATATTATAAATAAAGCTGTAAATTGTAGCAGCTAGTAAGATGTTGTAGTAGTAGCAGTAACATCAGCAAAACTGAGAGAAGAATAAGCAATTCATGATTCATAGAAATCAGAGAAAGAAGATTAAAGGGAGAAGGTGAAGATTGAGTGAAAAGGTTAGTGTTGCTGGTTCATAAACAGTGATAGATACTAAGATCAATCTTAAGAAGGCTTTAATCTTGTAAAGTTCAATTAAAAATAGTGGAATAATCTTGCTTGCTTTCCCTGGACGTAGGTCTCAACAATTGAGACCGAACACCTAAATCTTGGTGTTATTCTTTCCCTATCTTCCTTTACTTTTCATTTAAATTTGATTGAAAGAATTGATTTACAAAACTGCAGAAACGGAGAAGGATAATCAATCTCCGTCCTCTGGTTTTTTCTGGTTTTCTGTTTTTCCTGGTTTTTTGGTTTTTTTCAGTTCTGTCAAGAACGTTCTCCGTTTTCAGCAGAAAATGAATAACGTTCTTCGTTTTCGCTTTTTCTGCAATTGTTTGTTTTTTCTGCTTTGTTGGTTAACTTTTGTTGCAGATCCCAATATTGTTTTAACAATTGGCGCCGTTTGTGGGAAGGGATCAACTGAAGTAGCAATGTCAAGTTACAAGGAAGGGGGTTTGAATTGTAATCTTGCCTTTTTTAAAATTTCCTGTTGAAAACTTAAGAAAACAACTCAAGAATGATCTTGGTTATAAAAAACAGAAACGGAGAACGTTCTTGATTTTAAAACAGAAAACGCAGAACGTTCTTGATTAGTTAAAATCACAGTTTTAGTTTCTCTATTTAATTATGATAATAACAATAACTGAATGTAAATAGAGATAAGGAAGAAATACCACACAAGAATATATCCTGGTTCACCCAACGTGGGCTACGTCCAGTCCTCACAACTGTGAGATTTTCACTAAGTGTTCAAAGATAAAAGGAGAACAATCACAGTTAGAGATCAGCCTTGATCTGTAACTACACTTCCTTTCCACCCAGAAAGGATTAATCAGGTCACCTAACTAATCTGTTAGGATTTCGAAATTAACTCTTTTAATTAAGCTCAAACTATAAACAATCCTTATAGTTATGAGTTTATACAATAATAATTTGAAAGGTTTGTTTGAATCTAGTTTTGCTCAACTCTTGTTTGAGAAAAGGATTCAGAACAGAGAAAGAAACCAATAGAATAAAACTGGAAGTATGTATTTGGTTCAGCTTGATTTCTTTTGTGAATGAGATGACTTTAAGGATGCAAGTGAATATGATTTTATGAGAATGCTTGACACTTAAAGATCTAGTTGATGCTTGCGAATTTGCCTTCCTTTTATAGATGTTTTGAGCAATTAATTCTGGTCAGAAAGAGCTGTTGGGAGTGCTCTGTTTTCCTTCTGACAGAAGCAAGGAATCTGTTGACAAACAGAGCACCATGTATTTGACAGCTTTGGGCTTTCTGTTTTGGGCCTTTTGCTTGATCTAAAACAGACTTGTTGCGCGCTTTAATGACCCATTAAGCTTTGATAATATTTGATAGTGATTGGGCTTCAATTTGAATGTTTAATTTGATCCAAAACTGTTTGGAAAGGAGTGAATATTTTTCTGCAGAAATGAGAAGTCTTCTTCTGTAGAAACAGAATTTGTTCTTCTAAAAAACGGAGAACATTGATTATAAGTGGAGAAAGATAATCAATCTTGTCTGATAGACTTTTGAATAATCTGAGGACTTATATTCAATCTTGAGTTTCAGCTTTGTTCAACTTTCTTGACAGTTTCCAGACTGGAGAAAGTTGCAGTCCGTTTTTTGATATGCTTAGATTCGTGATGATTTTTCTTAATGATCCGAGAATCGTTTTGAGTAAAAACGATTCCTATCTGTTCCTTGCCATGTACTGATGAATTTGGTATAAAGATTTCAGGCATAATTAATGTGGAAGTGTTGGAGAAAGATTGATGAAGTGGTTGTAACGATCTTTCTTGATTCTGCTGATCTTTCTCTGTTTTGTATAGTTTATGATCATGACTTATTTCTTTGCTTTGCTTGGTTCCTATCTTTAATAAAAACACTCAAGAGCACAGATTAAATTAACATAATATTTAGAATCATAATTAATATCTTTAATTAATCTCTTGTTTATTTTCATCAAAACTTAATTTGAGAGTTTGTCTTAACATCAACAATGGTTGGAACCACAAAGTTTGATATTGATAAGTTCAATGGATCAAATGACTTTGGCCTGTGGAAGATAAAGATGTATGCTTTTCTAGTACACCAAGGTTTGATGAACGCGTTGAAGGGTGAATCAGCTCTTCCTGCAACAATGTCAACTCAAGAAAAGGAAGAGCTGATTGAAAAAGCAAAGAGTACTATCATCTTGTGTCTTGGAGACAAAGCTTTGGGGGAAGTTGCAAGGGAACCAACAGCAGCAGCCTTATGGCTTAAACTGGAATCTCTCTACATGACTAAATCAGTTTCAAATAGGCTTTTCTTGAAACAACAATTGTTCTCTTTTAAAATGGATGAAGAGAAACCTGTTACAACACAACTTGCTGATTTCAACAATATTCTTGATGATTTAGAAAATTTAGAAGTCAAGCTAGATGATGAAGACAAAGCTCTGATCTTGCTTAGAGCCCTGCCAAGTTCATATGAACACTTCAAGGATGCTATTATGTTTGGAAGAGAACAAACAATTACTCTTGAAGAAGTGCATACATCTATCCGGACAAAGGAAATCTATAAAAAACTTGAGACCAAGAATGATAATCTTGCTGAAAGTCTGAATGTGACCAAAGGAAGAACTAACAAGAAAGGATCAAATGGAAATAAACATAGGTCCAATTCAAGAACTAAATCTGAAGGGAAGTATAAAGTCTTCCATTGCCACAAGAAATGACATTTCAAGAAAGATTGCCCTGAAATAAATGAATCAAGAAACTCTTAAAATTCAGGAAATATTGCGCTTGTTGATGCTGGTTATGAATCTGCAGAGGCATTGATGATTTCAAATTCTGAAAGTGAAAAGAATTGGGTATTAGACTCAAGATGTACTTTCCACATGTGTCCAACGAAGGATTATTTTGAATAAATAGACCTTCGTGATGGTGGAATTGTTTTGCTTGGCAACTACAAATCATGCAAGGTGCAAGGCAAGGGATCAATCAGATTCAGAATGTTCGATGGCGAGGAGTTACTGCTGAATGATGTAAGGTACAGACCTGAATTAAAAAGAAATTTAATTTCTGTTGGTATGTTTGACATTTTAGGATATTCCACAAACATAAAGAATGGTATCATGACTATTATCAATAAAGATGATATCATTGTTAAAGGCATTAAAAGAAATGGTTTATACATTTTTTAGGGTTCTACCATAATTGCACAAGCTTCGATTGCTAGTTCTAATTTGCATTCATCTACTAGAATATTGCATATGAGGTTAGGACATGTAAGTGAAAGAGGCTTAATTGAGTTATCAAAACATAATTTGTTTAATGGTGACAAAATTGAAAAATTGGAATTTTGTGATCATTGTATTCTAGGAAAGTCTAAGAGGACCAGTTTTGGTGTTGACCAACACAACATCTCTAGACCTTTTGAATATGCTCATTCTGATTTGTGGGGTCCTTCAAGGACAAAAACTCATGCTGGTTGTTCTTACTTCTTAACCATCATTGATGATTATTCTAGGAAAGTATGGATCTATGTCATTAAAAATAAAAGTGACACTTTTATGAAATTTAAAGAATGGCATATGCAAATTGGAACTCAAAAGGAAGCCAAGCTGAAATGTTTAAGAACTGACAATGGCCTGGAGTATCTTTCAGAGCAGTTTAATAAGTATTGCAAGGACTTAGGTATTCAAAGACATAGAACAGTTGCAGGTACTCCTCAACAAAATGGCATTGCTGAAAGGATGAACAAAACAATCTTGGAAAGGGTCAGATGTATGATCTTGAGTGCAGGGTTGCCTAAAATATTATGGGGAGAAGCTGCAGTTACAGCAGTGTATTTGATAAATAGATGCCCTTAATCAGCTATTGGATTTAAGACACCAATTAAGATGTGGAATTGCAAACCTGCTGACTACTAAAATCTGAAGATATTTGGTTCTTTAGCATTTGCTCACACAAGGCAAGATAAGTTAGATCCTAGAGCAATCAAATGTGTTTTTATTGGATATCCCAAAGGAATAAAAGGTTACAAGTTGTGAATAATTTTTAATATAAAATAAAATCATAGAAATAAAGATTATTGTAGGAGAAGAATAGAAGTTTGAAAAGAGACCAAAAAAAAAAAGGGATGAATTACACCGTCAATACATGATTGACTAGGATTAGAAGAATTCCCCTAACCTTAAGAACATACTTCTCCCTTACTCTCATTGTCTTATTCGGTTTTAAGTAGTAGTTTTATGATCTAATCGGTATAAGGACTAGAAACATTTTTTTGTTGTGTTAGAAATAATGATTTTGGTGTGAAGTGGTGTATTACACATAAATGTTTAATTTTTATTCTGTAGATTTATTAAGAACTTTGTTATTGTTGTTTTATTTATTTATTGTGGGATGGTAGGAGTATAATTTCTTTAAATGCTCATCCTTTGTTTTGAAAATAAAGCGTTCTTCCTTAGACTTTATAATTTAGTTTGTATTTCGAATAAATAAAACTTGAATGAGTGTTAATTCTTTTAATTAAATTTTCATTATTGTGGTGTAAAAAAGATAAATATTTAACTATAAATAATATTGTAAAATTAAATTATCTAAAAAATAAGTATTAATTCTTTTGAGGAAGATGTAAATATTAATTATATATTGAGTTTTTTACACAAAATATATGATTTAATTCAATATTTTACAATTAAAATTTCCAATATGTAGATAGTAGCTGGTGCCAGGGGCCGGCCGGATAAGGTGTTCCGTACATTATATAGTTTTGCAAATTATGATTAATAGATAAGGGATTTTAAATTTTCATTTAAGAGTGTTTATGGTCAATTTTTTGTCTATGCTATTTCTCTTTTTGATCTCTTTGATCAGTTCTTAATTTTGTATTCGAGAGGGAGCGATTTAGAGTGAATTTTTTATCTAACATCGCTCATCTAAATTATTTTTTAGTTTCTTTAATTTAAATAATTGATATCTACAATTTAATTTATTTTTTGTATTTTTTTGTGGTTTTGTGATCCCGATGTAGTGTTTGTTCGTCGTCTTAATGTTATTTTATTTTTTTATCTTGCTGTGGTGTTTTGTTTTTTTGTGTTGTTGCGGTATTTTTGGTCCAGATTGACAGAAAATATAATTTCAATAAATGATTTTGGCGTTATCAATATTATAGCTCAAAGACATAGTATTCCAAAAAACCTCAATTTTATCATAGTTGTAAGTTTTATTACATTTGTAGACATTTTGTCCTTGTGTACTATTAGCTTGAGTGTTGTGGAATTTGTTTACAAATTCATCATTTTCAATTTTAACAATTTTAAATTATAATATTCTCAATCAATATAATTTTTATGAATTTGAATGAATGAATACAGTATTGTAGTC
>JBBPBP010000004.1:45296646-45309322 GCA_037974735.1 Cicer chorassanicum | reverse complement strand
AAAGAATTAAATTAACAATCCAAAATGATAATAAAAATTTAAAAAGTAAAATATTTGTCTTTCTTTACAACAATAAATAAACTCAAATACATAAATAATTATATTATATTAATATAAAAAATTTATTAATTTCACTCAAAGATATAAAAGAGTATCAAAGTAGATGTTGGTTTAATTCCTTTTTTCTTCTTTTATTTTATATAAAATAATATAATTATTATTAAAATTTTATACACAACTGTGAGATTTTAAATTTGTATTATTTTATCAAATATTGAAAAAAATAAATATAAATTATTTGTAAATGTCTGATATAAGTTTTTCTTATTATAAATTAAACATTTTTCTATCACTTTAATTTTAAAATAATTTTTTTTAGGTAATATCTATCAGCTGATATCAGTTATACCAACTACCCACCCGCGCTCCATTATTTGTTTTTGTTTTAAAATCTCAAACACCATTATTGATCTGTGCTATTAAAAAATATATCACGTGTCTGTACTTTTATGTTAGAATAGTGATTTAATATTTATTCTTACGTCAATTTATTAACAAAATCTTCAACAAATCTGAGATGTCTTGTCATGTTTTCTATATTAAGAATATCCACGATGGTAGTCTATTAACAAGAATTCTTGCACCTCACAATGACAAATGCGTGATTATTTATTTATTATTTGATTTATTAAAAGAAATAAAATTTAAATAGGTTTCATATGCAAACATAATTTATTTATAGTCTTTTGATGTTAATATATAAAAAACACTCAACCATTCCAACCGAGCATCTTTAAAAAAATATTAAATAATTTTATTAATAATTTTAAATCATTATATTTTTTATTTAAATAAAATTATAAAGAAATTTGAAGATAATTGTGAAGTCTCAGTTCAAGCACAAAACATAGTATTTAGATTAATAATAACAATATTTAAAAGTTAAATTAAATCTTACGAATAATTTTATATTATTTTTAATTAAAGATATATAATATATCAATTAATATTCTATCTTTATTTTCTTTTTCTTTTTCTTTCAACGGTGAGACCCCTGCATCGTTGTTGTAAAAAGAGAGAATGGTTGTATAAATATTGCGTCTATTAGACATCCTCAATTTTACCTTCCGATAGAGGTAGCTAATAAGTTGTTGTCCATTAGCTTAAAATATCTCATTAGAGATGCTTTAATAGATGTGAATTCAACAAGGAAAAACTATTATTAAATAAATTTGATGCTAAATAATTTTGCTAAAAAGTCGACTAATTGCTATCGAAATAATCTTTCTTATATAAATAAAAATATATTATTATAATTCTATTAAAAAATTATCTATTTTATATTAAATCAGTAATTTGTTAATACTCTTTTTAATTTAAACAAATTAGGATTCATCAATTTCTAAAATATTTAAATAGATTATTCTATATAATAGTTTAAAATTAATAATTTAATGTCATTTCTTCTTGTTAACTTTAAAAATAAAATTCTATCAAACAAAAATCTTAAAATAGAACGTAATCTATAATCTATTATAAAAAACTGAATATAAATTCATTAATTTATTAATTCTTTATTTATTTAAAAATAGATAAAATTATTTATTTTAAAAAATAAGCTTTAAATATGTTTAAAGGTTATACGAGACTTTTAAAAGAGTCAAAATAAATCTTAAAAATAAGTATGTGATTAGTAAAAAAACGACTTCGTTTTTAATAAGATCAAAGACTTTACAAAACTTAATTTTTTTTTTCATTATATCGCTTCAAATTGATTACAATATCAAGATTTTACTATTTAGTTGTCACTTCATAGATAGAGGGATTTTTTATATGAATATCTCATTTTTGAATTTTTATTTTCAAAATGTCACACTTTGAAAAATATATATCAGAATGCCTTTTTTTTTTTTAAAGAAGGAGGTCGCTTCCCCAGCGAACGACTTCCAAATGACGTTTTTTTTTTAACATTTGTTGTTATTAATTTAATTATTTAAAAAATAAAAATATTAATAATAAATAAAAATAAAATACCTTAATAAATTATAAATAAATTATATATTTTAATTATTATTATTATTATTATTATTATAATTATAATTAAAAATTATTATAATTAAAATTATTATAATTAAAATAATTAAATTAAAATGATTAAATTATATTATAAATAAAAAAATACATTAAAATAAAAAAATTACATAAAAATTGTTGAAAAAAATAATAATAACAATTAAAAAATAGAAATTTATATCAATAACCATCAGATGGAAACGAAATACATTAAATTAACGATATAAATACATCATGTTTGAGAATAAAAAAACATCAAATTTATATCAATTATGTCCATCTAAATGACCCCCAGTCCCACATCTAGGATGTCGTTGAACTCGTCTAGCTCTCTGAACGAGTTGCGGTTCTTCCGGTTCATTCTGATTTTGAACATTTTCCTCGATGTAAGTTGTAGGTGGGTTAGAGCCACTGCCACCTGCTTCCATTAAATTTTTGAACTGAGGATTATACATCGAATCAATGAACCTACCTATCGATACTACCGCAGAGAAATCGGCATAGTAAACCCGAAGGCTTTAAAATGGTTAGACAACATACCTCGACAAGATTTGATTCAAGCATTCGATAGAGGTAGCCGTTGGGGTCAGATGGTGTATTTATATCGTTAATTTAATGTATTTCGTTTCAATCTCATGGTTATTAATATAAATTTCTATTTATTTAATTTTTATTATTATTTTTATGCAACAATTTTTATGTAATTTTTTATTTTAATGTATTTTTTTATTTATAATATAATTTAATCATTTTAATTTAATTATTTTAATTATAATAATTTCAATTATAATAATTTTTAATTATAATTATAATTATTATTTAGTATAATAATAATAATAATAATAAAAATATATAATTTATTTATAATTTATTTATAATTTATTAAGGTATTTTATTTTTATTTATTATTAATATTTTTATTTTTTAAATAATTAAATTAATAACAACAAATGTTAAAAAAAAAACGTCAGTTGGATGTCGTTCCCTGGGGAAGCTACTTCCTATTGCATGTTGAAAAATTTTCCTTCAGCTGGTCTTTCCCTAGGGAAGCGGTCTCATTCTTTAAAAAAAAACAAAAGGCCATTCTGGTATATATTTTTCAAAGTGTAACATTTTAGAAATAAAAATTCAAAAATGAGATATTTATATAAAAAATCCTAGATAGAGATGTGTTGACTATTTTGTACATACGACAAATAATTCTAGAAACATATATTTTTGAAGGGAATTCTAAAGATATTCAAACTTCTTTTTTACGGAATGTCGCCCAACCACGTTGACATTTTCCCCAACTGAGATCAACGGGCAATAAATAAACATATTTTATACATTTTTTTGGATTTTTTGAATCTTTATCCTATTTTTTAAAAAATAAATTTTAATATATTCTAATTCAAAACTAATATAATTTTTTTTACCAATAAATTTTAATATATTATAATTCAAAACTAATAAATTTTTTACCAACTCGCAAGACCGGGATGTAATTACATGAAATAATTTTTTTTTTAATCTCTTTTAGAAGGTCATATCTTGGAGATACAATCATGTATTCTTTTGTTTGTTTTTAAATAAAAGTATATATGGTTGCATCTCTATAATTCGACTTCGGTAAAAAAAATTTTTTTAGATGGTCGCATTTCCCCCTTGAAACTTCTTGGAAGTAAAAAAAAAAAGTACTTTTGTATATTAATTTCAAAGTGAAATATATTGAATTTTTTTTTTTTAAAAAGAGGGTATAGATTATAAAAATCCTATTTTTTCATAAACATGATACTATTACATAATTGATTGATTCGTTTGTGAAAAGAGAAAATCAGACTCGATTTACAACTATTCTTTTAAATATATAAAAACTTTTAATCAAAAGATTGCATTACAATTAATAAATTTTAATTAAAATGAATCGTTGAAAAAAATTTAAACTTAAATATTAAATAAAATTAACCATTTTATTATAAGATTACCTTAAAATAAATTTAAAATTACTAAAATCCCGTTACTCTGAAATCTAGATGATTAAAACTAAGAGCAATTCTTACTAGTCATGTGACCAATAAATTGCATTTGGTCACATCCAACCAAAACATGATAGTAAAAAAATAGTTTTTTCTTCTTCACCGCAGTAGCCATTTTTTCCCTTTCCACAAGTTTTCTCATTCTATGCAACCCTCATATAGGTTTTCATCTAGTAAGTTTTGTTATCTTTTTCTATTTTTTTACATGGTTGTTTTTTGGTTGTGTGTGTTATTTAATGTTTTTTATGAGTACTCAATTACATTGATCAAATTTTAAAATATGTCTACGAAATGGTCATTGTAGTTTAAAAAAATTATTTTTACAAAATTTGTATACAAACAAGTTAAAAATATTTTTTTTTAAAAAAATCATTTTTATAATAGTAAACAAACGGGAGTTAAAAAATTATTTTTTAAAAAATCTCTACAAAATAATCTTCAAATTATTTAAAACAAAAATCATTTTTATAATAGTAAACAAACGGGAGTTAAAAAATTATTTTTTAAAAAATCTCTACAAAATAATCTTCAAATTATTTAAAACAAAAATCATTTCTATTAAAACTCAAACAAACACACCCAATATGTATCAACAACAGCAGCAGTAAAAGAGAGATACATAGTCAGACACGTCTTCAACTTTTTTTTCTTTTACAGCTCACATATTCTTAAAACAAAAATATTCACTTTTAAATTTTTAATTTAAAAAGTTTGTTTTAAAAACTATAAATTTATTGTTTTAGAAACTAAATTTATATGATTATATTTTTGTAATGATTAAAAATATATTTAATCATATTTTTTAATGTTTACTTAGTATTTAATTTTAACATTTGTTACCAGTAATTTAGCTCTAATACGTTTTTAATGTGAATACAATCAAAGGCCAATTTAGTTGATATGCATAATTACCAACTTGCTGAAACCTAACGTATTTTTAAAAATTTGTGAATATACTTTTTTTTTTGGTACAAAGAGTTTTTACAATGTCCATTGATAATAATAATGAGATTATCAATAGTTTTTAACTTTTTTTTTTATAAAAACTTATAAAATTATTAGCCACGATTTTTTGAATGTGTAAATTATTTTAATTACATTTATACTGCATAAAAATTATTAATTTTTTATTTTTACGGTAAAACCAGGAACATTTAGAGAAATTGTTTTTGCAAATTGGGCATTAATAATATAATGGTGAGTTCTACGATGTGCCACTTTTATAAATGGTCTACCACATATCAATATTTAAAAATCATCGAAAATTTTAATGACACTCGACAATATTATTCTAAAGTAATATAATGTGTGGCCCTAATCGTTTTTATGAATAAGATGGTGACTTGAGTGATTTCGATTTAATACGAGATACATATTTGTTTTTCTTTGTCTTTGTTGAATCAATAACACTTAAGTCACTATCTCAATGATAAAAATGAAGATGACAATTCTTGCCCAAACTTTACTTATCTTTCGATCGAACTTTGGATTACTAAAGTTCTATTCCTTTGCTTAAGTAGATATTTTTTCGTAGTTTTGTGTTGTTTCATTGTTTTAGTGTAGTGCTGAATTTTGGTCAGAAATACACATAACCTATGTGAAGTATTTCAACCATATATGGAGTTGTAGATGTCTAATTGGAGTCAAACCTAGTGCAAATAAAAGCTAATATCGATGTTATAACTTTCATGAAGACATAGGAACCAAATTCGGAATCAAAAGAAGAAAAAAATGCATTAAAATTCAGGCAATAGATGTTGTGTAAAGTGCCCTTGTCCAAAAGTGCTAGTGTGCCCTTGGTTTGCACTAGAGTGCATGATGCGCTGCAAAATGCATAAAAGTGTATTTTTTTTTTCACGTTTTAGAAATCTTTTTGGCTATTTTGAACTTTGGAGAGTTATGCCATAGCAGAGAAACTCAAAGGAGGTTGGTTCTAACACCATTAAAAGAATTTTATCAAGAATCATTTATGAATCTTTCTTGTAATTCTTATTTAATCTCTATCTTTTGCATATTTGTTATGAGTAACTAAACTGTATTTGTTAGAGATGAGTGAAACAAGATGAAACCCTTATTTGTCATCTTTGATTTCTAATTATATGAATGAGTTTATTGAATTATTTTTCTCATATATGTGCTTAATATTTTTTATTGCTTGATCAACTTTAAACTTTTTTATGATTCATATTTTGAAACAAAAATGGACTTTACGAAAGTTTGAGATGAGAAATTCCTGGTATTGTAGTCTAGGGATAGATGCAAGTTATGAAATCAATTGAATTATTTGCAAATGAAATAGTTTACTAAGAGAATTCTAATACTGTATAGCTTAGTTCTAATCTTAAATCCACTAAGGAATTATGAGTTACTTTGGAATTAAATGTTCTGTCACTAAGGAATTAGGACAAAAATAGTAAAGAGTGGTAATAATTCAATAAAGAAATTCAATAACTAGAATCAAATTAGAAATCAAAGTTGGATTGAAAGTGAAACTCATCGATGACATTTTTCTTATTATTAAAGTTCAATACTATAACTCTTGTTAGTTCCAAAAATTATTCCAATCAATTTGGAAACCTACTGTTCAATTTTAGTAATTAAACATAATTCGATAGTACAACGCAATCCTTGAGTTCGACAGTTGGTACTACCGTTTTAATATTACTTGCAAAGATTCATTATACTTGCGGAAACGCTGTCAAGTTTTTGGTGTTGTTGTCGGGGATTTCTATATCACTATTGAGTTTGAAATTTAGTAACTTGATTGAATTTTTTTTGCTTTGCAAAAAAAAATTGTCTTTATTTTTGTTTTATTGAAAACTTTTTATTAATCACGATTTGTCTAATCTTGTATGCGAGGCCAATCCTCAATTGAACTTCTTTTTTATTAGAAATAAAAAAAAAAATGCAAAAGAAAATCGAAAGGCGGTTCATTAAAGGAGACAAAGCGAAAAACAATTAGTAGTGGAAGAAGATGATCTTAGGGAATTCTTCATATTTGTGGAGATGGCTGATCCACCACCATCTGAACGTACCCTTAGTAAATATTGGAATCCAAATAGAAATTGTGTTGGGTTGGTCATCCATAACCAACTAATTACTATTAATAAGTTTGAAATAACTCTTTAGTCTAAACGTAGGTGACCAATAGAAGTTGGCGAATCATTGGGATATTTTAATTACTTGGTTTTATGATGTCCAGATTTATGAGAATTCAGTATTGATATATATGATACTAAGGTTGGACTATTTATCTAGGACTATTTTCAAATTGATGGTTATTTTGAATAATTACAAACATCATAATTTTTATTTTGATATTTATTCCGCATTAACATGATGAAATTTATTTCGTTGTGATATCTTATTCTCTGAAACAATTTTAATTAAATAAAAAATTATGGAGTAATGTTATATCTACGTAAAACAAGATAAAAAACTATTTTGGGATTTAGGTGTGATAGAACTCATGAATGAAAGCATCAATATCATCCTTAAGAATGTCCCAATACTCCTTTAGAAAATTTCATACGGACATCTTTTTTTTTTTTTTTTAATTATTGAAAAGGGCTTCTCCATTTCCTCCGAGCCCTTAGATTTTTTAAATCCAACCCATAAAAAAAATCATCTCCATTGCTTCAAGTGATGTGTCATGTTGATCCTACATATTAACTGAAAAAAAAGGTGTCATGTTGATCCTACATATCTTTTACATATCTTATGGTCTTTTAGTAATTTTGATTTGGCTAATATATGATTGATTTCTACATAAACGTGTTTTTTTGTTTTAGTTCCTATAAATGTTTTTGTTTTGTTTTTAATCTTTGCCTTTTTGTTTTAATTCTTGCGAAATTGAATTTTAATGAAATTTGTTTATGCAATTCTTTATATCTCTAATTATTGAGAGACTAAAATGAAATATTATATTTATATTGTAGAGACTTATTTCACTAAAAATCAATTTTACAAGTATTAAAACAAAATATCAAGGACCAAAAACAAACAAATATATTTACAAAGACAAAGATCAAACAAAAAAATTTACTAAGACTAAAACAAAAAAAACGCATAACTGTAGCGACCAATTATATATTTAAACCTTTTAATTTTAATTACTTTTAACATTAGTCCATTTTGGTCATATTATTTCTTTGACCTAAATACAAGAACATGAGATTTTGTAATTTTTTTTTAATACTAAAAATAGGATAGTAATTTTCCAACTACTATAATGATTTGTAATCCATATCTAGAGAAGATACTAAATTTTTGCACATTGTCAAATAGAAACTAAAACAAACTGGCCATGCAGTGTTAGAGTGGCCAAATTCAAACTCATAGTTCTAACTAGTTTTATATAGAATACACTATATACGTAACATAAGATATTTTCACATCATATTTCTCCCAATTTATCACTCTAATACAAGTTCAAACATGAAAGCCCTGAGAATGGAGAAATCTTCAACTAGAGGCACTCACAGCATCATTAGGCACCCAAGCAATTGCTTTGTTGCCAATGAAATGGCAAATAGGGATTGTTCCGGGCGCGACTTTGAGTACTTCATAAAGCATATCGGAATTCATACCTCTTGTATCATGGTGGCATATAGTTAGTGCTTTAGATTTAGTTCCATCAAAGGCCACTAATGGGACCATGAAAGTTGTTGTCGCATTGACTTGGTGGCAATAGAATATAACTTTTTCAAAATTCAATCTATACTGCTTTGTCTCCTATCTTTTTCACTTCTTCCACTACATATTGGTTCTGATTTGGAGCAAATGAACTTGACATCACTTTTATGTTCTTACCAAGCTTTGAAATGGCAAAATTCATCATTGATTCTAGTGATGGTGCACAGTGCTTGTCTTCCCCTATTGTTCTTGAGCTCCCACAATAGTCATCAAGAATTTGGGTATCTTTTTTACCCCATGTGGGTGTTCCAAAACGTTGACTTACCTTTTCACTTGCTTTTTGATCCCACCACACATTAATTCCAAAAGGTTGGCTTGATTTTTTTGGCGACACTTGTGCCCTTGATGTTAATAGTTAAATTTTAGAGTTCTTTTGGATGCCCAAGCTCATTTTTTTCCTAGGATAGAGGTCATGTTCAAAAAAGAGAGTCCAATATTGCTTCTCTTCTTGGCTTCCAATAGGTACACTGATTCCCTTATCTGCACCATCAAAGATGAAACCAAATTCCTAAGTGATCATAATTGTCATATATTACTAGAAAACTCATAAGGAATCATAAACAAAGGTACTTGTAGGTGTGAAATATATAATGTAATGGTTCGCAATATGTTGCGAAACTTTTGTTTGGTTTGAAAGAGAGGAATAAAGAAGAGATATTTTAAAACTGTTAGTTCTAATGTTATTAATAATGATTTTCCTTTTCCCAATTTAGAAAAATGATAACAAGAAGGAGAAGGGGTGATTTTAAATGATTTATAAGTTGTTTTAGTTTCCTTCCACTTCCCCCCTCTAAATCTTTCGAAATCGAGGGAGAGAAGAAATGAGTCTAGGCGAAAATTTTCTCCACACCCCTCTTTAAAATTTAAACCAAACACACATTTTTAAAATATTTTCTCTCTTGGTCTTCCTTCCAACCTAATGGAGGCAAGTTGGAGTACTGTTTAGATTTTTGATTATCTAATTGAGGTGGTTAAAATAATTGTGTTAGTACAATAATTTTGACATATTAAAAAAATATAATTTATATATTTTTTACTCAAAAGTTTAATTTATATAAACAATCAGTAATATTTTATATTCATTAAGTAGGCATGATAACTAGTATGAAATTGGGATCATCAAAATCATTCTTAATGTGTGGTTGTCCTATTATTATAATCAAATACTCCATTTGATCCTTAAGTTTTGTATTAAAAAAATAATTTTAAACATCAAAAGTTTTTTATTTGAATAAAAACATCAAAAAGTTTAATTCACCTTTTTCCGACATAATATTTCTATATTTGTTTAAGGATATTATTCATTAGCATTTTTCAATATATATGAGTTTTTAGTACATTAAATAAAAGTATAAAAGCAAGTTGGGTAGCTAAAATGATTTAAGCTAATGAATGAAAATGTTGAATGAGCGAACGAATCAGAGTTCAGACCTTGATGAAAGAGAAAATTACTAACTTAACTAATTTATTACATTTCCAATAAAAACTAATAATAAAAAGTATCTTTAAGTAATTGTTCAACTAATAATTGTCAAGATTATTAACTTGAATATCACATATTATATTTTGAAATATCACAACTATGTGAATTAATTATGATAATATTTACTATTTTTTTAAAATAGAAAACAATTAAAATATAAAATTAATTCAAAAAATCAATGCACGTAAAAAAATTTCTTTTTTATTTTTAATTTATAAAAAATATATTTACAAAAAAACTACACTAAAAATTTTCTTATAATAAAGAACCGACGTAGAGTACGAATACCTTGTATCGGTAGTCAAATGCAATGCCATTAATGCAATTATATTGGTACAACTAGGGGTGGATAAGATAATTTGACCCGCCCATACCCGCCCGACCCATGTTCAATTTGGGTGACGCGGTCGGGCTGAGACGGGTAATCGGATCCGCGTGGAAGAAAAAAAGGGTTCATAAGGGTTACGTCGGGCGGGTTCGGGTTGATTATTTGGACCCATCGCCGACCGAACCCGCCCATATTATTATTATTATTATTATTATTATTATTATTATTATTATTATTATTATTATTACTACTTATCTGTCCAAAAAAAAAAGTTTACTCAGCCCAAACCACTGCAAGCCCAAAAGCATCAGAAGTTAGAAGTTCTGCTAGGGTTTGTTGATTTGGTCACTCTTTGATTTGGCAGGTTGATGTATTAAATTGATTATTATGCAAAGTGTGATGTAAAATTAGAAGGTGGGCCAACTTTTTTTTAATCGGCAATAATTGTATTATATATAACAAATTATATTAGACTAGATTTTTTTATAAAAATAAAAAATAAAAATAGGCCCAATAAAGTCCAACCCATTTCTAACCACCCACCCTAAACCGACACCCGATGAACCCGAACCCGACGAACCCGAATTAAAAAACCGACGAAATTGGGCCTATAAATATCACCCGCGGATTGGATCGGTTTCATATTTTTGGCTCGAAACCGCCCAAACCCGCCCGATGTCCACCCCTAGGTACAACTAGGGGTGGACAACGGGCCGTGTAGGGCGGGTTCGGGCCCAAAAACCCTAACCGGCCCAAACCGCGGTTGGAAACTACCTAATCATTTCCGCCCAATAAGAGAATTCGGGTTAAGCGGGTTGCGGGTAAACGGGCCACAGGTTAGCGGGTGGGTTACTACGGGTTTACTTTTTGTTACCTACAAGTTTTTTGGTCTAAAACATTTTTTGGCCAATTTATTTTTTTGGCCCATTCATTTTTAGGTCATTTTAAAATTAAAAAGTCATGTTTCTGTTTTCATTTTTTTTTCAAAATTTTTATTTATTTAACTATTATAATTTTTTCTTTAAAAATGGAACAATTTTGTCCCAATATCCCTTTACAATGAGCATTCTAGAGCTCTAACTTTTAGATGTTATAGATAAATATAATCATTGAAGTAACATTGATATATACTTAACAAATTTACATTTTAGATGCACTAATTTACAGTTGAGATGCAACCATGTTTATAAATCTCATTATTAATATATACTCAACCAATTTATAATTGAGATGCAAACATGTTTATAATTCTAAATATCTTGTGAAATGTAAACTTAATATACATTGTTCATTCATGTTTATAAAATCTAAATATCTTAAGAAATGTCAACTAAATGCCAACTGTCCTTATAACAAATCAATACAAATAACACAAATAACATCATGTTTGATGTCCATTCTAAATTGGAATCATATTTACTTCCCAATATGAAAAAATTAAATACACATTTGTCATCTTTGTTGACCATTCTGAAAAATTGTAAAGAAATTAATTAGTAATCACTAATTAGAGTACAAAACAACTAGCCGTTCTCAAAGTTTTTAGAACTCAACAAAACAGCATACTGCATTAATAGAAAAAAAATACAAATATAGGTCCAACGCCAACAAAACATCAAAACAATAGTTAGAAATCATTAACTATTAATTATCTTTACAAATGCAAAAAAATAAATTCAATTGAAAAAAATGTAATACAAATATATGAATTGTACCTTTGTTTTCTTTCAACAAGGCTTTTAAAGCATTAAATCTACAAAACAATCACTCATTATCACATAAAAAGCACACAAAAACATACAATATGAAACCAATAAGCAAAGAAAATGGAACAAAAAAAAGAAAGAAGTTAGTCATTTGAATTTAAATCGGTAAATCTAAAAAATAATAACAATAAGTATATTAACATTTAATTTTACATCTCAAATAAGTGGAAAACACACAAATATATGGAAAACACACAAACAGATCCATCCAAAACATTAAACAAAGATAATGAAATAAAAATTAGAAAACAGTTAGTCATATAATGTATTTTGACTGTGAATCATATCTAAAATCTGGAAAATGCATAAATCT
>JBBPBP010000004.1:45274819-45294346 GCA_037974735.1 Cicer chorassanicum | reverse complement strand
TGAATTAGGTGTTTGGTTATTTTGATAGTTTTTAGAATTATAGTGATTGATTTTTGCGTTCAATGTTGATAGATGAAGAAATAAATGACAGTAAGTAAATGAACACTGCAAATTTATCCTGGTTCCCCTAATAACCAAGGGTACGTCCAGTCCTCTTGCTCACCACAAGAGATTTTCTTCACTATCTGTCAGAATATGTACAAGTCCTCACCCTGGGACCTTGGCTACAATCTTCTAACAAACTTTCAATGATAGAACACTACTATCTTAGATATAGCACTTAAATAAAGTACAACTTTCTTTTACAAACACTTGTTGTTTTGATAAGGATATAGGAATAGAATGGAGATAGAATAATTCAAGATTTATTCAAGTACTTTGAGAACCTTAAGGATATGAAAATGATATGCAAGTACTTGAATTTCTGAAAATGACTTAGAAAAGTTTAGAAAATTTAGTTCAAAGACTTTGAAATTGTGTAATTCGAATTCGTAATTTGAATATGAAGTTATGACCTATTTATAGTCCTCAAACATCTCTTTAGATTTGTGGCCTTTGATCCAAGAGATTTGAGGAAGAATTGCAATGTTTTAAATTGAATTCAAAGCTGAAAAATTGCATTGCTTCCAGTTGTATTTGACTACAAGATATTTGTATTCGAATACAACTTGTTGCAACGTTAAAAATTATTCAAATTTTTCACTGTGTAGTCGAATACAGATGAGATGGCCAAGTCTCTGACTTATCAATTTTTTTATCTGTATTCGAATACACCTTGGTTGTAGTCGAATACAGATGATACGTTTTTGCTTCTGACTTAGCAAATTGCAGCTGTATTCGAATACACCTGGGTTGTGTTCGATTACAATATTATTTTTAGTCAAAAATAAAGATTCTAACATTTTGAAAATATTATTTTGGACTTTTGAAAATATTGTTTATGCATATGCAAAGTATTTAAGGTTCTCTTGTAGTTGAATTATGGCTTGAATTATTTTACCTTTATATAATTATTTTTGTTGTTGTGTCACCATTGGTCTTTGTGTATAATCAAAAACATGTATTTTTACATTCTCCCCCTTTTTGATTATGACAAAACCATTGCTGTTGTTTTTGACGACTCCCCCGTAATGTAGGCGTAGTGTACTCCCCCGTAATATATGCAAACGTCTGTGTTGGAGGAGGAAGGGAATATGTGTTTTGTGTACCTACATTTAAATTTTAACGGACAACAACAAGCAACAAAATACAACAAAATACACAGTTTTTCTCCCCCTTTTGACATGATCAAAAAGAAGAATACCAGTAATAGGAAAGTAAGGGATTTAACACAAGAAATATAACATAAACCAAGAAAGATCACATTGAGATAATTAATCAGATGAAGTCATAAAAGTCAGACAATAACAACAAAGTTAATCGGAAAGTAGCAACGATTACATTTAAGCAAACTAGTAGGAAAGTCAATCCTAGTAACACAAAAAACGAACTAGTCCTAGGAAACGAAGTACAAATCAGCAACGATCCGGAGGTAGATGGAGGTGATCAATTTTATCGGCGATGATACACATCTCGTGGACCAGGCTGTCGTGATTGGTAGCGATGGTGGATTCGAGAGCTTGAAAGCGAGCATCGACCGAAGTGGTAAATCCTGAGAAGCAGGTCTGAAGAGAGTCAAGTTTAGCCATAATCATTTGGTTAGAAACCTGATCATCATCAGATGCAGGATCGTCAACAGCATCATCTGTAGGAGCAGTATCAGGTGCAGAGGGGTCGGTAGGAGCACCAGCAGATGTCTGACCGATATCACTCTGATGGATGTATTTTTGCAGCGGTTCATGCCAAACAATTTTCATGCTGGGAAGAACACCTAAATCCAGCAGGTTATCCTTAGTAACCGTATACACAACTTCCTCAGAAAAATCCACCCCAAAATGTTCAAGAATGCGAGAAACTTCCTTAGCATAGGGCAATCCAACAGCTTCACGGGATACAAACATGACTGACTTAACAAAATATGCCCAGTTAAGAGGAAGACCTTCATACATGTAGTATAGAATCTGAAGTTCGAACTCAGAAAGTTGAGAATAGTTACCGGCCTTAGGAACCAAAATGTAACTTAAGAAGTAATGAAGCAGACGATAGTCGACCGTTAAATTGCCAACACTAAATCGTTGCCTTGCAAAGGTGGAGCTAGCCTGAAGTTGCTTGCGTTCTATGGTTTGTTTGTCAAAGCGACACAGAGCCGCATAAGCATCATGTTTCGAGACACTATACCATTTGCATAAATTAGTTGGACTGGTTTTCTGGTCGAAATCAGGTATTTTCAAAATGTCACCAATAATATGAGAATCAAGTTCAATAGTGATTCCTTTGACACGTGAAATCAACATTTTGCCATCCCGACGAAGATTACAATAAAAGACTCGAACCAAATCAGGATATATCGGACCTTTGTAAGCAATAAAGTCCTCAACATGTTGAGCCCTAAGTAAAGCAGGAAATTGAAAAGTAGAGAATGAATCTAAAGTACCGAATTTGGGAACGATGAGCCTCTTGTCGGAGTAAAGTGTGCGAAACCGAGTAATTTCTTCGGGAGAATGCAGAAGACGAGATAAATCAGTGACACTGGTGCTCTTTGTGCGGCGCTTGGAAGGACCCACGCTTGCAAGCTTGGTGCGAGGTCCACGTTTGCGTGCGTTTTCAACAGTGTTGGAGATGTTTGACATTTTGTGGAGGGTTTTGGTCGAGCAGCAACTTGTTCTGAGATAGTTCGAGTTTCCAACGAACAAGATTGGGAGATTGGTAGAATACCAAATGAGTGGGCTCGGTGTTTGTTGCCACTGGTTCGGGATTTGAAACTGAGTCGTGAGAGGAAAAGTGAGGGAAATGTGAATTCGCGAATCTGAATTGGGGGTTAGGGTTTTTGAATGCGCGAATCTGAAGAAGGAGATGAGTGATTGCGCAATGAATTGAAGAAAATCAAGGTTTGGGAAGGCAATCTTGACTGAACGAACCAGGTCTGTGAGGTTCGATTTGCAGAGATGACAGGGAAGGAAGAACGAGCTCGAGGGGAAGAAGGGGATGGTATTCGAATACTGACTGCACAGCTTTATATATGACAGAAAACTGCGAATCTGTATTCGAATACAGGAAGATGGTAATCGAATACAGGTTGATTGTATTCGGCTACGACTTCCAGATTTTTGAAACAGACATGATTTTATCAAGCAGAACATAACACAAACTTCATATAATCACATAAATAACATGTAGACATAGTCAACTAAATTTTAATATGCGAAGACAAGAATTAAACCATACCTTTGACATGATGATAACATTTTAACTTATGTTTAAAGATCACTTTCACTTAAGATGCCGAGTTCGCGTCGTATTTTGAAAAAGGAGTCTTTAGGAAGAGGTTTAGTGAAGATGTCCGCAAGTTGGTTATGAGTATCCACAAAGGTTACTTCAACATTTCCTTTAAGCACATGGTCGCGCAAAAAGTGGTGTCGTATATCAATGTGTTTGGTCCGAGAATGCATGATTGGATTCTTTGAAATATTGATTGCACTAGTGTTGTCGCATCGTAGCGGAATACATCCAAGATCAATTCCATAATCACATAGTTGTTGCTTGAGCCATAGGATTTGTGCACAACAACTTCCTGCTGCTATGTATTCGGCTTCAGCAGTACTGAGTGCGACACATGCTTGCTTTTTACATGACCAAGATACGAGTGCATTGCCCAGTACATGACAAGTGCCGCTTGTGCTTTTACGGTCTGTTTTACATCCTGCATAATCTGAATCAGAATATCCAACTAGACTATAGATGCTACCTTTAGGATACCATAGTCCAACATTGATGGTGCCTTTTAAGTATTTCATGATTCTTTTGACAGCTACAAGATGTGATTCTTTCGGATCTGCTTGAAATCTTGCACATAGACAAACACTAAACATGATATCTGGCCGACTGGCCGTTAGATATAATAAAGAGCCAATCATACCTCGATATTTTGAAATGTCTACAGACGCACCAGTTTCATCTTTATCAACATATGTTCCGGAGCCCATGGGAGTTGCACTCTCCTTGCATTTTTCCATGTCAAATCTTTTTAGCAGTTCTTTGCAATATTTTGCTTGATTGATGAAGATGCCATGCTTGAGTTGTTTGATGTGAAGACCAAGAAAATAGTTTAATTTTCCCATCATGGACATTTCAAATTCACCTTGCATCATCAATGAGAATTCTTCACATATTTCATTGTTTGTTGAACCGAATATGATATCGTCAACATAAATTTGGACCAACAAGGTATGACCATTATTTCGTTTAATAAATAATGTCTTGTCAACCTTTCCTTTTTCAAAACCTCTTTCACACAGGAAGGCACTCAATCTGTCGTACCAAGCTCTTGGTGCTTGTTTTAGACCATAGAGAGCTTTCCTTAGTTTGAATACATGTGTAGGATTCTTGAAGTCTTCAAAGCCGGGTGGCTGCTTGACATATACTTCTTCATTGATGTATCCATTTAGAAATGCGCTTTTCACATCCATCTGAAATACTTCAAAATTCATAGAACAGGCATAAGCAAGTAGTAACCGTATTGCTTCTAACCTTGCGACCGGAGCAAATGTTTCGTCAAAATCGATTCCTTCTTCTTGATTATATCCTTGGGCGACCAATCTTGCTTTGTTGCGAACAACTATACCATTTTCGTCAAGTTTATTTTTAAATACCCATTTTGTACCAATTATGTGTTTGTCACCTGGATTAGGAACAAGTTCCCATACTTCGTTTCTTTCGAATTGGTTAAGCTCTTCTTGCATTGCAAGTATCCACTGATCATCTTTTAGTGCTTCACCAACTTTGGAAGGTTCGATTTGAGAAACAAATGCCATGTTTAAGCATGCATCTTGTAGTTTGAGTCTAGTTGTAACTCCTTTGTTGATATCACCAATGATGTTATCAATCGGATGATATCGATGGGTTCTCCATTCCTTTGGGAGTTCATTGGTTTCCTTTTCCATGTCGACTTCATTTTCTTGACTCGGTTGATCAATTGGATCTTCTTTACGTGGATCACTACTTTCAATATCATCATCATCAAAAGAAATAGCTTTGTCCTCTTTCGAGGGGTTAGTTTCATCAAAAGTAACATGTATTGATTCTTCTACAATTAAAGTTCTTTTATTAAAAATCCTAAAAGCTTTACTAGATAATGCATACCCAATAAATATACCTTCATCTGCCTTTTCATCGAATTTTCCAAGATTATCTTTTCCGTTATTTAGCACAAAGCACTTGCATCCAAAGATGTGGAAGTGAGAGATGTTGGGCTTTCTACCTTTGTATAGTTCATACGGAGTCTTCTTAAGAATTGGCCGAATGTTTACTCTGTTAGTAACATAGCATGCCGTGTTTACGGCATCTGCCCAAAAATACTTTGGTAGATTTGAATCACTTAACATAGTTCTTGCAAGTTCTATCAAGGACCTGTTCTTTCTCTCAACAACCCCATTTTGTTGAGGTGTTCTTGGTGCAGAAAAATTGTGGAAAATTCCATTTTCTTCACAGAAATCTTCAAATAAGGTATTTTGAAATTCTCTTCCATGATCACTTCTAATTGATACAATTTTGGATGATTGTTCATTTTGGACTAGTTTGGCATAATTTTTAAAGGCTTTAAAAGCTTCGTTTTTGTTTGACAAAAACAGGGTCCATGTGTACCTTGAAAAGTCATCAACAATTACTAGTCCATATGAATTTCCACCAAGACTTTTAGTTCTTGATGGACCAAACAAATCCATGTGTATTAATTGAAGTGGTCTTGTAGTAGATATAACATTAATAGCTTTAAAAGAAGTTTTCGTTTGTTTACCTTTTTGACATGCGTCACATAATTTATCCTTGACAAATTTCATTTTTGGTAATCCGACAACAAGATCATGCTTGACTAGTTTGTTTAAATGATCCATGTGAATATGAGCAATTCTTTTATGCCATAACCATGCATCATTGTTGTCGCTTACCAAAAGACATTTCATTTTCAAGGATAAATCATCAAAATTAAGTATAAAAATATTCTTGAAACGTTTACCGATAAATTGAATTTCACTTGTTGCTGCATTTTGAATGATGCACTCTTCTTTGTTGAAGACTATCTTGTGTCCTTTGTCACATAACTGGCTGATGCTTATCAGATTATGCTTTAGGCCTTCAACATAAAGAACATCTTCAATTGTTGGAGAAGGTGCTTTTCCAATTTTTCCAATTCCTAGGATCTTCCCTTTGTTATTATCTCCATATACTACATGTCCTTTTGATTCAAGGGTCAATGCTGAAAATTTTGTTATGTCTCCCGTCATGTGTTTGGAGCACCCACTATCTAAGTACCATAAATTGGAAGTACTTTGTGAGCATCCCTGCAAAATTGAAATCAGATTTTATTAGGTACCCAAAGTGCTTTGGGTCCTTGGGGGTTAGTGCCTTTCTTGACCCATATGCAATGGCCTTTGGGAATGCTAATGTTTCTTATATGACAAGTATTTGGTGTGTGTCCATAGATACCACAATATGAGCAAGTAGGAATTTTACTTGTGTATGTATGAAGTTTATTGTTAATAATCTTTTCTTTATGTGAATGCTCTTTTTGTACAATTGTCATGTTTCTTAGATTTGTTTGAGTACTTGATTTTACAAAAATGGTCTTACTAGTGCTTGGTTTATCAAATTTAGAAAATCCAATACCACTTTTATCATTTGAATATCTTTGCATGTTTAGAACATTTTCCAATCCTATATGTCCTTTTTCATATCTTTCAATTCCTCTATTTAGTTGAACAATTTTAAATGAAAGGGAATCACAATTGTTGCATGTAGAATTCTGCTTAGATTTTTCAGCATCTTTTTCCATAAGATTAATTTTTTCTTTAAGACATGAGATTTCTTTCTTTTGAGTTGATACTTGTTTAAGCAAATTTTTACATTCAACAAGAAGTTCCTTTATTGCATTTTGTGATTCATTGTATTCTATAACTAATTCATGATTATAAAGAGGGTTGTTTAAGTTACTAACCTCTTCGTCATCGGAATGATGTGACGCCATTAGTGCAACATTTGCACATTCATCACTTTCAGTTTCTAATGTTGAACTTATGTCGTTATCTTCCCATGCTATATATGCTTTCTTGAAGTCTTTTCTTTTACCGACATTCTTTTTGATGAGATCTGGACAATCTGCTTTAATATGTCCTTGTTTTCCACATTCAAAGCATGTGAAGTTTTGGTTAGTCGTGCTATCTTTCTTTCTGAAGTTCTTCTTCTTGAAACTTCTGTTATTTTTAAGAAATTTACCGAATTTCTTGACAAGGAAGTTGATGTTTTCGTCGTCATCAGAAATTTCTTCTTTGACTACTTCCTTTGATTCGGTCTTTAGAGCAATATTTTTGCTTTTCTTTTCTTGGGTTTCATTTTGCTCTAATCGTCCAAGTTCTATTTCATGTTCTTGTAGTTTGCCAAATAATGCAGAAAGTGACATTTTGGACAAACTCTTCTTTTCTGATATCGCAGTCACCTTTGGTTGCCACGCCCTCGTTAGTGATCGTAATACTTTCAGATTCAATTCATCGTTGGAGAAGACCTTTCCGAGGGCTGTCAAATGATTTGTCAAGTGGGAGAATCGTTTCTGCATGTCTAGTATAGTTTCTCCAGGCTGCATACGAAACAATTCATATTCTTGAGAAAGTGTATTTAGTTTGGATCTTTTTACCTCTATGGTGCCTTCATGGGTTACTTCCAATGTGTCCCATATTTCCTTGGCTGTTTTACAGTGAGATATGCGGAAGAATTCATCCATACCAAGTGCTGATTGTAGAATGTTTTTAGCCTTTTTATCGAATAACACTTTTCTTTTATCGTCATCGGTCCAAGAATTCTTTATCTTAATTTCTTCTTTGTTGTTGATGACTGTTGTTGGAATGTACGGGCCATTTTCAACAGCATCCCATATTTCGTCTCCCTGTGCCTCAAGATATGCTTGCATGCGGATTTTCCAGAAATCGTAATGTTCACCGACGAAACATGGTGGTTTGTTACTGCTGCCACCGTCTCTAAAAACTGGTTGTGCGGAAGCCATTAGTTATTTGATCAAGGAGTAAGTTACCTTGAACCTGCTCTGATACCAATTGTAAGATCAGATGTGCACCTAAGAGGGGGGGGGGTGAATTAGGTGTTTGGTTATTTTGATAGTTTTTAGAATTATAGTGATTGATTTTTGCGTTCAATGTTGATAGATGAAGAAATAAATGACAGTAAGTAAATAAACACTGCAAATTTATCCTGGTTCCCCTAATAACCAAGGGTACGTCCAGTCCTCTTGCTCACCACAAGAGATTTTCTTCACTATCTGTCAGAATATGTACAAGTCCTCACCCTGGGACCTTGGCTACAATCTTCTAACAAACTTTCAATGATAGAACACTACTATCTTAGATATAGCACTTAAAGAAAGTACAACTTTCTTTTACAAACACTTGTTGTTTTGATAAGGATATAGGAATAGAATGGAGATAGAATAATTCAAGATTTATTCAAGTACTTTGAGAACCTTAAGGATATGAAAATGATATGCAAGTACTTGAATTTCTGAAAATGACTTAGAAAAGTTTAGAAAATTTAGTTCAAAGTCTTTGAAATTGTGTAATTCGAATTCGTAATTTGAATATGAAGTTATGACCTATTTATAGTCCTCAAACATCTCTTTAGATTCGTGGCCTTTGATCCAAGAGATTTGAGGAAGAATTGCAATGTTTTAAATTGAATTCAAAGCTGAAAAATTGCATTGCTTCCAGTTGTATTCGACTACAAGATATTTGTATTCGAATACAACTTGTTGCAACGTTAAAAATTATTCAAATTTTTCACTGTGTAGTCGAATACAGATGAGATGGCCAAGTCTCTGACTTATCAATTTTTTTTATCTATATTCGAATACACCTTGGTTGTAGTCGAATACAGATGATACGTTTTTGCTTCTGACTTAGCAAATTGCAGCTGTATTCGAATACACCTGGGTTGTATTCGATTACAATATTATTTTTAGTCAAAAATAAAGATTCTAACATTTTGAAAATATTATTTTGGACTTTTGAAAATATTGTTTATGCATATGCAAAGTATTTAAGGTTCTCTTGTAGTTGAATTATGGCTTGAATTATTTTACCTTTATATAATTGATTTGTAATTCATCAAAGGATGTTTGAAAATGAATTGGAGGAATTCTTCTTTTTGTTGCTGTGTCACCATTGGTCTTTGTGTATAATCAAAAACATGTATTTTTACAGGTGCAGTGGAACTCCGATACAGTGAATCTGGGCTGTTTTATCCTGGGGATTTTGTGGTTGATAGTTTGCCTTGCACAATTTAGGCAATGCTGCGAAACGTCTTAAAGAGAGTGACCTAGTCCGCGACTCAACCCAGTAATATCTTCGGTGGCATAAATTGTGATTTTTAAACAGGTTTTTGAAACTAAAAAATAACAATTTTAAGACGATTCGTTCTGCCATGTGAACCGAAGAGATTACTGGATTTTGTTTTGTTGCCTCTGATTTTGTTTCAGTTTGAGGCAAACAGAAAAGAATAAGAAAGCTGGAGAATTAACCCATGGGAGAATAATGATAAGAATTATATTCTTAATGGGCTTGCTGATGATCTGTATAACTACTACAGTTCCAACAATACTACTAGAGATGCTCTGAATATGTATGTTGTATGCTGCTACTCAGAGTATCATATGACTGATGACACATCCGTGGAAGCTGAAGATAACTCATGAGATCATTTATTAAGGTACGTCACTCATGACATATTTAATTTAAATGTTGAAATTTAATATGTCTCATTCTCTTTGAATATTGAAATCAATAAAATGTCTCCTTCTGCTTACATGTTGTATGATTTTAATTTTTGACATGCTAGACTATGTGATATGAACACATTTGTTTTTAAACTTAAGTAACTTAGGTTTAATTCCAAAGTTATCTATGAATGATTTTGAAAAATGTGATTTTTGTAGTTAAGCTAAAATAACAAAGAGTTCAAATAAATCTATAATTTAAGAATCTGAGTCTTTAGATTTATTACACTCGGATATATGTGAACTTGATAAGACGTTGACAAGAAATGAAAAACGTTATTTCATTACTTTTATTGTTGATTGTTCTGACTATACTTTTGTATATCAAATGAAAAATAAAAGTGAAATGCTTGACATGTTAAGGATCTTTGTAACTGAAATTGAAAATCAATTTAGTAGAAAGATTAAGAGGTTCTAAGTATGATTCTAGCTTGTTTAACGAGTTTTATAAATTGTCTGGAATTATACTTGGAAATTATTTTGACTGTTTACTATGTTTTGAATAGAGTTCCTAAATCTAAGAACAAACCATCTCCTTATGAGATAATGAAGAAAAGACAACCCAACTTGTCTTATCTTCGAACTTGGGGTTGTCTGGCTTATGTCAGAATCCCCGATCCCAAGCGAATTAAAGTCACCAGTAGAACTTATGAATGTGTAATCATTGGGTATGCAGTAAAGAACAAAGCGTATAGGTTTTATGACCTAAATGCAAAAGTGATCATAGAGTCACATGATGTTGACTTCTATGAAAATAAATTCCCTTTCAAATGGAGAAATAGTGGGGCAGCGAACCAAGTCAAGTTCTTGTGACAAGAAGCATTGAAAGCAACAAACAAGACGAAACAGAAACTCGAAGGAGTAAGAGAGTAAGAGTTGCTAAAGATTATGGACCTGAATATATGGCCTATAATTTAGAAGAGAATCCTGCAAATCTTAAAGAAGCTTTGTCGTCATTGGATGCAGATTTATGGCAAGAAGCTATAAATGATGAAATGGATTCGCTAGAGTCTAACAAGACCAGGCATTTAGTGGACTTGCCTCCTGGTTGCAAACCTATAGGTTGTAAATGGATTTTGAAAAAGAAACTAAAACCCGATGGATCTATTGATAAGTACAAGGCACGCCTTGTAGCCAAAGGTTTTAGACAAAGAGAAAATATAGATTTCTTCGACACTGTTTCACCAGTCACTAGAATAACATACATTAGGGTGCTCATATCACTTGCAGCTATTCATAACCTGGTGATACACCAGATGGATGTAAAAACAACTTTTTTAAACGGTGACCTGGAAGAAGAAATCTATATGGAACAACCTGAAGGTTTTGTAATACATGGGAAAGAAGACAAGGTTTGTAAGTTAGATAAGTCTCTGTATGGTCTTAAACAAGCTCCTAAGCAATGGCATGAAAAATTTGACAATTTGATTTTGTCGAATGAGTTTAAAGTGAACGAAAGTGACAAATGTATTTATTACAAATTTGAAAATGGCATTTGCACTATCATATGTTTCTATGTAGACGACTTACTCATATTTGATTCAAACATTCATGTTATTAATATTGTGAAATCATTGTTGTGTAACAACCTTGATATGAAAGACCTCGGAGAAGTGAATGTAATCCTTGAAATCAAGATTACTAGGTCACAAAGTGAAATTTCTTTGGATTAGTCTCACTATATGTTGAAAAAATCCTAAAGAAATATAAATACTTTGACTGTAAACCTGCTTGCACACCATATGATCTAAGTGTGAAACTTTTCAAGAACATTGGTGAAGGTGTTAGACAAACTGAATATGCAAGCATCATTGGCAGCCTCAAGTATGCCATTGATTGTACCAGACCCGACATTGCCTATGTCGTTGGACTGTTGTGCAAGTTTACCAGTAGACCTAGTATGGGGCATTGGCACGCTAACGAAAAAGTCATGAGATACCTTAAAAGGACCATGAGTCTCAGATTACATTATCAAAGATTTCCTGCCGTCCTTGAAGGATAAAGTGATGCTAATTAGAACATTTTATCAGATGACTCCAAACCAACTAGTGGCTATATTTTCAGTATAGCCGGTGGTGTTGTATCTTGGAAATCGAAGAACAGACGATATTGGCTCAGTCCACTATCGAGTCTGAAATGATAGCACTAGCTTCTACTAGTGAAGAAGCGAGCTGGTTGAGATGCTTGATAGTTGAGATTCCTTTATGGAAAAAAACCTATGAATCGTTATTACAACGATAAAAGACGACAAATTCATCGTAAGCACAACCCTGTTAGAGAGTTACTTTCTAAAGGAGTTGTTATAGTGGATCATGAACGCAGTGATGAGAATTTAGCAGATCCTTTGACGAAAGGGTTAGCTAGCGAGAAAGTCCAAATACATCCAAAAGGTTGAGACTAATGCCTATAGAGTCACTCATGATGGTAACCCGACCTAAAAGACTGGAGATCTCAAGAATTAGGTAAAATGGGTAATAACAAGTTGTGAAGTGATATGAGATGAACATGCATATATGAGAGAAGCATGATTCCTGAAGCGATATAAGGATGAGATAATAGTAACTCTTAATGAGATCTATACTCTATGTGGAGTGGAGTACCTAGCTACAGGAGTACTCTTGATAGACTCACCTATGTGAATGTGGAAGTGGGGCCGCTTCCTATGGAATTTTGAGGCAGAATTCCTAGAGCGTTCACTATACTAGGATAAACGTGCATGGCCATAAATGCACGGGCTTTTATGAATACACCCTATGAAAAAGTTGTGTGTGGTTTGATGTCAGAGATAGAGTTCAAGACTACGGGTAACTCTTGTTGAATCTGAATCTTACTTATTATGCAAAGGTTCAAGTCAAGAGACATCTTTGTTTATGCACGATCTTATAGAAGCGTTTGACGCTATTTCAGAAACATTCTTTTAAATTCAAGTGGGGGATTGTTGGAACATATTATGTGAATTTAAAAATATGTTGTGTGAATTTAGCAAATCCTTTTACAAAATAATTATGTTAGAAAAATAATAATTTCTTTTATAACCACATAAGAATTAGTTGTTAAATTATAGTTTTTAATCTCTAATAATTTTAGAAAATATTTCTTAGCGGGTCAGGTTAAATAATTTTAATTAAGAATTCACGAAAATACAATAATAAAATTGACGAGGATTAATTTTTATTTCGTAGGATAATCCACATCTATTAAAAATAAAAATCATAGTAGTAAGTGAAAAGATCAAATAATTAAAAGACTCTGATAGTTAAAAAAGTACTCTGGAAACTATAATCTCATTGTATTATTCCTCATAACGTTATGAAACAAGCAACACAACAACAAGATTTTTCTTGAATTTGTTTCAACTCTAGAGTACCTAATTGTTGATGTAAACATGAAGAAAAAAGCTAAAGTGTGTGAATGAGATTATTCGCATAAACTGCACGTACACTTTGAATTGCGGCGATGATTCCATTTTTCGCATTTGTAACTTTAATTTGTTGCAATGTAACATTTATTTTAGTGATAAATATTCAATTTATTGTATAAAAATATAATTAAATTAATTTTAAAATGAAATATAGAAATTAATTTAAAAGCACATTTTATTTTATTTTTTTTAAAAATGATTGTAACACTTAGTCTCTTTCCTTAAAAAAATGATTTTGTTGTAAGGACTTAGTTTTTTTTTTCTCTAAAAAAATATTTTTAATTATTGTAAAAGATCTAATTCTTTCTTTTTAATTATTGTTAAGGACTATATTTATTAAGAGACTAAATTGTTTTGATTTATTTTATTTATGAATTAAGTTGTTCATATTTTTTCCAATGAAATAATATTTTTTAAAGACAAAAATGTGTCTTCATTCATTAGTATATTAGTATTTAGTATACACATAATTACTTTCGTTGTATTCAATTTCAAATATAGTACTTCGTAGATATTTTTCTTTTGCAGGATAACTAAACTTACTTCAATTTTTGTAGCGAGTAAATTTATTTTTTTAGAGAGTAAATAATTTTACTTTTTAGTTTAACAAAACCAATAAATGGCAGAGATGCTAACACTATCTTGTATATTCGTGCAATTCCCTATGATGGCATGTCGTGTCATATAGCATTGTTCATTAATTAAAATGCTAATACAACTTTTAAATGGAGATGAGGTAGTATTTAAATTTTTTATTCGTACATTAATTAACAGTGTGTTTAATCAACTTAAATGATTTGTACAAAAAAATCAAGTAATTTATGTTTTTGATTCTTGTAATATGTTTACATTTTTATTTAGTCTCTTGAAAAAAACATTACAATTTAATTTTTAAAATTCAATATTCTTATTATTTTAGTTTGTGATGTCACGTGAGGTTTTGATGCCAAGTATTGTTGGTGTAAGTCTTAGCATCAATATATTTTATATAGATTATTATGTGTCATAGATTTATTATGTGTCATAGATTAATCATATAATATAACATAGTCCTTAAAATAGACAATTTATTTAATACTACATCAAATGTGATTTGATCGTGAGATTCTATAAAACATTAAAAATTCTATTCTTGAATTATCCATAGTTAAAATATTATTGTTAATTAGGACAACAATAATACATCGAGATTATTATGTGAGTAGATTGATTATCACATCTCATGGATTATGAATTTGAAATGTCAAGTTGTCACATAGGTATAAATATTATAAGTAATATTTATATTGAATCTATGAGAATGCTACATAATTGTTATATAAGTGTCATTTACGATTCTCATACAACCATGTCATTTACGATTCTCATGCGACCATAAGGAGTTGTGCTTCGACTTGAAGTTACTACAATTCCTATATTAGAAGTTCTAGGTTTTAAGACCATCAAACATTTTCTGTAATAAGACAATCATAAAAAGAGTTATTGGACCTGCAATAAACCATGAGGAAGGGTGTGAGTGATGTATATAGTATTTGTCCCTCCTACACAAAGGAGTATGCCTTGGGCATATTGACAAAGTGAGGTCGTGAAAATGGATGATCATGCTAGAATTGACCAATATGTGACATTCGATCCATTGATATTTATAGGTCTACTTTGGATCGATAAATAATAATTGTACTTTGTAGGTGTGACACAAATTGTTGATTTGCGTTCAATTAGTCATTGGGACGAGACAATTACTGCACAATAAATAGTGGTCGAGGTAAAGTTTAACTCATATAACCAATTTTCTCATGCTTTGGATAAAATTGATGCTTATTTATAATATTTTATATCACATAAACTGTATATTATATTTAATATTATTATCATTTTAGTGATAATCTATAAGGGTCGCGCGCATAGAGTACCGAAAATGAAACAAATGATTAAAGTAAATAAGATTTAACATAATAACATATTTATAATTTATTTAATTAAGTATGATTTGATTAAATAAATGAGGGTCTACATTTAATTTAATTAAATATAATTTATTTTAATTAATATTTTATATTTTAATTAAATATAATAACTCTTTCTTAAATTTGGGTTATGTACAACCCTTCATAAACTAGTAATCATGTTCCATCCGAGACTATAGAAGATTCCGTACGAGATATGGAATGAGTTGAAAGGCAAAAACAACGTCTACAAGAAAATTGACTTCTAGTGAGATACAAAATTTGTCACTAAAAGTTAAAAACTGTAGGTAAATGTCAATAATAATTTGAGTGACACCTAGTTTCACGGTCAACTTTGGGCATATTGCTATACTCTGAGGACTGTCACTACATGTTTTTGATTTCTACCTACAATAATGACTGTCACTAAAACCTGTATAAATATAGATAAAGAATTGATATATTCCTAATGTATTGTCTGTCACTAAAAACTAGATAAATAAATAAAAATTGATCTATTGCTACGGTATTGTCTATCACTAAAAACTAGATAAATATAAATAAAAAATTGATCTTTTCATACGGTATTGTCTGTCACTAAAAACTAGATCAATATTAATATAAAATTGATCTATTCCTACGGTATTGTCTGTCACTAAAAACTAGATCAATATAAATAAAAAAATTGATCTATTCCTACGATATTGTCTGTCACTAATACTTATTATTAATTATTAAATTAAATTTATTTTATCTCCCTACTAATTGTAAATTTAAATTAATAAAATAATTCTATTAAAACATACAATAAATAGTTATTTTGCTTTAAAAGATTCAATAAACTTTCAATAGAAGCCAAAATGAGTTTCTTAACATTTATTGTGATAAACTACAAACTAATTTCATAAAGAACAATAATCATCTTCCTAAACAAAATATTTGATAAATACTACAAGTGGCTGGTGGATCAATTTCCACAGCTGCAGTAGTTTTTGGGAGCTCGTTAATTAGCACATAGTTAACTTTGCTAAAAGAGGCTGATGGATCAATTTCCTCACCTGCAGTAGTAATAAGCTTGCCTTTAAGCTTCTGATTGTTTTTCTGAAGTTCTATTGAAGACCCTAAAAACGATAAGAAAAAATCCATTATGATTAGCTTTCTGCAATGAAGTTTTTTCCATACTTTTTGGTGCATATAATAGTAAAAGAGATGCAGAGCTCAGAATCTCAAAAAGTCATCTTCATTTTAAAATTCTATCCTTGTATTTTACAAGACACCTATGCTTCAAAAATGACTACTACAACTATAGTTCTAATAAGTGCGACTAGCAAAAGATTATTATTATTATTATTATTATTATTATTATTATTATTATTATTATTATTATTATTATTATTATTATTATTAAATAGAAGCGGAAAAAAACAATGAAAGTAGAAAGAAAAAAAGAAAAGAACCTTTGTGTTGTTGTTCCTTCTTATGCAAACGAAATGTTGTTTCAAGAAAAGTAGGACCAAGGTTATCCCAAGCTTCACTCAAACAAAGTTTGATCTTTTTTAAGGCATCCCTTCGAGTATTTGGCATGGTAGCAAGCTTTTCAACGACTAAGGGATCCAAAAGGGAAGTTTTGATTTCACTTTTCTAGCGTTTCAAATCAACAGATAACAAAAGACTTCCACCACCAGAAAACTGAAGTTAGAGGCTACAACTTACTTATTCAACATGAATTGAAGACTTGTTCTGCAACTTACTGAATATAGCTGGCTATCACAGTAACAACCCAACTTACTGAATACCAACAGACTTATAAAATGCTAGCTGATATTAATAGACTGTAGGTGCAATATGTCAAGACTTAAGGAAAAAAAAAGGACAAATCAAAAGCTAATATTCAATAACAATATGAACCTCTAAAAACATTTGACTTATAAAATGTTGAACAACCTGACATACAAATGCGATAGATTTTACGATCGTGATTGAAGTAATGGAATTTTTTTGAAATGAACGACAAATACCCAAAACAATATGATGTAACTATAACATCATATCTGAAACCAAAGAAAATGTAAAAAAGAGATTCAAATCTGCAAATTGAAAATGCAAATTTTCAGAAAACAAAACACACAAACACTGAACTAGAAATCCAGATTTGCAATTTGGAAAAGAGAAAACAAAACACAGAACCAGAAATCTAGAAAGGGTGTGAAGTGTGTGTGTGTGTGTTTGCTGCTGCTGCTACTCACTCTCTTTGGGTTTCGGGTTTAGGAATCAAAATGAAAATTGAAATGCAAATGAGAATGGAATGGACATTTTCATTATTTAATTTCTTTTTTTATTTTTATTTTTTTAAAATTAGGATGAATTGATATTAAATAAGAATATGTGACACTCTCTGTAGCTAAAATAACTATAGTGACAAATAAGGAGGTATCACTAAAAGTTAAGTGTAGATCCTTTTTTTTGTCGTTAACGTTTATAAAGATTTGACTTGTCAAGTTCATTTATTTTTCAAATAAACTTGAAATCAAACGAACTAAACGTAATTTGTGGAAAATCATTAGCAAACTAAAGATACTATTTCTACAAAGCCTCCAATGATAAAAAGTTGGTCGTTATAACTAATGTATTCTTTAAATGGGTTAAATCTATGTAAGAATCAACGGAAAAATTGTAGAACTTGGAGAGATTCAAGTACCACAAGACCTATATGTAATGGAATACATAATAGCTCAGTTGAAAGAAATATATTCTTACAAAGTTATCATTAAATGAAACTTTTGAGCAACTATTATAGAAAATTAATATTCGTCATCTTAGAGATGATTGTCTGCAAGAGGGGGACAATTATAATCTTCACTTTGTTCCCAACTTAACCATGGCTTTGTCTTATTGTGTTTTCTACTAAGATTTTTAATGAGGCAGTTCCTGCATAAAAGAATGTTGTACTCTTTTTTTCATTGAAATTGTTTGCCATAAGAGTTTTTTCTAAGGTTTTAATTATACATATCTTCAATGGACATCCAAAAAGGCGTGTTGTGAACAATTACAATATATGGTGTATATCCATCTTCCTACCTCTTATAACTCTCATAATTAAAGGTCACTTACGCTATTATGTTGGTACACTTAATAACAAAATATATTTGTAATTTACAAATATTGTATCATCTAAATAGAACTCATATGAGTGATATGATCTTATAAGATTAGACTTCAATGAAAATAATGCAATATTCTTTGACTCTCTTCTCATTCTCTCTACTATTCTATAATTTATGGAAGTTTTGATTAATTTTATAATGGAATACAAATTTATGTAAATCAGAAAAACATTACAAAGACATATAAATTACAAATTAAACACAAACATTCATTTGTTTGTCTCACATAATTTAATACACGGTCTTCAAAACATTTATTCCAAACAAACGAAATATACATGCTTGTTTACATGCAATTACAAACATCACACCAAGTACTAGTATATATAGATGAACAAACTAATTGTCCAAAAGCAAACCAATTAGGTCATTATCCTTATTTGTTGCATTATATCTTAATTTATTATGGAGTTATGCCTTGGCAAGATGAGCATCCGTATCTATAGTGACTTTGTTTAGATAATCTATGTAGCCATTTGGAGGATCAATATCCTCATTGATCTTCTCATATTCAATAGTCCACTTAATAGTTGCACCGCCATTAATCTTATCAAATATTTCTAGGATGAACTTAAATGCCTTATAGTGCTTGCCAATATCTCCACCGAAGAGATTGAAAATCACTTTTTTGTTTTGTTCATCAAGTACAACCGTCTCATTACATGTGTGTACCTTGCCATCTGTATTGTTAAGCAAAATTAATACCAACAACAATAAAAATGTTGTAAATAAGAAACAAATAAAAAGATTAGTTTAAAAATTAAATAGAAAAAGATAATGATTATTATTTTTAAACGAGTTAAAGAAGTTTCAATTCTTAAAAAAATTCTACATTTTATTTTTATTCTACGTATAAATTTCTTGACTTTTTAGTTTTCAAGTATTTTTTCAATTTTCATTTTTAATCATCGTTTTTAACTCAAACTAGTGTTTACCTTTCAGATGAATTTATTAAACATTTTAAGAGTGTGTTCCACAAAAATTTAAAATATATTAATTAAAGATGAATTAAATATAATTTTGTTAAGCGTCAAAAGATAAAAAATTCATATTTAATTTATTTTTTATTAA
>JBBPBP010000004.1:45254494-45274280 GCA_037974735.1 Cicer chorassanicum | reverse complement strand
AATATTTTACTTTTTTAGAAAAATTATAAATCTAAAAGAAAAGCTTAATTACTCGTTTGGATCTCTAGCTCATCTCAAGCACGATAAATCCAATCTATGAAAAAAAAAATCAAACAAACATCTCAATAATTGTAATTGAGATATGTTAATGCTTCAATATTAATTATAAGTTTTGCAATTAACTTATTCATCATTTATTTATTAAAGTCTATCAAAAAATTCAAATAAATTGAATTTATTATTGTTTATGTTCTACTTGGCCTAATCACCTGACACCTGCTACATCTTGTGCCTTTTTTTTTTATTTTAAATTTTATTAATATTTTAAGTTTTCAACGTCTATAATTATTTCATATAAAAAATTTGTTAAAATCTTTAGGAGGGTGCTCCCAAAGCAAACAAAAATGAGGATTATTTGATTCTTATTGTTGATTTTGATGTTTGTACTGTTTCGGCCTAGTCACTTGCTAATTACATGTTGTGCCATTGTTTATTGATTTAACTTTTATCAACATTTTAAGTTTTAAATGTTAATAATTATTTAATATATTTTTTTTGTTAAAGTCTTATGGAGGAGTTATTTGTTTATGGATTTGGATCCTCTGCTTTTCTCTCTCATGTTAAAAAAATAAATAAATATTTAAGTAACACAAAAATATTTTCAAAAAAAATTATTACACACAGAAAAGTCTTTGTATATCTATCTCTTTAAACATGAGAGAGAAAAATGAGAGGATCCAAATTTTTTAGTTATTATCGTTGATTTTAACTTGTGCATTGTGTGTGTACTGTTTCGGTCTAGTCACTTATTAATTACATCTTGTGTGTTTTATATTATTAAAAAGACATTACAAAATTATTAGAATAGATAAAAAAATAACATGAATTTAATTAAAGTTAGTTATGTAGAATCTAAAAATACACACACAACATTCAAGTTTATAATTAACATAGAATCATAAGATGTCTATAAATGTGAATAAGATAGTTATGTAGATCATATGATTTCTAATCAAAAAAATGACTTAAAACCACACTTTTCTTCGGTGGATCCGTTGATGAAGAAGAAGGAAGAAAGGAGGGGTTAGGTCTTCTGCCATTGTTTATTGCTATTAATTTTAACAATATTTTATGTTTTGAACATTTATAATTATTTAATATATATAGTTTGATGGATGGATTAATGAAATTTGTCGTTTATCTTGAGTTATTAAGCGTAGTAAATCATCATCATAGAGGTACTGATAGAGTCAACAGATCATCAACTTTATATATATATATATATATATATATATATATATATATATATATATATATATATATATATATATATATCGTTTATTTTTATTTTCAAAACAAGAGTTAATGCAAATGCGTTAGTTGAATGATTAGACATCTCAACTATGTTGGTACCCCTAATCCTCCAACTATCATTTGCATCACTCCAACAAATAATATTGACAAATAATATTGAAAATAGTAAAAAAGAGAAAAATCCAATTTGGGGGACTAGATCAATACCAAGGAAATACATAGAAAAATAACTGCTACATTAAAAACTTTATCTAAACAATCCAATGTGACAAAACCATATAAGAGAAAAAAAAATTGCTGTAAACAAGATGGCTTGGAAAACCCGAAATACAAGCAATACAAAATGTTGAACCCATTACACAAAGTGATAATCAAGGAGTCTTAATCCATCGTTAATTAGGACTAATATTTTAATAAATAATATGAATATTGTTAAATGTTGAGAATAACATATATAATATCTTTTTGATATTATTTGATTTAGATTTAAGTATATTTAGGATTTAAACTAACATATTGTTAAGATATAATATTTATTTGAAATTCTGTTTAGATTATTTTAAGCATTTTGTTAGACTTGTTCCTTATTTTAAGGATTTCATATGTTTTTATATTGCAATTTTTCTCTTTAATTAGAGTAATAATGAACAAAAATCTAGAATAAGAATTTTGTGTACACAAGATATATCTCATATATATTTTAGCAAATAAAAATATATAGGTCCTATCGTCAAAAATAAAATACAAAAAAATCTATTTGTGGTATAAGAGTCGAGGTTCATAAAGATATGTGAAGATTCAATTTAAAACATGTTTTTGTTAAATGAAAGAACAACAATAAAAAGCAACCAAATAACTCTCAAAAGCTTGGATTATTGATAGGGGTTGCAAAAATCATATGACTTATGATTGAGATCTTTTAAAAAAAACTTAACAAAATTGTGATTTCCAAAGTCAAAATTACAAATGGAGCACACGTTACAATAGAAGACATTGGAACAATTGCAATTAAAAATAACTCAATTTTGAAACTAATTTTTAATGTTTTATATGTTGCTCAATTGTTGAAAAAAAGTTACAAAGTGTTATTTGATTTCGTTTAAATAAAATATTGATAAGAATTACAAACAAAATAATAGATGAAAACTAAACTTTTGTACAACTGTTAAATATATCATAAACATTACTGCATAAAATCATTAAAAATTTAAAATGATACACAATAGTTGATTTAAAATTAGGGACAAAAAAATAAAAATAAAATTTTTTAAGGGATTAAAAGTTGATGAAATTTTTTATGAGAACTAAAAATAAAATTGTGAGATTCTATAAAGACTAAAAACTTATTTAACCCATCTAATATGTTTCTGCAAATAAAAATACAAAAATCTCATCATTAACTAACTCTAATCTCTTTTCAATGTTCAAATGAAATTCATATAATTCTCATGTTTTAGAAATGTCGTTAATTAGTCATGCGTACGTACTCAGCGGTCCGTACTCAGCAGTCAACAATATATACAGAAATTTGGATAAAATTTATAGTAGAACAATTAATATTTGTATAATTTTTTTTAAAAAAGGACTAAAATCAATTAAAAAATTGCATAATTGACTAAAATTAATCAAAATAACTTAAAATATAAGCTTAAAGATGCAGGATAAAAAATATAAAGAGGATCCAAGGTATAACATATGAAAAATTAAATACAATAATTTTTTCAAATTACCTATAACATATGTCCAGTGTTTAACCGTATCAGAGTGATGCCAGTCATCACCTTGATGCAGCTTGCCTGCATGAACTCTTTCAGTAATGTTTTCCATTTCGTGAAGTTGTGATGCAAATACATTATAGAACTTGGTAGCAGATGCTTTAATCTCAAGTTCAGTACTAAGTTTACCAGCTAGCACCATTTCTGCGGTAGAACAATTAATATAAAAACAAGTGTGAGGAAGTGTAAGGAACGCCATTACTTTATAGAAATTTGAGTAAACTATACAAATAATAGAGCCAACTAATTAAATAATGTACAACAGTATCATTACCACTGGCTCTCACGTCGTGCCACCTAATAATATGTATTATATATATCCATATTTTTTATTAACAAAATTAATTATTAAATATTTACAAAATTAAAGTTCGTTCTCTTATCATCTAAATTGTCATTTTGTCTCCAATTTAAATTAAAAAAAAAAAAGAAAACCCTAACTTTCCAGTCCTCTATTATATATAGGGATGACTATGCGGGTCAGTACACCATGTTATTAACATGTTAAAAAGTGAGGTAGGACGGATAAATTTATATAGTCGAGTTGATAGTATCATCACATTTAGTTTCGTGGTTGGTTTGTAGATCGGCTCATCCAAAAAATACTTTTATTTATTTTAACGTTTTATAAAAATAATAAATACAATCATAATAATTAATAAAACTAAATATCAAAACAAAATCATCATAAAAAAAAAACTCAAAATAAATTCATCATTATTAAACAAATTCCAAAATATTTATTACAATGTACTTATCGTTACATTATACTAACAAGTAAAAAATTATAAAATTTAAAAAATATATTAGAATTCATTATAGGATTTAACTATGCATTCTGACCATGAAATCATATGTTATCACCTTGTTAACGCAGTAATTAATGTAGTATGTTTCAGTTTTTTTATTCTTGTACATAAAAAAACATATACTTATTAACTTTTAAATTTACGTGTTAAATTTGATATAATTGAGTTCAAATCTTCAGTTTAATCCGCCTAAAAATGCAGGCAAAATGGTTGGCTTCTTTATCCCCTGCCTCTGTTACACTTCCTTCTTCATAGAATTAGAAAAAAACTGATGTCTAAAACGTGCTTTGTAATGGGATATGTTTATACATTCCTCTCAAGTCTACTCTCTCTCTCACACGTGAAATTAAAAATACATTTTTTTTTTTTTTTGTATAGTTTGTCCCTTCCCCTAAAAATAACGATATTATTATGATAAATATCATGTCTTAGGTTCACATTTGAAGCTTACAATTGTGTGTGAGTTTTTTTATTTATTATTTTATATACAAATAAAAAAACTATTAATTTTTGTTAAACTAAGTATCTTTCTTGCAAATTTGTAAAGACTAATCATTCAAGTCGAGTGGAATCCAAATAAGTAACAAACTTTTGTTTGTGTTGCATACAATGTAGCAGTTTCTGCATCCTGGGATGGAATTGTAAAAAACATTTTAACAAACATTTTCAAAACAAACTAAGCAACATATATTATATAACAATTTCGCATTTAAACAAAAATGTTCAGAATAACAAAAAGGTTTAATTGGAGCAATATGAATTCATAATCAACATCACAAATTTAAGAATTTGAAGACATTTTCATTTCCCATACTTGCAACAATAGAAAAGGTTACCAACACTCCTCTCAAGTCATAGTGACCATCTGGAGAAATATGGATGCAAGATAGAATTCTTTTTTTTTTGGTACAAGGTTGTTAGATAGAATGAAAAATAAGATATGTACTTTCTCCATAAATTTATCAGTGTCTCAAAGGTATTTATTATGAAATTAAAACAAATAATAATTATGTTAAAAAAATTATTTTAAAACTTCAAAACATTGCATATAAGGTGTTTGATTTTATGTCCATATAAAGTGTTTGAGTTTTTTTGATGCATATAATATAAGGTGTTTAATTTTCACTGAAAAGTTGTTTTATGTTTCATAAATTAGTTGATTTAGATAAGTTTGTGAGAATGAAGAAGAGTAAAAAAATTGGTTAATTTTTTTGCTATATAATATTATTTATATATTTAATTTATACAATATATTTTTATGTCGGTCACCCCAAGCTTTTTAGTCAAGCTCCACCACTGTATACAATATATTTTTATGTCGGCCACCCCAAGCTTTTTAGTCTTTTAATTGATTAGTTTGAATTGGTAAATTTGTAATAAAATTGGTTTCATTACTGCATGATGTTAAAATTTTGATTCAGTATCGAGTGAAAATCACATTATTTAAAATGTTCTTATTTTAGTTTATTTTTTATAGTTAGTGGGATGCGTCTTTATGCCCACAACCTTGCTTTATGCCCTGGATGTGATGCGTCTTTCTTTATTTGCTTGAGAAATCACTCATAAGTCATAAGTGAAAGGTAAAACAACAACCACAAGGAAACAAAGTGGCGATGAACAACAGAGACCGACGAAAGACAATAACAATCGCCTGAAAGTGCCGACTCAACCTTTTGACACTTTCTTTTGTTGTTGACTAAACCTTTTCTGGCTTTTTTATTGTCCTACCGCCAAAACAAAAATAAAGTACCAAACTACCACTAATTCCTATCATTCTTACATTATTATATTTTATTATTTACATTTTATTTTTTCATTTATTCACTTTCTTTTATTTTTTTTCATTCTTTTATTTCCTTTTGTTCTCTTTTTGCTTTTATTCTCTCTTTAAAATGTCACTTGATTGAATGATGCTTTACCAACACTAATGCTTTATTATGATGTCCAACATACAAGAATAATTGATGCAATAAAGATAAAAACTTGTGTGCCTCATGCATAGGAATAGGTGAATGAGTGTGTAACATTAACGTACTCGGTGCATAGGGACTAGATTTTTGTTATGGTTGGAATACTTTAGTTGAGATCACTATAATTAAACCCATCTTTTCTCTTTTCTCTGTCATGATGTCATGTGATTGATTTTCTTTTGAGTTGCAAGTGCTAGGTCTACATGTGGGGTGTGTCTATGCCTATATGTCACCCATGTGCTTTTTCTTATGTCTTTGTACTATATTACTATTATTTTGCAACTTGCCTAATATGGATTCACTTTTTTGTTATAATATTGGACGTTAGGTGTAATTCTTTACTTGTAGTGTTTATTGTCACAAGGAGAATAAATTAGACTTATAATTGAAACTTTAAAATGTCACTTGATTGAATGATGCTTTACCATCACTAATGCTTTATTATGATGTCCAACATACAAGAATAATTGATGCAATAAAGATAAAAACTTGTGTGCCTCATGCAGAGGAATAGGTGAATGAGTGTTTAACATTAATCTACTCAGTGCATAGGGACTAGATTTTTGTTGTGGTTGGAATACTTTAGTTGGGATCACTATAATTAAACCCATCTTTTCTCTTTTCTCTGCCATGATGCCATGTGATTGATTTTCTTTTGTGGTGCAAGTGCTGGGTCTGCATGTGGGGTGTGTCTATGCCTATATGTCACCCATGTGCTTTTTCTTATGTCTTTGTACTATATTACTATTATTTTGCAACTTGCCTAATATGGATTCACTTTTTTGTTATGATATTAGACGTTAGGTGTAATTCTTTACATGTAGTCACTACTAGAAAAACCCATTTTAGCTGCCATTTTTAGTGTAGGACCCCGACTCCGATTCTAGTTAGCGTCGGTGTAGCGTCGGTCACACGGACGCTAATGTATAAAATTTTATTTTTTTTAATTTATTAATAATTAGCGTCGGCGTAACCGACGCTAAATAAAATAAGGCAAACGCTCAGTTATTTTTTTTAATTTTTTTAATTTTTTATTTTAATAACTAGCTTCGGGGTGGCCGATGCTAAGTTTAGGAGTTTTTAAAATTAAATTTTTTAATATTATTTGAAAAAATAATAATATGTTTTTTAAAATCTTCATCACACAGGTATCCCTCCTCCTCCTTCTCATTACTCTCATTTCATCACCGTTTCCATCACCTCATCACTCTTGCGCATGTCTCCCACTTTGAACCCTAGCTTTCGAACCCGTCACCCACTCTAAACCCTCTCGAACCTGTCACTCACTTCGTCCTCACCGTCAAGCTCAGCCTGTCGCCACCGCATCACCGTTTTCCTCACCTCACTCACTCTCACAGCCTCACCGTTTCCCTCACTCTCACTGTCGCAGTCTTACTCTCATCTCTGCCAATGTAAGTGTAACCTTAATCTTGATCTTGTTCTCACGTATTACACATCTTGTTGGTTAATTTATTTCCAATTTTTTAATGTTAATTTTGAGTTAGAACCTGGAGCAGTTGTATATTATAGATTGAAGTTACTTTGCAAGAGACTTTATAGGTTAGGATAGAATGGATCCGCCTTAATTTTTGCAATAGTTTACCCTTTAGTGAAATTAGAAATCAGAATCCTATTAACTTCAAATTAAAGTCTCTTGATTTCAGTACCTTCAATCTTGGGTTTTGTCTCATAGTTTGCTTTGCTCAATTGCTGCTACATTCATGATTAAACATTATCAGATATTTTTTTATCAAAAAATGTCTGTTGGCAATTTGACTTCCATCCATATAATAGATTTGCCTGTGCTTCTTGAATAAGTGATTATCTTCTCTTTGCAGGTCTGCTCCAGAATTAATTGATTGGTTGTCAGAATTAAACGAGGCTCACAAAGAGCTTTAATGCAAAATTAACCCATTTTTAAGCAAGGTTTTTCATCCTCTTGTGTTCTTTTTTTACTTTCCCATTTTCTTCTCTGAGTCATTACCAAAACCATGCTAAGAGGTTTACATGTATTTATAGTTGTGGAAAATGTATTTGAATTTTAATTTCATAATCTTTAGAGTATATGCATTTATTCATTTAAAGCGGGGAAATAGTTATCGTAGGAGGAGTGCGTTATTTTGAGTTGAAACAACTTCTTTTGCTGTCCTATTGCCAAGCTATAATCTTCAGCCTTCTACTCAAGTCCGAAGGGCAGCCAATTTATGATCATCATGTAATAGCTCGCCTTGAAGAGATCAAGGAATTAAAGAAGCATGTCTTTTATTTTCAAACTAGTTACATTTGTGACTGTTAAGATTAATTAAATCTAGTTTCCATAGTCATTTACTTGTCATATGAACATGATTAAATTGAATAAGATACATGTTTAGCTTCTTCTAGATGGAGTCGAATATCTATTATTTGAATGTCTTAGGCTTTCTTGTATTGTGGATTATCCATCTTATACAAATGTCTTTTCCTTTCTTGTAATGTGGACTACACATCTTAATTGTTTGTCTTTTGCTTCCTTGTATTGTGGACTACCCATTAATGAAGGAATCTTAATGTAGTATATGCAACAGTATTTGACTTGTTATAAATTTACAATATTATTGCCGTTTTAGTCCTTTATTTTAGATAATTTATGGTTCAACTAAAGTTATTGGAAATGCATATGCTTATATTGGATAATTTATTATATTGCATGCATCTTACATTGGTAGCCTTGCATTCACCATGGAGGAATCTGTATACCTCATGCTAGATTAATATATAAAGTCTACTTTGAAAAGTGCTTAGTTCTCTGTAAATATTTAAACATTGATGCACAATGGCACACAATTATCAGATTTGAAATGTATGTAGTTAGTCCGAGAGTGTAATCTTTAGATTTTGCAATTTTCTAATCATTCCTCACTCTACAGATAAAACAACTTGATGCAAAACTTCCAATTAAACTTGAGGACATTCTTAAAGCAAGTAGTGGATTAGAAACAGTAGTAAAATCAGATAATGAGAATGTTCAAATGACAGCCGATTCTATCACTAAAAACCAAGAATAGACTCTTGTCTTTGCCGAACCACCAGAAGAAGCAGTGGTAGTGATCACTTAATTTTGACTTATATATTTATCTGTCTTTCAACTTATAATCTTAAAAAGTGACCACAAATCCTCAACAGTTAATTTTTTCATACATTGTTGCAGCCCAGCAACGTAGTTGAGATGCAAAAATCGGTTGTCTCAAAGGATGGAATACACAAAAGACGAAAAGAAAAAGATCAGGTAAATTATAGATCTTAGTTGTTGTTATTCTTTGATTTTGATTTTATTGATTATTAATGTAAAATATCTATGCATTTTTACTTTCATTTGATTTATATTTATTGTTGTATAAATTCACTAATTTGATTCTTGCTCCTTAACTTGGCAGAAGAATCACATCGGCATGCAGAGTTTGGAAATGTTAAAAATTAAAGCTTCCCTTGAGGAAAAATTGAAACAGCAGGGTTTGTACAGACAAATTGCTCCAAAGCCTAGTAATTCTCTAAAGCGTTCGAGACCAGCTAATGGGTACAGCTTTACTATTATATATCTTTTACCTTATTTGTTTCCAACATCTAGGAACTTACTGGAAACTTACAAATTTCACAACCAGCTTGCAACGTATGATGATTTTGATGACGATGTTGTGAATGTTAAGGGGCCAGCTGGACGGTTTAATGGTCTCGTCTCCAGTAAAATTTCACAGTTCATTAATGCTAATTGTTTGAAGAAGCCCAAGGTACTGAAATTGAGATTTTATAGGATTCTGATTTCTAATTTCACTAAAAAGTTGACTATTGCAAAGATTGAAGGTACTGAAATTAACTATAAAGTCTCTTGCAAAGCAACTTCAAATTAACTAAAATAAGAACAAAACCCAAGATTGAAGGTATTGAAATTAAGAGACTTTAGTTGAAAATTTATCTGCCTTCTTTGATGGCAATGCTTTGGCCAATAACTAGCTTAGCTTATAATTTTGTTGAGTTGTCAACATTTTTAAGTGATCATGTTAGTGATGCTATAGGCGGTTCTCACTTTACAGACTTGTTATGGATACTTGAAAGCATTTGTTTATTAAAATGGATCACTTATCCCTCTTTCTGATTTAAATGTAGATAAATATGCAATTCTCTTTATGCTTTGCATAATTTAGCTATTCAATGTAATTATATTCAACATGTAATTGTATTTGTATCTCTTCTGCGATAAATGCACTACGTTAATCAATGCAAAGCAAGCATTAGGATGCTTGAAATTATGTGATCGTGCTGGGTTCCGTCCTGGTGATAATAATAACAGTGTTGGTAATAATAATAACAGTGTTAATTGGAGAGGTTTAAATTGTAAGAGTATTGAATGTTTGAAAGGTAAGAAATTGAGTAGAGATTGCATTGGTTGTTTTGATTTGGTTAGTGGTTATGAGAATTTGAGATATGTTAAAGCAAAAAGTAAAAATGATTTTTTGGTTGATGATGTTTTAGCATTAGGTGGAAGTGGTGGAATTAGAATAGGGTTTGATATTGGTGGTGGTTCTGGATCTTTTGTTGCTAGAATGGGTGCGAAAAATGTTACTGTGATTACCAATAGTCTCAATGTTGATGCACCATTTAGTGAATTCATTGCAGCAACATGGCTTTTTCCAATTTACTTAAGCTTAGATCCAACAACAATTGGGATATGTGTATTAGCATGAAAATTAGCTATGTCATTAGCCTAAATGAAAAAAGGGAATTTAAAAAATAGTCTTTGGAACAATTCATAAAATTAAATACAATTTATGAACTAGAATACAAATGCATGAGTTTAACATCCAAATCCTTAATTGTTTCATTTGGAGGTGACTACAAAATGTTGACTTTAGCGTCGACAATTCAATGCAGTTAAATTATTTAAGATGGCGTGTCAACGAACTTAACTAGAGTCGGATGTTCTATATTTGTTGGTAGCGTCAGCTTAGCATGGGTCAGGCCGACGCTACGATAGCGGCGGATGTCTTTTGGCCAACGCTATGCATTAGCTTCAACCGTTTTAGCCTAGGCACGACACCCACGCTAACAAGACGCTAAATCCAGGTAAGCTTCGGCTTTTGGCCTATCAGCGTGGGCAATTGATCGACGCTAAATATAGCTTTTCTAGTAATGAGTGTTTATTGTCACAACGAGAATAAATTAGACTTATAATTGAATCTTAAAAATGTCACTTGATGGAATGATGCTTTTCCAACACTAATGCTTTATTATGATGTCCAACATACTAGAATAGTTGATGCAATAAAGAAAAAAGATCAAAACTTGTATGCCTCATGCATAGGAATAGGTGAATGAGTGTGTAACATTAATGTACTTGTTGCATAGGGACTAGCTTTTTGTTGTGGTTGGAATACTTTAGTTGGGATGACTGTAATTAAACCAAGCTTTTCTCTTCTCTCGCCCATGATGCCATGTGATTGATTTTCTTTTGAGGTGCAAGTGTTAGGTCTGCATGTGGGGTGTAGCTATGCCTACATGTCACCCATGTGCTTTTTCTTATATCTTTGTACTATATTACTATTATTTTGAAACTTGCCTAATACGGATTCATTTTTTTGTTACAATATTGGACGTTAGATGTAATTCTTTATTGGTAGTGTTTATTGTCACAAGAAGAATAAACTAGACTTATAATTGAATCATTAAAATGTCACTTGATTGAATGATGCTTTACCAACACTAATGCTTTATTATGATGTCCAACATACAAGAATAATTGATGCAATAAAGAAAAAACATAAAAACTTATGTGCCTCATGCATAGGAATAGGTGAATGAGTGTGTAACATTAATGTACTCAGTGCATAAGGACTAACTTATTGTTGTGGTTGCAATAGTTTAGTTGGAATGACTTTAATTAAACCCAACTTTTCTCTTTTCTCTGTTATGATGCCATGTGATTGATTTTCTTTTGAGGTGCAAGTGTTGGGTCTACATGTGCGGTATGTCTATGCCTATCTGTCACCCATGTGCTTTTTCTTATGTCTTTTTACTATATTTCTATTAGTTTGCAAGTTGCCTAATATAGATTCACTTTTTTGTTATAATATTGGACGTTAGGTGTAATTCTTTACTTGTAGTGTTTATTGTCACAGGGAGAATAAATTAGACTTATATTTGAATCTTTAAAATGTCACTTGATTGATTGATGCTTTACCAACACTAATGCTTTATTATGATGTCCAACATACAAGAATAATTGATGCAATAAAGAAAAAGATCAAAACTTGTGTGCCTCATGCATAAGAATAGGTGAACGAGTGTCTAACATTAATGTACTCGGTTTATAGGGACTAGCTTTTTGTTGTGGTTGGAATACTTTAGTTGGGATGACTTTAATCAAACCCAACTTTCTCTTTTTTCTGTCATGATGCCATGTGATTGATTTTCTTTTGAGGTGCAAGTGATGGGTATGCATGTGGGGTGTAGTTATTCCTATATGTCACCCATGTGCTTTTTCTTATGTCTTTGTACTATATTACTATTATTTTGCAAGTTGCCTAATATGGATTCACTTTTTTGTTATAATATTGGACGTTAGGTGGAACTCTTTATCTCTAGTGTTTATTGTCACAAGGAGAATAAATTAGACTTATAATTAAATCTTTAAAATGTCTCTTGATTGAATGAAGATTTACCAATACTAATGCTCTATTATGATGTCCAACATACAAGAATAATTGAATCAATAAAGAAAAAAGATAAAAACTTGTGTGCCTCATGCATAGGAATGGGTGAATGAGTGTGTAACATTAATGTAATGGGTGCATAGGGACTAGCTTTTTGTTGTGGTTGGAATAGTTTAGTTGGGATGACATTATTTTGACCCAACTTTTCTCTTTTCTCTACCATGATACCATGTGATTGAGTTTCTTTTGAGGTGTAAGTGTTGGGTCTGCATGTGGGATATGTCTATGCCTATATGTCACCCATGTGCTTTTTCTTATATCTTTGTACTATATTACTATTATTTTGCATGTTGCCTAATATGGATTCACTTTTTTGTTATAATATTGGACGTTAGGTGCAATTCTTTACCTATAGTGTTTATTGTCACAAGGAGAATAAATTAGACTTATAATTGAATCTTTAAAATGTCACTTGATTGAATGATGCTTTACCAACACTTATGCTTTATTATGATGTCCAACATACAAGAATAATTGATCCAATAAAGAAAAAAGATAAAAACTTGTGTGTCTCATGCATCGGACATTAATTTACTCGATGCATAGGGACTAGCTTTAGGTTGTGGTTGGAATACATTAGTAGGGATGACTTTAATTAAACACAGTTTTTCTCTTGTCTCTGCCATGATGCCATGTGATTGATTTTCTTTTGAGGTGCAAGTGACGGGTCTGCATGTGGGGTGTGTCTATGCCTGTATGTCACCCATGTGCTTTTTCTTATGTCTTTGTACTATATTACTATTATTGTGCAACTTGCCTAATATGAATTAACATTTTTGTTATAATGTTGGACATTAGGTGTACTTCTTTACCTGTAGTGTTTATTGTCACAAGGAGAATAAATTACATATAATTGTATCTTTAAAATGTCACTTGATTGAATGATGCTTTACTAACACTAATGCTTTATTATGATGTCCAACATACTTGAATAAATATTACAATAAAGAAAAAAGGTAAAAACTTGTGTGCCTCATGCATAGGAATAGGTGAATGAGTGTGTAACATTAAAGTAACGAGTGCATATAGACTAAGTTTTTGTTGTGGTTGGAATACTTTAGTTGGGATGACTTTAATTAAACTCAACTTTTCTCTTTTTTATGCCATGATGCCATGTGATTGATTTTCTTTTGAGGTGCAAGTGTTGGGTCTGCATGTGGGGTGTATCTATGCCTATATGTCACCCATGTGCTTTTTCTTATGTATTTGTACTATATTACTATTATTTTACAAGTTGCCTAATATGGATTTACTCTTTTGTTATACTATTGTACGTTAGGTGTAATTCTTTACCTATAGTGTTTATTGTCACAAGCAAAAATAAATTAGACTTATAATTGAATCTTTAAAATGTCACTTGATTGAATGATGCTTTACCAACACTAATGCTTTATTATGATGTCCAACATACAAGAATAATTGATCCAATAAAGAAAAAAGATAAAAACTTGTGTACCTCATGCATAGGAATAGGTGAATGATTGTGTAACATTAATGTACTCGGTGCATAAAGACTAACTTTTTGTTGTCGTTGGAATAGTTTAGTTGGAATGACTTTAATTAAACCTAGCTTTTCTCTTTTCTCTGCCATGTTGCCATATGATTGATTTTCTTTTGAGTTGCAAGTGCTGGGTCTGCATGTGGGGTGTGTCTATGCCTATATGTCACCCATGTGCTTTTTCTGATGTCTTTGTACTATATTACTATTGTTTTGCAATTCTTTACCTGTAGTGTTTATTGTCACAAGGAGAATAAATTAGACTTATAATTTAATCTTAAAAATGTCACTTGATTTTATGAAGCTTACCAACGCTAATGCTTTATTATGATGTCCAACATACTAGAATAGTTGTTGCAATAAAGGAAAAAGATCAAAACTTGTATGCCTCTTGCATAGGAATAGGTGAATGAGTGTGTAACATTAATGTACTCGGTGCATATGGACTAGCTTTTTGTTGTGGTTGGAATACTTTTGTTTGGACGACTTTAATTAAACCAAGCTTTTCTCTTTTCTCTGCCATGATTCCATGTGATTGATTTTCTTTTGAGGTGTAAGTGATGGGTCTGCATGTAGGTTGTAGTTATGCCTATATGTCACCCATGTGCTTTTTCTTATGTGTTTGTACTATATTACTATTATTTTGCAACTTGCCTAATATGGATTCATCTTTTTGTTACAATATTGGACGTTAGGTGTAATTCTTTACCTTTAGTGTTTATTGTCACAAGGAGAATAAGTTAGACTTATAATAGAATCTTTAAAATGTCAATTGATTGAATGATGCTTTACCAACACTAATCCTTTATTATGATAACCAACATACAAGAATAATTTATGCAATAAAGAAAAAAGGTAAAAACTTGTGTGTCTCATGCAATGGACATTAATGTACTTGGTGCATAGGGACTAGCTTTTTGTTGTGGTTGGAATACTTTAGTTGGGATGACTTTAATTAAACCCAACTTTTCTCTTTTCTCTGCCATGATGTCATATGATTGATTTTCTTTTGAGGTGCAAGTGCTTGGTCTGCATGTGGGGTGTGTCTATGCCTATCTATCTCAAACGTGTTTTTTCTTATGTCTTTGTACTATATTACTATTATTTTGCAACTTGCCTAATATGAATTAACTTTTTTTGTTATAATATTGGACGTTAGGTTTACTTCTTCACCTCATGCATAGGAATAGGTGAATGAGTGTGTAACATTAATGTAACCGGTGCATAGGGACTACCTTTTTGTTGTGGTTGGTATACTTTAGTTGGGATGACTTTAATTAAACCCAACTTTTCTCTTTTCTCTGCCATGATGCCATGTGATTGATTTTCTTTTGAGGTGCAAGTGCTAGGTCTGCATGTGGGATGTGTCTATACCTATATGTCACTCATATGCTTTTTCTTTTGTCTTTGTTCTATATTACTATTATTATGCAACTTGCTTAATATGGATTAACGTTTTTGTTATAATATTGAACGTCAGGTGTAATTCTTTACTTATAGTGTTCATTGTCACAAGGAGAATAAATTAGACTTATAATTGAATCTTTAAAATTTAACTTGATTGAATGATGCTTTAGCAACACTAATGCTTTATTATGATGTCCAACATACTAGAATAGTTGATGCAGTAAAGAAAAAAGATAAAAACTTGTGTGCTTCATGCATAGGAATAGGTGAATGAGGGTGTAACATTAATGTTCTTGGTGCATAGGAACTTGGTTTTTGTTATGGTTGGAATACTTTAGTTGGGATGACTTTATTTAAACCCAACTTTTCTCTTTTCTCGGCCACGATTCCATGTGCTTGATTTTCTTTTGAGGTTCAAGTGATGGGTCTTCATGTGGGGTGTAGTTATGCCTATATGTCACCCATGTGCTTTTTCTTATGTCTTTGTACTATATTACTATTATTTTGCAACTCGCTTAATATGGATTCATTTTTTGTTACAATATTGGACGTTAGGTGTAATTCTTTACATGTAGTGTTTATTGTCACAAGGAGAATAAATTATACTTTAAAATTATATTGGACTTATAATTGAATCTTTAAAATGTCACTTGATTGAATGATGTTTTACCAACACTAATGCTTTATTATGATGTCCAACATATTGGAATAGTTGATGCAATAAAGAAAAAAGATCAAAACTTGTGGGCCTCATGCATTGGACATTAATGTACTTGGTGCATAGGGATTAGCTTTTTGTTGTGGTTTGAATACTTTAGTTAGGATGACTTTAATTAAACCCATCTTTTCTCTTTTCTCTGCCATGATGCCATGTGATTGATTTTCTTTTGAGGTGCAAGTGCTGGGTCTGCATGTGGGGTGTATCTATGTCTGTATGTCACCCATGTGTTTTTTCTTATGTTTTTGTACTATATTACTATTATTTTGCAACTTGCCTAATATGAATTAACTTTTTTGTTATAATATTGGACGTTAGGTGTACTTATTTTCTTGTAGTGTTTATTGTCACAAGGAGAATAAATTAGACTTATAATTGAATTTTTAACTGGATTAAATTTCATAAATATTTAATATAAAAAAAATTCATAGTTAAACTAGAATTTACTAAATCATGAATCCTGCATGGAGTAGAGTATAATTCAAACTAATTAAGCTGAATTATCTTGGTCTAAAACATTATTGGGTGACCAAATAAACAATATAACAAAGGTATTGTGATGTGACTACAATGACTAATACATGAATAATATATATTAAAAATAAAAGATCGTGTATAATTGGATCCATATACTCTTAATTAGAAGTAAAAATAAGGATCCAAGCAAAACATCAACGATAACTACCATTAAATTTGAATAAAGTAAAACACAATAAAAAAAAAATATATTCGAGAAAAATTATATGTTAATTTCAAACATTTTTGTAATCAAGTTATTATTCTTTTTTTCACATATATGTTAGGATCATGTTAATGTTCAAACATTTGTATACTCAAGTTTTTATGATTGAGACTATGTTAACCTTCACCACTAGGAGAATCTAGTGTGTCTCTTTCATGGACTATTTTAATTGTAGTTTACACATTGAAATTTGTCTATTTTACTCACTTATTCACTTATTTGGTATTCATTGTGTTGGTAAGTTAAGAAATATTTGTGTGTCTTGTTTTTTTACTGTAAAAAAGAGAGGAATCAAGGTGATGTCAAATACATAAAATAGTCCATGATGGTTTAATTAATACACACCGTAGATATAAAGTTACTGAAAACACTTTATTAGTAGAACTTGTGTTAGTTTCGATTAATTTTATTAACTGAAACATATGACACTCTTTTTACCTTCTAAGCTGAACATAGACAATAATCAATCAATTAAATATGAATCTTTCGCCCAAAAAATTTATAATTTTATAATAAAAAACTAATTATACATAAACGTTTAAATTTTAAAATTTTAAAATTTATATTTAATTTTTTAAAATTATAAATTTTTGTAAATGACATGTTTATAACGTCTTTAATATTATTAATAAAATACACATAATTTAATTTAAAAGTAAAGACTAAAAATATATTTGACTGATAAACCGTAAGAGATAAACATGTGTACTTAATTAAACATGTTTCGTCTTTATAAAATAAGTGTTGTTTTACCATTTTTTCACAATAATTTAAGAATTAAAAAAAATGAAAGTTTTTTTTACCAAAAAATTAGAATCAATAAGTGTAATAATTTTATAAAAGTGTTCTCATTATAAATATTATTATTTAAAAATGTGTTAAATACGAAATGAGAAAGTGACCACTCAATAATAATTTGAGGACATAATTGATATAATATTATAAAATAATTTGACAATTATTTTAAGTTATGTTTTTGCTAAAAAAAAACATTGATTATTTTAAAATGGAATAGTTTGTATATATATTATTAAGAGGATAAAGAAAGAACGTCTACTACAAATTTTTCACGTTTCTATTAGATTTCCACTTTATAAAAAAGAAAATAGTTTGCATGGCCTCACACATCTCACAAGCCTGTATTTGACTATGCACACCATCACTAAAGTAGTGCACTCACACACTATAGCAGAATATCCAAAAAAAGAAGGAATTAAAGTGAAGGAATCAAAGTAGAAAAGTAAAAGATATTAGTACAAACTATTTGATTCATGTGATATTCTTAAATTTTTATTGTCAAAACAAGGAATCAAAATAGAAAAACACATCATATTGGTGCAGATATTTATGTAAAGAATTGATTTTGGTGTTGGTAGTCCTCATATGATTTAGTTAGTTAGTTAAATAAACATCATAAATTAATTTAACTTACATTAAAATAAAAGTTGCCAATTCATATAATTAATAATTATTTAAATAAATATAAAAAAATAACTTAAGAAATTTAATGAATTAATTAAATGGATTCAAATAAATATTACATGTCTAAAAGTAATTTTGATGATCACATTGTTTGGGTGGTTGGATTATTGTAAATTGTGAGAATGTTTTTGAGAATGTGGTTGGATTATCGTAAAAATGTAGGTTAGGAATCAGATCAGCAAATTCACATGTTGTTAGCAAAAGGCAGAGTAAGATTCTAAATCATTAAAAAAAACATTCACTTGCCTTTGTGAATGATGATTTTTATGATGTCACGAATGCTTTATATTTTTCTCTGACATAATATAACAAAACTTTGTATGAGTATATAATATTAATTGGATTTACAAGTGGTGTACTAGTGTATATTTTTTATGACACCCATGTGAAGTTTGATGACTTTTTATTAAATTAATACTTTTCACAAAGTGATTTAGAATGGATCCAATGTTATTTTTCTATCTAGAATCACTAGGTTCACTATTTGGAAATCATTTTTTAAAAAAACACAAAAGTATTTTTAATATAAAAGAAAAATAATGAATATAAGAATCACATGTGTTAGTGGAGGAAGTGTTGTGAGGTACTATTTTTAGTGGAGAAGTATTAATTGAGGAACCTAATTCTAATCAATCGAAGACTATTTTTTTTTTTAAAAAAAAATTCAAAAGACAGATTCACTCAACTTTTGTTTATTTATTTTTTTTGTTTTAAAAATTCTAAAAGCAAGATTCCCCTCAAATTTCAAAAATCTCTATGTATATAATTTTTTGTGTACATTCATGGGAATATATATATGCGATATCACTTGACAAATTTTACTCACTTTTTCTTCCTTCTTCGATTCTTACTTTCTTTCTTCTTCATTTTCTTTTCCTTCTCTCACATCTCCTTCAGTTTTTTCTTTCTTTCTTCTTCTTCTTTACTTTCTTTTCTTTCTTTGGTTCTTCTTCTTCTTAAACATAAAAACACTCAAATCTAAAAAAATCTCAAACACTCAAACACTCTCAAACCCAAAAATAAATTTGAATACTCAAATCATTTCAAACCTAGAACAAATCTCAAATACACAAAACCTTCTCAAACACTTTGCTGATTTTTTTCTTCCTTAAATTTGGAGTTAGATTTATGTTTTTTCTAATCGTATTTTAGATTAAGTTTTGGATTTGAGAAATTTTCTGGTTTTTTCAATCAAATATTTATGTTGTGTTATCATTTTATGAATAAACAAGAACAAATGTAAACATGTTACCCTGGTCACTTTTTTTTTTTTTTATATGTATAGATCAACTATCATCTCTCACAAACACTTTTTCCACTAACCACCG
>JBBPBP010000004.1:45214523-45249799 GCA_037974735.1 Cicer chorassanicum | reverse complement strand
AAATAAAAATAATAATCATATAAAAACCAATGCTTGCAAATATATCTCAAATCAATGATTGCAAAATATATATTCTATTTTTTTTCGGAAGAAAGTATTCAATAATGATTGAATGTTAAAACAAAACTAAATGAATACAAACAATCACTCATCTTTTTTTAATAATATTTTTAGAGTCAAAATCACTCATTTTAGTTAAATCTTTTTAATTGTGTATACAAACACTAACTCATCTTTTTTTAATCATATTATTTAGAGTGAAAATCACTCATTGTATTATAAACTTTTCAATTGTTTCTATTCCATTTATTTTTTTTTTGTTATACAACCACTATTCTTATAAACTAAGAAACTTACAAATTTGAAACATTTTTTCCGATCAGTTTGATACATTTATACACCACAAATATTACCTTTAAACTTTTTTAAAAATTTATACTGAAAGAATATTTTACAAATTACACCCGCGCAACGTGCGGGTTATATTCTAGTAATATATTAAAACAAACCCCCAAAATAATATGATGATATGTGACACTCATTTTGACACATCATTCAATAGTATGATGTGACACATCTAGAATTCATTCATTTTTTATTCCACATTCTACTAATTCTTTGTTTATATCTTTATACCTAAAAAAACAACAATAGAAATATAACTTCCATTACAAACTTGATTTAATTGTTAATTACTTTTTTAATTCATTGCATATAAATACATTACAATATTTAAATTACATTTTATTAATTAAAATGTAGCAACCATAAATTACCACAAAATATATAAAAACTCAATAATCACATGAAAAATCAATAATCAAACTTATGCACAAACAATCCAATGAAGTTTAAATTAAAATAAATAAAAAATATTAAAACACATGCATTTAAATAATATTTTCAAATAATATTTTTTTAAAAATAAAAGGTTAAATTATACATTAAGTATTTTCAAAGTAATATAAAATTTGTGTTCATTTTTCTTTTTATGTTCGGATACATATTTTATTCCTTTAATACAAAGAAAATATTTGTCTATATAAATTGTTCATGAAAATAAATACATTCATTTCAAAATATGAAACTTATCGATTGGATGAGGTATAAATTAGAGCGTAGTTTCAATTAACGGTAAAAATAATCAAAATCAAGTAGTGATTTCTTATCATTCCCAACATTATTTCGTGTTTTTGTCGTAAAAAATAATATTTTGAGTTTATTCATTATATATACAGTTTCCAAAAAGGATAATTAAATCAAAATATTTTTGAAAGAAATACGTGACATAACACCTCTATATAAGAATTAGTTATCGAAAGTTTAAGTGAAAATGAGATATGAAACATAAAATATAAGAAATAATATTTCGTTCAATTAGTCAAAAAAAGAATAAAGAAATCATAGTGCTTAAGATAAAAAGTAAAATAAAAATAAAAATAAAAATAAAAATAATAATTATATAAAAACCAATTCTTACAAATATATCTCAGATCAATGATTGCAAAATATATATTCTATTTTTTATCAGAAGAAAATATTCTTTAATGATTGAATGTTTAAAATAAAATAAAATGAACACAAATAATCACTCATCTTTTTTTAATAATATTTTTAGTGTCAAAATCACTCATTTTATATAAATCTTTTTAATTGTGTAAACAAACACTAACTCATCTTTTTTTAATCATATTATTTAGAATGAAAATCACTCATTTTATTATAAACTTTTCAATTGTTTCTATTCCATTTATTCGTTTGTTATACAACCACTATTCTTATAAACTAAGTGTAAAATACATGTTTTTGATGAAGACAAAAGACCAACGATGACGATGATGATCAAGACAACAAGCTCAAAAAGAAGAAGTCCAACATATCTCATTGATTAACTTTAGACTTCAAACATATTAAATGTTTAAATATAAAGGTAAATGATACAATCACAAGATCAAGTACATGAGAACCTTTCATCTTTACATATGCATAAAAAGCATTTTCAAAAGTCAAAATTATATTTACAAAGTGCTCGATTAATATTTTTGACAAAATACAAAGGTGTATTCGAATACAACCTAAGTGTATTCGAATACAGATGCAATGGCTAAGTCAGAGAGTTGGCCATCTCATCTATATTCGACTACACAGTGAAATGTTTGAATAATTTTTAACGTTGCAGCAAGTTGTATTCGAATACAGAAATCTTGTAGTCGAATACAACTGGAAGCAATGCAATTTTTCAGCTTTGAATTCAATTTAAAACATTACAATTCTTTCTCAAACCTCTTGGATCAAAGGCCACGAATCTGAAGAGATGTTTATGGACTATAAATATGTCATAACTTCAGATTCAAAGTAGACAATCCAATGGCCAAACCTTGAACAACTTTGAACAACTTTTCTATTTTTCTCAAAGTCATTTTTCATAATTCAAGTACTTGCATTTCATTTTCATATCCTTGACAAAGGTTCTCAAAGTACTTGAAGCAATATTGGATTGTTATTATTATACCTCTCTTTCATATTCCTACATCCTTATCAAATCACATTATTTGTAAAAAGAAAGTAGTACTTTCTTTAAGTAGATTTATCTAAGATAGTGGGGTGCTATCTTAGAGGTTTTGTTAGAAGTTTGTAGCACAGATCCTAGGGTGGGACTTGTACATATTCTAACAATAGTGGAGAAATCTCTTGTGGTGTGCAAGAGGACTGGATGTACCCTTGGGTATAAGGGGAACCAGGATAATTCTGCTGTGTTCTTTACATTACTGCCATTTACTTTATCTTTTACCATCCATAAGCGCAAAAATCAATTGCTAACTCGCTGAAAACAAGAAATACTCTTAAACACCTAATTCACCCCCTTTCTTAGGTGCACATCTGATCTTACAATTGGTATCAGAGCGGGTTCAAGGTAACTTACTCCTCGATCAATAACTCATGGCTTCCGCACAACCTTTTTTCAGAGATGGTGGCAGCAGTAACAGACCACCATGCTTCGTTGGCGAGCATTATGATTTTTGGAAGATACGTATGCAAGCGTATCTTGAAGCACAAGGAGACGATATATGGGATGCTGTCGAAAATGGTCCTTACATTCCAACAACAGTCATCAACAACAAAGAAGAAATTAAGATAAAGAATTCTTGGACCGATGACGATAAAAGAAAAGTGTTGTTTGATAAAAAGGCTAAAAACATTCTACAATCAGCACTTGGTATGGATGAATTTTTCCGCATATCTCACTGTAAAACAGCCAAGGAAATATGGGACACATTGGAAGTAACCCATGAAGGCACCATAGAGGTAAAAAGATCTAAACTAAATGCACTTTCTCAAGAATATGAATTATTTCGTATGCAGCCCGGAGAATCTATATTAGACATGCAGAAAAGATTCTCCCACTTAAAAAATCACTTGACAGCCCTTGGAAAGATTTTCACCAACGATGAACTAAATCTTAAAGTATTAAGATCACTAACAAGGGCATGGCAACCAAAGGTGACAGCAATATCAGAAAAGAAAAGCTTATCCAAGATGTCACTTTCTGCATTATTTGGAAAACTCCAAGAACATGAAATTGAACTTGGAAGGTTGGAGCAAAATGAAAGTCTAATAAAGAAGACAAAAAATGTTGCTCTAAAGACCGAATCAAAGGAACAAACCACAGATGAAAGTTCTGATGAAGACGAAAACATTACTTCCCTTGTTAGGAAATTTGGCAAGTTTCTTAAGAATGATAGAACTTTCAAAAAGGAAAGTTTCAAGAAAAAGGATAATTCTACTTCAAGCCAAAACTTCACTTGTTTCGAATGCGGGAAACAAGGACATATCAAAGCAGATTGCCCAAATCTTATCAAGAAGAATGCTGGTAAAAGAAAAGACTTCAAGAAAGCATATATAGCATGGGAAGATAACGATATAAGTTCATCATCAGAAACTGAAAATGATGAATGTGCTAATGTTGCACTAATGGCTTCACATCATTCAGATGACGAAGAGGTTAGTAACTTTTTAGATGACGAAGAGGTTAGTAACTTAAACACTCCTCATTATAATCATGAATTAGCCATAGAATATAATGAAGCACAAAATGCAATAAAGGAACTTCTTGTTGAATGTAAAAATCTGCTTAAACAAGTATCAGCACAAAAGAAAGAAATTTCATGTCTTAAAGAAAAAATTGATATTATGGAAAAAGATGCTGAAAAATCAAAGCAGAATTTTACATGCAACAAATGTGATTCCCTTTCATTTAAAATTGTTCAATTAAATAGAGTGATTGAAAGATATGAAAAAGGACATATAGGATTGGAAAATGTTCTAAACATGCAAAGATATTCAAACGATAAAAGTGGTCTTGGATTTTCTAAATTTGACAAACCAAGCACCAATAAGACCATTTTTGTCAAATCAAGTACTCATACAAATCAAGGAAATATTACAATTTTACAAAAAGGTCATTCTTATAAGGAGAAAATCACTCAAAATAAATTTCATACATATGCTATTAAAAATAAATTTACTCCTACTTGTACCTATTGTGGTCTTCATGGTCACACACCTTATGCTTGTCAAGTGAGAAACATTAGTGTTCCTAAAGGGCATTACGTGTGGATAAAGAAAGGTACTTTGTCATCACTCTTCAAAATTTAAAATTTTTCCTCTTGATAAGTTTCTAGAATTAATTCTTTTATATCTTTTATTAATATATGAATATGTGCCTTACATGTTGTATTTTCTATAAAAAAAAAATTTTTTAAAACAAAAACTTGAAAATGTAGATCGTATACTAGGAATAGTTTTGATGAAGCTTGTTTAACAAGTTCTTATGATGCTTTAGTTAATTTTCCTTTTCAATATGTTTTTGTTATAATACTTGATCATGATTTTGGGTATTATTTGATATTCAAATATTCTCTTTTATATCTTAACATTACTTGGATTCTACTTTATATATGGTCGATATTTTCCTTCTTTTTGATCATGTCAAAAGGGGGAGAAAAGTTTGGTATTTTGTTGTTTTTAAAACTGTTTGTAGGTCTTTTCCAAAATGATCACAACCATTCAAGTTCAACGGGGGAGTACGCATAAATTACGGGGGAGTAATTTTCCGATGATACAGTCTCTCCAAACAACAAAAGTTTTGTCATAATCAAAAAGGGGGAGAATGTAAAATACATGTTTTTGATGAAGACAAAAGACCAACGATGACGATGATGATCAAGACAACAAGCTCAAAAAGAAGAAGTCCAACATATCTCATTGATTAACTTTAGACTTCAAACATATTAAATGTTTAAATATAAAGGTAAATGATACAATCACAAGATCAAGTACATGAGAACCTTTCATCTTTACATATGCATAAACACTATTTTTCAAAGTCCAAAATAATATTTTCAAAATGATAGAATCTTTATTTTTGACTAAAAATCATGTTGTAATCGAATACAACTAAGGTGTATTCGAATACAGATAAAATGGCTAAGTCAGAGAGTTGGCCATCTCATTTGTATTCGACTACACAGTGAAAAATTTGAATAATTTTTTAACGTTACAGCAAGTTGTATTCGAATACAGAAATCTTGTATTCGAATACAGATAAGAAAAATGGCTAAGTCAGAGAGTTGGCCATCTCATCTGTATTCGACTACACAGTGAACTGTTTGAATAATTTTTAACGTTGCAGCAAGCTGTATTCGAATACAGAAATCTTGTAGTCGAATACAACTGGAAGCAATGCAATTTTTCAGCTTTGAATTCAATTTAAAACATTACAATTCTTTCTCAAACCTCTTGGATCAAAGGTCACGAATCTGAAGAGATGTTTATGGACTATAAATATGTCATAACTTCAGATTCAAAGTAGACAATCCAATGGCCAAACCTTGAACGACTTTGAACAACTTTTCTATTTTTCTCAAAGTCAATTTTCATAATTCAAGTACTTGCATTTCATTTTCATATCCTTGACAAAGGTTCTCAAAGTACTTGAAGCAATATTGGATTGTTATCATTATACCTCTCTTTCATATTCCTATATCCTTATCAAATCACATTACATGTAAAAAGAAAGTAGTACTTTCTTTAAGTAATTTTATATAAGATAGTGGGGTGCTATCTTGTACATTATCTAAGATAGTGGGGTGCTATCTTAGAGGTTTTGTTAGAAGTTTGTAGCACAGATCCTAGGGTGGGACTTGTACATATTCTAACAATAGTGGAGAAATCTCTTGTGGTGTGCAAGAGGACTGGATGTACCCTTGGGTATAAGGGGAACCAGGATAATTCTGCTGTGTTCTTTACATTACTGCCATTTACTTTATCTTTTACCATCCATAAGCGCAAAAATCAATTGCTAACTCGCTGAAAACAAGAAATACTCTTAAACACCTAATTCACCCCCTTTCTTAGGTGCACATCTGATCTAACAATTGGTATCAGAGCAGGTTCAAGGTAAATTACTCCTTGATCAAATAACAAATGGCTTCCGCACTACCAGTTTTCAGAGACGGAGGCAGCAGTACCAAACCTCCATGTTTCGTCGGTGAACATTACGATTTCTGGAAAATCCGTATGCAAGCATATCTTGAGGCACAGGGAGACGAAATATGGGATGCTGTCGAAAATGGTCCATACATTCCAACAACGGTCATCAACAACAAAGAGGAAATTAAAATAAAGAACTCTTGGACCGATGACGATAAAAGAAAAGTGCTATTTGATAAAAAGGCTAAAAACATTCTACAATCGGCACTTGGTATGGACGAATTCTTCCGCATATCTCACTGTAAAACAGCCAAGGAAATATGGGACACATTGGAAGTAACCCATGAAGGCACCATAGAGGTAAAAAGATCCAAACTAAACACACTTTCTCAAGAATATGAATTGTTTCGTATGCAGCCTGGAGAAACCATACTAGACATGCAGAAACGATTCTCCCACTTGACAAATCATTTGACAGCCCTCGGAAAGGTCTTCTCCAACGATGAATTGAATCTGAAAGTATTACGATCACTAACGAGGGCGTGGCAACCAAAGGTGACTGCGATATCAGAAAAGAAAAGCTTATCCAAGATGTCACTTTCTGCATTATTTGGAAAACTCCAAGAACATGAAATTGAACTTGGAAGGTTGGAGCAAAATGAAGGTCTAATAAAGAAGACCAAAAATGTTGCTCTAACGTCCGAATCAAAGGAACAAACCACAGATGAAAGTTCTGATGAAGACGAAAACATTACTTCCCTTGTTAGGAAATTTGGCAAGTTTCTTAAGAATGATAGAACTTTCAAAAAGGGAAGTTTCAAGAAAAAGGATAATTCTACTTCAAGCCAAAACTTCACTTGTTTCGAATGCGGGAAACAAGGACATATCAAAGCAGATTGCCCAAATCTTATCAAGAAGAATGCTGGTAAAAGAAAAGACTTCAAGAAAGCATATATAGCATGGGAAGATAACGATATAAGTTCATCATCAGAAACTGAAAGTGATGAATGTGCTAATGTTGCACTAATGGCTTCACATCATTCAGATGACGAAGAGGTTAGTAACTTTTCAGATGACGAAGAGGTTAGTAACTTAAACACTCCTCATTATAATCATGAATTAGCCATAGAATATAATGAAGCACAAAATGCAATAAAGGAACTTCTTGTTGAATGTAAAAATCTGCTTAAACAAGTATCAGCACAAAAGAAAGAAATTTCATGTCTTAAAGAAAAAATTGATATTATGGAAAAAGATGCTGAAAAATCAAAGCAGAATTTTACATGCAACAAATGTGATTCCCTTTCATTTAAAATTGTTCAATTAAATAGAGTGATTGAAAGATATGAAAAAGGACATATAGGATTGGAAAATGTTCTAAACATGCAAAGATATTCAAACGATAAAAGTGGTCTTGGATTTTCTAAATTTGACAAACCAAGCACCAATAAGACCATTTTTGTCAAATCAAGTACTCAAACAAATCAAGGAAATATTACAATTTTACAAAAAGGTCATTCTTATAAGGAGAAAATCACTCAAAATAAATTTCATACATATGCTATTAAAAATAAATTTACTCCTACTTGTACCTATTGTGGTCTTCATGGTCACACACCTAATGCTTGTCAAGTGAGAAACATTATTGTTCCTAAAGGGCATTACGTGTGGATAAAGAAAGGTACTTTGTCATCACTCTTCAAAATTTAAAATTTTTCCTCTTGATAAGTTTCTAGAATTAATTCTTTGATATATATCTTTTATTAATATATGAATATGTGCCTTACATGTTGTATTTTATATGAAATTTTTTTTTTAAAACAAAAACTTGAAAATGTAGTTCGTATACTAGGAATAGTTTTGATGAAGCTTGTTTAACAAGTTCTTATGATGCTTTAGTTAATTTTCCTTTTCAATATGTTTTTGTTATAATACTTGATCATGATTTTGGGTATTATTTGATATTCAAATATTCTCTTTTATATCTTAACATTACTTGGATTCTACTTTATATATGGTCGATATTTTCCTTCTTTTTGATCATGTCAAAAGGGGGAGAAAAGTTTGGTATTTTGTTGTTTTTAAAACTATTTGTAGGTCTTTTCCAAAATGATCACAACCATTCAAGTTCAACGGGGGAGTACGCATAAATTACGGGGGAGTAATTTTCCGATGATACAGTCTCTCCAAACAACAAAAGTTTTGTCATAATCAAAAAGGGGGAGAATGTAAAATACAAGTTTTTGATGAAGACAAAAGACCAACGATGACGATGATGATCAAGGCAACAAGCTCAAAAAGAAGAAGTCCAACATATCTCATTGATTAACTTTAGACTTCAAACATATTAAATGTTTAAATATAAAGGTAAATGATACAATCACAAGATCAAGTACATGAGAACCTTTCATCTTTACATATGCATAAAAAGCATTTTCAAAAGTCAAAATTATATTTACAAAGTGCTCGATTAATATTTTTGACAAAATACAAAGGTGTATTCGAATACAACCTAAGTGTATTCGAATACACATGCAATGGCTAAGTCAGAGAGTTGGCCATCTCATCTGTATTCGACTACACAGTGAAATATTTGAATAATTTTTAACGTTGCAGCAAGCTGTATTCGAATACAGAAATCTTGTAGTCGAATACAACTGGAAGCAATGCAATTTTTCAGCTTTGAATTCAATTTAAAACATTACAATTCTTTCTCAAACCTCTTGGATCAAAGGCCACGAATCTGAAGAGATGTTTATGGACTATAAATATGTCATAACTTCAGATTCAAAGTAGACAATCCAATGGCCAAACCTTGAACAACTTTGAACAACTTTTCTATTTTTCTCAAAGTCATTTTTCATAATTCAAGTACTTGCATTTCATTTTCATATCCTTGACAAAGGTTCTCAAAGTACTTGAAGCAATATTGGATTGTTATTATTATACCTCTCTTTCATATTCCTACATCCTTATCAAATCACATTATTTGTAAAAAGAAAGTAGTACTTTCTTTAAGTAGATTTATCTAAGATAGTGGGGTGCTATCTTAGAGGTTTTGTTAGAAGTTTGTAGCACAGATCCTAGGGTGGGACTTGTACATATTCTAACAATAGTGGAGAAATCTCTTGTGGTGTGCAAGAGGACTGGATGTACCCTTGGGTATAAGGGGAACCAGGATAATTCTGCTGTGTTCTTTACATTACTGCCATTTACTTTATCTTTTACCATCCATAAGCGCAAAAATCAATTGCTAACTCGCTGAAAACAAGAAATACTCTTAAACACCTAATTCACCCCCTTTCTTAGGTGCACATCTGATCTTACACTAAGAAATTTACAAATTTGATATCTTTTTTTCGATCAGATTGATATATTTATACACCATAAATATTACCTTTAAACTTTTTAAACAATTTATCTTGAAATAATATTTTACAAATTACACCCGCGCAACGTGCAGGTTATATTCTAGTTTATATTATTTACCTCAACCTTATTTACATTACATCTTTTCGTCTCTTTATTTGAGTTTCGTCTGTTTCTCTGTCTCCCACTCATTCATCTGCTACTCAAATCTTCACTGTGATAAAATAACTGATTTACATCACCAACCAAATGTTACCCCTTGTTATATCACTGTTGATGAAGTTAAAAATATATTTTTATTTTATTATTTTGTTGAAGCAGAAGTTTACTCAACTTCAAAATCAGTAGTTATGTGGCTATGGAGGTATATGAATTCAATCCTTTTAAATTAATTATATTAATTTAAATTTATTTTTTATTATTATTTTTAAGTTTGATTTAAATATTAATTAAAATAATTTAATTCCTAATTTCTATTTAATTAATTATTTTACGCATTTGTTAAAAAAAATAGCTTTTGTAAACAGACAAACACTAAAATAAAACTTTATATTAAATCATTCGAATTCTAGTCACTTCACCTATTAGCTTTGTCCCGTAAAAAAAAAAAGAGTTTGTTGTGGTATTTATTTTATTTAAATTTAAATGGTGCCAGCACAACCTACATAACTTGAAGTGAGTGGGGGCAATTACTCTTTCTTTGTTAGTAGTTTTTGGTTAGTGCGGGACAAGTGAATGCAAGAGTAATTTATTTTTCTACTTTTGGTTAAATGCCTTATCCCTTTGGCTAGTGTTTCTTTTTCTGCTATCTACTTGTTCTTGGCTATCCATAGTTGGTGGGACTCAACTTCTTTTCTTGTAATGGCCAAGTTTAGTGCTTCACCTTTTTGTTTTTTAGTGTGTATATTTGGAATTGGAATCTTTTGCTTGAAGTTTTGGTAAAATCTCTTATATAATTGGCCTATCAATTCCTGTTCCCTTTTAATATCCTGAACTGGTTGCTCTATTTGGTCTTAATCCATTTGGGTACTTTCGATCTCTCGAGCTAAAGAAATACCATTCTTCCTCCCAAACAAAGACTTCTCTACACAATCACAAGAAAAAGAAAAACAACTTCGATTTTCTAAACTACAATATGTTGGATCTAGATTTCCTGTTGTTAAAAAAGCATGTGTTTACAGAGAGTGAACCATCTAGACCATCAATCTGAGATCATATTCAGATTACACAAACATAATCTGTTTTACTTCACAAAATTTTCCCTTTATTTTGAACAGGTTCTCTTATGGCCAACTGCTTCTTAACCATCTTATTTATCATATGGATTGCTTCACCTTCACCAATCATATCCTTTTTAACAATACCAGGTAACTAACTAATTTCATACCTCAATATTGTTTACATTTCAATGAAAATATGTAGAACCATGGTATTTGATATGCATTTTTTTTTTCTTTAACCGGTTTTTATAAAAATGTGTAGATCTCTATATCATGGATTCCAATCACTGTTGGGGACCTTTTTCATATGTTACGGTCATCCTGAAACATGCGATTGTATTTGCAAAACTACATTTCACTTTCATGGTGGAGTTCATCGTTCAAGGAAAATGGCGTGCTGCTATTTTAATTAATTTCTTTTACATGCTTCATATTTATGTATTTGTAGCAAGAGAACCTTTATATTAATGTATTTGTGTACCACAGATTAATCGTGTGAATTGTCAGAAATTTTTATTTACGCCCATTTTACTTATCATTTACATGCTTGTTCTTTACCTGTTGATTATTATATTTGGCTCCTCTTGAGTTTTTTTTCAAATAAAAGAAAAAGTAAATTAAAATATATTAAACGGTCAAATTATATTTTGTACTAAAACATATTTTTTTTATAAGGACATTTTAAATGATGTGAAATTTCATGCAAAAATATTAAAAATCGAATAAAACTACTTTTAATTGGTTCAATTTTTTTTATTAAATTGAATCAAACGGTCTATCACATTCCAAAGCCAACTCATTTTTTCTTTTAATGGTAAATTTGTAATAAAATTGGTTTAATCATTGCATGATGTTGAAATTTGGATTCAGTATCGAGTGAAAATCACTTAATTTAAAATGTTCTTAATTTAGTTTATTTTTATAGTTAGTGGGATGCGTCATTATGCCCACAACCCTTGCTTTATGCCCTGGATGTGATGTGTCTTTCTTTATTTGCTTGAGCAATCACTCATAAGTCATAAGTGAAAGGTAAAACAACAACCACAAGAAAAACAAAGTGGCAATGAACAACAGAGATCGACGAAAGACAATAACAGTCGCCTGAAAATGCCGACTCAACCTTTTGACACTTTCTTTTGTTGTTGACTAAACCTTTTCTGGCTTTTTTATTGTTCTACCACCAAAACAAAAATAAAGTACCAAACTACCACTAATTTCTATCATTCTTACATTATTATATTTTATTATTTACTTTTTATTTTTTCACTTCTATTCTCTTTCTTTTAATTTTTTTTTTCATTCTTTTATTTCCTTTTTTTTTGTTTTTGCTTTTATTCTCTCTTTAAAATGTCACTAGATTGAATGATGCTTTACCAACACTAGTGCTTTATTATGATGTCCAACATACAAGAATAATTGATGCAATAAAGATAAAAACTTGTGTGCCTCATGCATAAGAATAGGTGAATGAGTGTGTAACATTAATGTACTCGGTGCATAGGGATTAGCTTTTTGTTGTGGTTGGAATACTTTAGTTGGGATGACTTTAATTAAACACGACTTTTCTCTTTTCTCTGTCATGATGCCATGTGATTGATATTCTTTTGAGGTGCAAGTGTTGGGTCTGCATTTGGGGTGTGTCTATGCCTATATGTCACCCATGTGCTTTTTCTTATGTCTTTATACTATATTACTATTATTTTGCAACTTGCCTAATATGGATTCACTTTTTTGTTATAATATTGGACGTTAGGTATAATTATTTACTTGTAGTGTTTATTGTCACAAGGAGAATATATTAGACTTATAATTGAATCTTTAAGATATCACTTGATTGAATGATGCTTTACCAACACTAATGCTTTATTATGGTGTCCAACATACAAGAATAATTGATGCAATAAAGAAAAAAGACAAAAACTTGTGTGCCTCATGTATAGGAATAGGTGAATGAGTGTGTAACATTAATGTACTCGGTGCATAGGGATTAGCTTTTTGTTGTGGTTGGAATGCTTTAGTTGGGATGACTTTAATTAAACCCAACTTTTCTCTTTTCTCTGCCATGATGCAATGCGATCGATTGAAGGACAAAGAGTCAACGAACAAAGACTGTTTGCTCGTGGAATCGTATTCTTATAGGAAAACATCGAAATAAGGTAAGGGCTGAGAGAGCGTTTGATTTCATGAGTATAATATATTGTGAGATGAACGGGAAAACTGTATTTCCAAACGATTCATCCGAGGCTCGCTTTGTACGGCAGTAGTCCTTTGAGGGATAAATTAATTAATGTGGAAATATGGAAGTTGTGAGATTAAAATATAGAATAGAAATATTTGTAAGGTGTTGATTGATTTAATTTCTTTAAATGTGTTGTATTTGATATTATTGCGATATTGAGTGTCGAATTAATTTGATGTATATATGTGATTAGATGAGTTTATGTGATGTGATAATAAAAGATGGATGTTTGTGATGATGATGTATGATTAATAATTATGATGTTATAAATTTGTGATAAATTATGTGATGATGTATGATTGATGATAGTGATGCTATAAATTTGTGATGAGTTTATGTGATGATGATGATGTGTGATTAATGATACTGGTGTTATAAATTTGTGATGAAAATATTGAAGTAACCGCATAGCTTATGAAATAATGGTGATTACAATTTGTGTTTGAGATAACGGTCTTAATGGAGTATCATAGGCCAACGAGGGGGAGAAAATAAATATTGAGAATTTGTGATGTGGAGATTATTTTGTCATCATATAGGTAGGGTCTGACAAGCCTAGTGATTCCGGGGAAGTACAACTAAATGAGCCTGATCGTGGCGGTCTGCTGTTGAGCCTTAAGGCAAGATTGTTAGACCTTGAAGGTATTCGGGTGGGGAATTCCTAGGTGACTTGGAGGTAACACTCCAAATGTCGGGAGCTACCATGCAACACACGTTTACCTCGACTGTCGCGTATATGTGTCTCGGGTTGATTGAGGGGATCTATAAAGACAAGGCCAATTTGAATTGTCCGTCCACCAAGATGGTGGCATAGTATCAAACCTCCTAACCAAGTACTTCAGAGTTAGAATGGTACCACATTGTGAAGTACATTCTAAGCTCATGCATAGCATTGCATTTTATTGTGATTGTTTTGTTGTGATTAATGTGTATTGCATGTGATTATAATTACTCTTAGACGATTTGATGTTATAGTGAAATGTATTGATTTTCCTTGATTTTGACTTTGACTTTGTTATGAGATGTTATTCCTTGAATAATGTTTGGTTAATGATACGGTTTATTTATGATCAAATGCGTGTTCTTCTTACTTATATTATACTATTAACATGATTTCAAAACTCACCTCCTTCGTTGTTTGTGTTTGATTGGCTTGGCCCTGCGTTTGCAAAATCGCAGTTGTTACAGGTTAATGAATCTTGAAGTTCAAGTTGGGAGGAACTCCGCTCTGATAGGTGATACCGGGAATAAAGGTTGTAATTTGTATTTTACTTATTTAATTTGAAACGACTTTTTGTATGAAAACTTTATAAGTACTAGTAAGTTTTTAGAATTAAATCAAGTATTTATACTTAAATCAAGCTTATTGAGATTGCACTATATTATAGGAGTAAAGAAGTTTGAATTGTTCCTTTTGATTTTTGAGAAACGTGATATTCTAAGTTAAAAATAGAAGTTTTTATTTTCTTGAAAATAGATCTTTATTTATCCGCTGCAAATTTTATAAAAATATGATATAAATTATTATACATATTATTTTGGGGTTTAGGATGTCACATTAATAATCTTTTTAAACCAATAAAAAAACAAAAAAGTTGTATTAGTCAAGAATATAAATTTCTTTATGTATTGATATCAATTGAATACTTCCTTTGCTAGAATAAAAAATAAATGGCAACTAGGGATGTTAGTTTTTATCCAACAAAACTCAGCAACATAATACTTAAGTTAATTCAATGTCTATATATAACAGAATGACAAGATTATAAAATTAAATAGGAATTAAAACTAAATACAGAACAACAAACTATTTTTGCCATTTGTGGCATAGCTATTTACGGTCCTTTGTCAAATAAATATTGCATTCTGATAATGTTTTAAAAATGTATTGCAGAGACACTAAATTGCTACTACACTTGAAGAAGAAAAATTATAAGATAATATATACCTATCCAAACGACAAATTGGACCAATACTAGCCTTGTGAAGAGTTCTCTTAATAGCCGCTTTCCATGAAAATGGAAATGAACCACCCTTATGATAAAATATCAATACAAAAATTTAGCATAGTGGACAACATTCATTAAAAATAGTGTTAGGCTTGTGAATTCTTACCCAACAAAAACACCTAGACAGGTCATTGCCTGTACCAAGTGGTATGATTCCTACTGGAGGAACTGGTTCCCGACCTTGTATGTGAAGTTGTGTCAGACATCCTAATACCTAGCCAACTGAACCATCACCTCCAGCAACCTATAAAGCCAACCATCTACAATTTCTCTATCAAGAACTTTGCCAGATCCTTAGTTTAGCCAACCATCATTAATCCTTAGTTTTTGTAGTTATATTCCTTTTATCTGTGGTGCCGATTTTTGGGGTGAGGTTTTAATGTTTAGGATCTCCTTATGTATCTAACTCTTCCGCACTTTGTGATGGTGTCTTGTATATGAGTTGGAACATTCTTTGTATTGCTATTTTTATACATTTTTTGTGTTGTTAAAAGAAGAAAAAAAAATGTCCCTAGACTTTTTGGAATGAATTTGGGGGTTGGATTATGGAAACAACGAATACAAACAATCCTTTGGATTATAAGTTCCTATGTATTTTTCTTAATATATACTTCGACTTGCATGTGAAGTAAAATACATGTTCTACTGTCTCCATGATCAACATGGTGAACATACCATTATCCTTAATCTTTCACGTGTTTCTTTGGCACAAGTATCACCGTGACCAGCTAATTGCTCCAAGCAACCTAACCCATGCTGGAAAAATTCATTAGGATTCACATCTACTAGATCAAAAACCTGCACAGAAAGTTCAAATCAATTTATAACATGAATATACGCATAAAAATAATATTAAAAAAAAACAAATAACAACATCAATAAGTATCAAAGACAACAAAACATGATTTATCAAGTGAGAGGAGTAGATGATTGTCATTAAATCAAACTATGGATGGTCAAGAATAAAATTATATATATTTTTATTTAGCTCCTATAAAGTTAGATTCAATTGAAAATGTAAAGTAATTAATCTCAATTCTCAACCGTTATTGATAATAAATATTAGTATTAGATGTAATAATTGAGTAGTTAATCATGTTAAGCCTTACTTTCAGAGGTTAAGAGAGAGTTCACACTAGAAAAGCAAAGCCTGTAAAGATAGTGTTTAACGAATATGGAGTAAAATTGTATTTACGTCCATAGAAGTACAAAAAGGAGGAGAGTAAAGATGATTAAAAGAACTTAATAATTTGAATCATAAAAATAGATGCAGAATCAAAGCAGCAAACAAAAAAGTATATATTGTATAACTAATTTCATTACGAAGAAAAGAGAAATTAACAGGTGACCTGTTCCTCACTCATGAGATCCTGGAGCCTCACCTTGAGAACAGGGCCATGGCGGCCGCCAATGCGAGGATTAATGAAAACAATAATTGGCGTAAGATGAGCAACAGAATTATCGTCTTCTCCGGCACCTTTAATTTTCCTTTCATTGAATGATTGTTTCTATCCAAAGGCAAATGTTGAGTAATACATATATGGTTGAGAAATGTAGTTGCAGTTGAAGTTAAAAAAGCTACAGAAGAAGAAGTGGAAAGCAAACATATATAGTAAGGACAATCACATTCCAGACAAATATTAACAATTTAAAACTTAAATCTTATATTGAAAGAAATATTAATGTTTAATTTTATAATTTTTTCTATATTTTTAACCCTATTTACATGTTCTCTTTTAAAGAATATGCTTGATTTACTTTCTCTCCCATTCGTTTCATCATTAAAGACAAACTTTTTATACATGTGGGCTTATATTCATTGGTTTTGTATCTATTCTTGATGTTGTTTTATCATATTTTTTTGCAATTTTTACCATTGATATCAGATATAGATAGTTAAGCTCACATGATTTTACCAGCTATGATATGATTTCACATGTTGAATTTCTCAGCATATAATTTATTTGTGGGAATAGTAGATAAGGAATGTAATGGGGGCAGATTATTATGATGCAAAACAACATTACATTGAAAATCATTTAAGTATGCAGGGGGTGGCGATGCCTAGCAGATCTTCTTAAAGAGTCATTGTCAAGAGTAGTATGATGAACAATAGAATCATGTATGCAAGTAGAATCATGGGAAGGGGAACAGTATGGAAAATATTAGATTGCGGAGCGGGAGCAGAATTGGAATTATGGGGTCGTGGTCTAAAACAGTGGCAGAAGCATGATTTTGAGGATAAAGAAAAATAGATTCATAAAATATAACATTTCTAAAGATAAAGGTAGCACGGGTATGTAAATCAAATAAAATATAACCTTTTGTGCCAATCTTAAGACCCAAGAAAATGCATTGTCTTGCACGGGGGTCTAATTTGGTGTGGGCATGAGTTAAAGTAGCAACATATGCCAAGCAACCAAAGAACTTTAATTCAGTAAAGGTTTGAGGGATATTGTATAACATTTCATAAGGAGTTTTAAGATTCAATACAGGAGTGCAAATTCGATTAATGATGTAAACATCATGTTTTAAAGCATGAGACCAAAAGCATTTAGGTAAATGAGCATGGAATAAAAGAGCATGTGTTACATTTAAGATATGATGATGTTTGCGTTCTACAATAGAGTTTTGTTCAGGAGTTTCAACACATGAAATATGATGAAAAATACCTAATGAAGAATAAAACTCAGGCATGAGAAATTCTAAGCCATTATCACTTCTAATAGTTTTGATGGTACATGAAAATTGATTGGAAACATAGGAAATAAAATCCTTAATATATGTTCTTGTTTCAAATTTAGTTTTCATAAGAAAAACCCATGTGTGGCGTGTAAAATCATCTACAATGGAAAGAAAATAAGAAAAGCCTTCTAAAGAAATTTTATTAACAGGGCCCCATACATCCATGTGTACAAGATCAAAAGCATGTAAAGACTTAGTAGTACGTGAAGAAAAAGGCAATTTACATTGTTTAGCCAAATGACAAGAGTTGCAAACTAAATCTTTATTAATAGAAATGTAAGGAAATTGTTTGGACAAAGTACTGGAAACATTAAAGGATGGTTGGCCTAATCGAAAGTGCCAAAGATCAAAAGAATTACAAGAACCAGTATTTACATTATTAGCAAATATAGGATTTGAAATGGTATAAAAGCTATTAGGAAAAGAATGTCTAAAAGGGGAGTGATTAAGGATGTAGAGATTATTATGAAGCTCCACATTCCCAATCATCTTCTTGGTAACCATATCTTGAATCGCACAAAAATCATGTGAGAAGACCAACTAGCAATTGAGATTTCTAGTCAATTTAGAAATAGAAATTAGGCTAAATCTAAATTGAGGAATGAATAAAACATTAGTTAAAAAAAATGTTGGTGTAAAGAAAATGGTGCCAGAAAAATATGCAAACGGATTCATGCCATTTGGAAACAAAACAGAGACAGGTTTAATAGATTGAATAGTACTAAAGCAGTGAATATTAGGGCAAACATGGTCAGAGGCACCAGAATCTAAAATCCAAAAATTGGGAGAGGAGTTATAGGTACCTGATTTGGAGATAATTGAAACAATTTGAGTGTCAGGAGCAAGACTGTTCTCTTTGTTGGTTAAAATAGAATTTGAGAAAGTTACCTTAGAAGCTGTGAGTAGTGAAACTAATTGTTGATAATCTTCACGTGTAAGAGGTGAAATATCAGCATCGAGATTGTGTGTATGTTGAGATTTCTTGATATCAGAAGTCTCTGAAGGCTGTTGTACAGAGGATTTGTAACCCAGGGGGAATCCATGCTTGAAATAACAAGTGTCTACGGTATGATTGGTCTTTTTGCAATGAGTGCAAACCATATTATGTTGTGATTGACTACGACCTTTCCCTTTACCTTGAGTGGATGAAGGTTTCGTGTGTGAAGAATTACCAGAACTAATGGTAAAGGCAGTGGAGTCTTGTTGGTTGGGATTTGAGGAAGGATCTTGTTGGACCACAAGTGAATATGCTTTGCTTAAGAAGGGTAATGGGTCCATGAGTAGTATCTGAGTTCTGGCAGTGTTGTAGTTATCGTTAAGCCCTTTTAAGAAGCAGATGATGTATTCATTGTGTTTGTATGTGGCCACAACAGTGCTCAGTGAACACAAACAGCGAGGGGAACAAGAACAAACAGGGATGGGGCATAGAAATTCCAACTCATCCCATAATATTTTCAAATCAGTAAAGTAAGCAGAGAGGGTACGATCACCTTGTTTGATGGAACGCAAATCTTTGATCAAATCAAAAACCGTAAAATGGTTGCCCTTGGTGAATCGTTCTTGAAGGTCTTTCCACAAATCAGTGGTGTTGTCAAAACAAATGACGCTTTGTGCGATGTGAGGAGCTAGGGTTCGTGTAATCCATGAGAGAACCATATTATTGCAGCAATCCCACAATTCAAAATTGGGATCGCTGGAAGAGGGTTGAGAAATGGAACCATTAATGAAAGAAAGTTTGTTCTTGGATGATAATGCACGTTTCATGCATTTGCTCCAGTTATGGTAGTTGTTGTCGTTCAACAGCGGTGCAACGAGAACGGAGCCAGGGTTTTCGTCGGGATGGAGGTAATAAGGATTTCGAGGGTTAAGAGTCAGATCTTGAGGAGGAAAATCGTGTTTGGTTGGAGGATTTGTGGGTGGTTCTTTAGCCATGGAGAGGTTTTGTTTAGAACCCTAAGAACGAGGAAGAAGATAGACGCGATGAAAAAGAGGGACGCGAGGATGATGATAGGCGAATAAGTGAGGAGTAAAATTTTTTTTTTTTTAATGGGTTTTGTCATCTGATACCATATTACTATTTTGTTTAACACGTGGCAAATTAGTGAGGATGTAACTGCTGTAACTAATCTAACTGAAGTAGTTACTCTTACTAATATAATGTAGAGGATCTAAGTTTAATTAGACAAGTGCTCATGACATTTATAAAGAAGTCATAAGTTGTAATATAATATTACAAGTCATCATATCTATATTTGGATTAAGGTCTTCCCAATATAAGAATATTACAAAAGAATATCACAAAACAAAGTCTTCAATGCTAAGGTAAAATTATGCATCCTACTTCTTATTGGTGAAAAACATGAAAGAAGATGAGTGAGATGAAAATATTAGTGAGTTCTAAAATGGGAAGGGGAAATTATCAAAAGATTTTCCATAGATTTGAAAAAATAGGATATAAATCATATAATTAGTAAATCTTAAAAGTTTAAAAAGTCTTTAAATATATAAGTACATTTTGTGTTTGTGAGTCACCAAAAAATCTCGACCTTTAAATAAGGTAGGTCAATGACCGTGATCATATCTAACATCCTAAAGATTGTTCCCTTACTAGTACTTCATTTTGAAGCACTACTATAACTTACCATGAATTCTTAATATTCAATCCTGCCTAAAGGTGATAATGTGATAACTACTAACTAACATAATATCATACATAACATATTCAAGAAAACAAGTACAAAAGAAAATCCCACATGACATCTTTTTCATATTATTTATGCAAGGTACTTATAAATCTTATCTTCATTCCCAATTTGTAAGTATTATTTGAAATTATTGATTAATCCTTAAAAAATGGAAAATATCATGATTTTCGCTTTGCCAAACTAGGCTTGTAACAACAATAATAAACTATTTATTAATTAAATAAAAATTTTAAGGAATTAATTTTATATTAATAGTATTTTAAAATATATGTCAATAAATTTTGTAATTTATTTTCTTTGTATATGTATTTGCTATGGCGTATTAATTTTACACATATTTAATGAATAATATAAATCATAAATATTAATTTTTTATTTTTCTAAAAATATTAGTATTTTAGTTTGACTATTTTAGAGGATTAGATTTTGAGGTTTTATTTTAAAATAAACCTATTTTCAAATTTATTTACCCAAACACTCCCTTTTGAAAACTATAAACTAAAATACTTTTTTTTTTTTTAAGTTACAAGCAGGGGCGAAGCATTGTAGGGACAGAAGGGGGCAGTGGCCACCCAAAAAGAAAAAAAAACTATAGGTAAAATGACCAAATTGCCCTTATTAAAATTAAGAAATTACAATAATGCCTTAAACATAGTTCAGTATCCTCTCTCTTCCCGCCTGCCTTCCTCTCTCCCTCTTGTGGTCTTGCTTACAGTCTTCCAGTTCCAGCCTTCCTCTCTCCCTCCAGATTCACGACCGCCTTTACTAATTCAACAAATTGAATTACAAAGCATTTGACCCTACTAGTTAGTATTCTCAAAATAGCTTGACAACTCCATACTTTTTGAAGAACATAAACACCTTGACTCTACCAGCCAAGCCTTCTCCACACAACTTGACAACCCTAGATTGTTGAAGACACACAACACCTTGACCCTACAAGTCAAGTCTTTTCCACAAAATATGCGACCCCATATTGTTGAAGGCACACTAACACCTTGATCCCCTACAAGCCAAATCTTCTCAACACAATCTAAGATCCAAAAATTATTTGAGGCACACTAAAGGCACTATGGGGCTAGGTTACAATGAGTTTGAAACTATCGGGATAGGTTACTAAGCAGATTTATTACAATGATTTTCTCACACTAACAATGAAGCACTAAAAATATTTTTCTTTGAATGAGTGATAAGTCAGATTAAGATCAAAATAGAGTTCTTCACCTTCCTCCATGAGTGTAGGAGGAGCTTCTTGAACAGCATCCTCACGACGAGGATCTTCAGATGGAACGGAATCAAATGGCAGCACAGGTGATTGTGGTGGTGAAGGAACAACAGGAGTATGATAAGGAGATGAAGGATTTGGTTCAGCTTCCATAATGGTCTTCTTAGGAGTTGGAGTGATAGTACCCTCAGATGGAGTGTGAATGGGAGTATCCTCAGATGGAGGTTGGCCTGATGATTGTTCTGGAGAGGCAGCAGATGAGGAGCTTCGTGTTTTTCTTTTCTTTGAAGAGGGGGCAACAAGTGGTTCAGACGACTGAAGACGCATTTGTTTGACATTCTTCATGGAGAATGTAAGATTAAAATGCACAGAAGGTTCATCATCCAATGAAACCTTAAAAAACTTGAAAATTTTAGTCAAAATCATACCATAAAGTGCTGATCGACTCAGAGCAGCTGCATTTACCATAAAGTTGAAAATAATATTTCCCAGATGTAGAGATGATCTTGTAATCAAGTGATGGATGAGAAGAACATCCAACTCTGTCACTTTCTCATAGCTGCCTGCTCGTGGTACAATGCAGTGGACACAGATGTTGTGCAATATGCGGCATAAAGGAAGTAGGTTTGAAGCAACATGTGGCTTCGATGGTGAGATGAAGATGTTTTTCAGAACAACGGAGCGAGTTATTTGGCACTGAGAATACCAAGTTTCTGAAAAGAAATAGGCGCCTTCATCGCGAACATCTAATATATGGCATAGTGAAGCTGGATTGATTTCAATCAGAACTCCTTTGAGAACAACATTTAATTCAGAAAGTCCCTTGCAGTTGTTCGCAGCAGCATAAAAGGCCCTAACCAATCTTGGATATTAGAGCTCATTTATTTTAAGAAAGGACGTCCAACCTAGTTGGTCAAAGATGTCTTCAATGTTGAAGCCACCTTCCTTCAAGTCATCAAGATCAATAATGTTTCCGTTTACCACAAATTTGTTTAACCATTTAGATATGTAGGTCGATTCTTGTTCAGCAGAATTAAAAAAGAGGTCTTGGCAGATTTTTGCGATGGAGAGGATAGTGGTTTTTTTGGAATGGGTTTGGAATTTTTTGAAGTGGTGGTTTTTGTAGGAGTCTTGATGGGTAATGAATGAGGTGTTGGCTCACTGGATAATGTTTGATCTGAATCATCTGATTCAATCAGATGAACGCTAGAGTCTTGAGAGATGGGGTTTTTTGATGAAAGAATTCCAGAAAGAATTCTGGAGGATCTTCTAGTGGGGGCCGAGGATGTGGAGAAGGATGGAGGTTTAGTGGACTTAGGTGAAATAGAGGGAATGGAAGTTGTTTCAGATGGTTCGAAAAGACTTGTTTCTGATGAAGACTCTTGATTGATTGTGGTGTTGAGTGATTCTTCTCTATTTTGATCAGACTCCATGCTGGAGTAATGATCTTCAATGTCTTCAGATGCTTGAGAGAAGATTTTGCGTTTTGCAGCAACCTTAGTTCTAGCCATGATAATTTTTTAATGGAAGAGATGAAAAGATGATTCTGGGTTGAGAGTTCGAAGAAAGCAAATGAAAGTGGCAGAGTTAAGTAAAGGAGGATGGAAGATGGAAAGGGATGTCCGTTGGGAAAGAACCGTTGATTAAATTTTTTGCCTAGGAGGATGCACTCATGATTGATTTGATGGTGGCGTGCAGGCAAACATGTGCAGCACGCGTGTTGGGAAACGGCTGTTTCAGCCATTGAAGTATTTAATGCTCGTGTGGATTAAGGGGGCGGCGCCACATGGACGGCCCAATGGGAAAAGAAGCGCGTGCACGCAAGGACTGGGGCTATTTAATGCAGTTACATCAAAAAGGATGCTGTATCCTCTGGTTATTAGCCATCCTCTAAACTTTAACCTCATATTCAAAGATCAGATGTGATCTTTCAGAGATTTGACAATTTAATAATTTAAATAAAATAAAATAGGAGACATGCAGTAAGATACAAAGGATAAAACAATTAATCAATTAATTTTTGAAAAATTAATGATGGAGAGTTTTTTCAAAATATCCTTGAACCTATCCTCTTGAAGAGGTTTGGTAAAAATATCAGCTAGTTAATTTTCTGTATCAATGAAAATTAATTCAATATCTCCTTTTTGAACATGATCTCATATGAAATGATGTTTAATTTCTATATGCTTAGATCTAGAATGCTGTATGGGATTTTTGGAAAGATTAATGGCACTAGTATTGTCACAGAGGATAGGAATTTTAGTGTACCTTTGTGAATAATCTTCAAGTTGATTTCTTACCCATAAAATTTGAGAACAACATTGAGCAGCTGATACATATTCAGCCTCCGTAGTTGAAAGTGCAATGGTGCTTTGCTTCTTGCATGACCAACTGATGAGAGAACTTCCAAGTAATTGACAAGCTCCATTTGTACTCTTTCTTTCCACTTTGTCTCCAGCATAGTCAGCATCACAGTATGCTGTGAGGTCAATGTCTTGACCTTTTTCATACCATAAACCCAGATCTATTGATCCATCAAGGAATCTTAAAATTCTTTTAACCGCTGTGAGATGTGATTCTTTTGGTGAGGATTGGAATCTAGCATATAGACCCACGGCAAATACTATATCAGGACGACTTGCAGTTAAATACAACAATGATCCAATCATTCCTCTGTACTCCTTTTCTGATATTGAAGTTCCTTCATCATCTCTGTGTAGCATGGAGGATGGGTGCATAGGAGTTCCCATACTCTTGGCTGAACTCATGTTGTATTTCTTAAGCAAATCTCTGGTGTATTTTTCTTGAGATATGAAGATGCCATTCTTTAATTACTTGATTTGTAAACCAAGAAAGAATTTTAATTCTCCCATCATACTCATTTCGAATTCATTTTGCATGAGGTTGGCAAATTCTTCACACATCTTTTCATTTGTAGACCCAAAGATTATATCATCAACATAAATTTGCACGATTAAAAAATCTTTTTCAATAGTTTTCTTGAAGAGTGTTGTATCTATCTGTCCTCTTAAGAAACCATTGTCTTTTAAAAATGAGCTCAACCTCTCATACCAAGCTCGAGGAGCTTGTTTTAATCCGTAAAGAGCTTTTGATAGTTTGAATACGTGGTTGGGCTTCTTTTCATCCACAAATCCAGGAGGTTGTTTAACATACACCTCCTCATTAAGAAATCCATTAAAAAAAGCACTTTTGACATCCGTTTGGTATAGTTTGATACCTTTATGGGTGGCATATGCTAGGAGGATGCGTATAGCTTCAAGTCTTGCAACCGGTGCAAATGTTTCATCGTAGTCAATTCCCTCTTGTTGATTGTAACCTTGAGCAACTAGCCTTGCTTTGTTTCTTACTACTTCTCCATCCTCATTCAGTTTGTTTCTGAAGATCCATTTTGTTCCAATGATGGATTTTTCATGTGGAAGAGGTACAAGGTTCCATACCTTGTTTCTTTCAAATTGTGAGCGTTCTTCCATCATGGCTTCAACCCATGATTTTTCACACATAGCTTGATCAATATTTTTTGGTTCAATTTGTGAAATCATGGCCATGGTAGCTTCATTTCCACGAAGGGACTGTCTTGTTCTTACTCCATCAGCCGTGTCTCCAATAATCAGATCTGGAGGATGATAAGTGACTATCTTCCATCCTCGTGGAGGTTGTTGAGAGGATGGATCAGACTCATCCTCTACGTTTGGACTGGGTGCGTTGGAGGATGAAGGTTCATCTTCCTCAGATTTATCAATTATTTCTAAGCACAAGTCATCAAACTCATCAAAAATAACATGCATGGATTCCTCCACAGTTTGAGTCCTAAGATTATATATTCTATAACCTTTAGACGAAGTGGAGTATCCTAAAAATAATCCTTTGTCAGATTTTGAATCAAACTTTCCCAAATTTTCTTTATTATTTAGGATGTAACAATAACACCCAAATATATGAAAATATGAGATGTTTGGTTTTCTTCCTTTCCATAGTTCATATGGAGTTTTGTTTAAAATCTTTCTAATGGATACACGATTTAAAACATAGCATGCCGTATTTATAGCTTCGGCCCAAAAATATTTTTCAATGTTGGCTTCATTTAAAATGGTTCTAGCCATTTCTTGCAATGTTCTATTTTTCCTTTCAACAACTCCATTTTGTTGAGGAGTTCTTGGGCAAGAAAAATTGTGAGAAATACCATTTTCCTCAAAAAGATTTTTGAAAGATTCATTTTCAAATTCACCTCCATGGTCACTTCTTACGGAGATAATTTTTGATCCCTTTTCATTTTGGATCTTTTTACAAAAATAATGAAAAGCCTCAAAGGCATCATTTTTATGTTTTAAAAACAAGACCCAAGTAAAACGTGAAAAGTCATCAACAATTACAAATCCGTACCTTTTTCCACTAAGGCTAGGAGTTTTAATAGGACCAAAAAGATCTATATGAAGTAGCTCAAGAGGATGGTTTGTGGAAACAACATTTTTAGAATGAAAGCTACTTTTAACTTGTTTTCCTTTGGCACAAGCTTCACAAATTTTGTCTTTTTCAAAATCAATTTTTGGAAGGCCTCTAACTAATTCTAATTTAGACAATTTAGAAATAGTGTTTAAACTTGTATGACCAGCCCGTTTGTGCCATACCCATTTATCCTTTTCAATGGATACAAAACAAGATTCAGTAGGCAAATCATCAAGATATAGCTCATATAAATTCTTTTTCCTAAAACCGGAAAAGAAAACTCTACCCGAGGATGAGTGTTTAACCTCGCATAGATTGGGTTTAAAAATAACTTCAAAACCACTATCACAAAGTTGACTAATACTAAGCAAGTTATGTTTTAAACCATCCACATATTGAACATTTTCAATTTTGGCAGAATTTTTATTACCAATGATACCGGTACCTTTTATTTGAGCTTTCTCATTGTTTCCAAATGTGACCGATCCTCCATCCTTTATTTCCAAGGAAATAAAGCAATGTCTATCCCCTGTCATATGCCTTGAGCAGCCACTGTCCAAGAACCATGGCTTTCTTTTGTTGATCAGAGGATGTACCTGAGGATGAGTTTAATAGTAACTTAGGTACCCATATAGAAGTGGGTCCTTGGTGGTTAGTCCGTCCTCTTGTGAGGAATTTTCTTTTATGATAGCAAATAGATTCGTGATGTCCATGTTTACCATAGAATGAACATCCTTTCTTTATGTTATCTGCCTTTTTCTTGGCATAACATCTTTTGAAAGTATGTCCAAGTTTTTTGCAAAAAATGCATCTTGGCCTATCCTCTTGTTTCTTTGGAACGAAAAAATTTTCATAGAGTTTTTGTTTTTGAGAACTTTTAAATCCAATACCAGCTTTGTCAAAGATTCCATATTGTGATCCCATTATCTTTTGAAAAGTATCAATAGATTTAACAAAGTTTGTCAGATCATTTTTGACTTCTTCAACCTCTATTTTCAAAATTTTCTTTTCTGCATCCTCTTCTGGAGGATGAGTTTTGACATTTCTTTTGTTAACACTAGATATTTGTTCAGACAACTTCTCATGAGATAACTGCAATTCTAAAATGGTTTGTTCATATTTTTTATTTTTAGCTTGAAGTTCCTCGTTTTGCTTCTTTATTTCATAAAGTTGATTTTTAAGAAAGCCACATTTATGAGATAAAGTATTTGAGTCATTCAAAAGATTGTAAAATTCTATTTCTAATTGTTCACAATTAGGACAAAGTTCATATATGATTACCTTTTCATTTTCTGAGTTCGTAATAAGACAGAGGTTGGCCTCTTCTTCCTTTTCTTGCTCCGAGGATGAGTCATCACTATCATCCCACGTGATCATCATAGATTTGTTTTTGTAGGGAAATCTTCTTGAGTTCTTTTTGTTCAGAGGACACTCAGTTTTGTAGTGGCCCAGCTTGTTGCATCCAAAGTAAGTAATCTGACTTTTGTCAGTTTTTTCTTTTTGAGGAGATCTTTTTTCCTGTCCTCTACGATTTATCATCCTCTGGATTCTTCTAGAAATTAGAGCAAGTTCATCCTCTTCCTCAGATAGAAGATAATCTTCATTTTCTTTCTTTGTGGCTTCTTCAGCTCTTTTGGAAGATGAGCTTTCTGTTTGGCTTGATTTTATAGCTATCATTTTTCCTTTTTTGCTTGGTTTGTCAGCCAGCAACAGAGGTTCGTGAGCCCTTAGAGTTCCAACCAGATCCTCTAGTTTCATGTTGGCCAAATCTCTTGCTTCTGTGATGGCAGTCACCATTGGCCTCCATTGTTTTGGTAAACTCCTTAAGATTTTTCTTATTCTCTCTTGAACAGAATAAACTTTTCCAAGAGATCTCAAGTTGTTAAGTATGATTGTCAACCTTGAGAACATTTCATCAATCGTTTCATCCTCCTTCATTTCAAATAACTCGAACTCTCTTACTCCCATGTCAATCCTTGCTTCCTTTACGTGGCTTGATCCTTCATGATGAATCCTTAGAGTATCCCAGAGTTCCTTGGCGTTTTTGCATTCTTCCACTCTATCATATTCTTCCCTGCTCAAAGAACACGTTAGAAATAAATGAGCTTTAGAGTTTAGGAGTACCTTAGCATTTTCATCAGCCGTCCATTGTGCTTGAGGTTTCTCGTCGGAGGTTGCGTCTGTGTTGTTGATTCTGATGATATGATCCCTGTTTTCAATAACAGACCACATGTTGTTATCTTGTGATATGAGAAACAATCTCATCTTACTTTTCCAGTGGTAGTAATCTGTACCATCAAAGTAGGGAGGTCTGGTGGAGGATCCTCCTTCAGGAACATACTTAGCTTTTGACATTTTTTCTTTGATCTTTTTCTCTTACACGGTTAAATGTAATATTTCTAGAGAACCTTGCTCTGATACCAATTGATGGAGCTAAATATCACTAGAAGGGGGGTTGAATAGGGATTTTGGCTTTTAAAAATTGTTTTAACGAGCTTAAGAATTTCTGTCCTCTCTGAGAGGATGCGATGGAGGATGGAAATTCAAACTCTTTACTCAAGAACAGAATAAATGCAGGAATAGTAAAATGAGATAGACACACAAATTTTATACTGGTTCACCCAAATATGGCTACGTCCAGTCCTCACACTCTTGTGAGATTTTACTAACAATCAATCAGATCAACCTCTAACCAAGGATGATTACACTTTGTGTATTCTCAAGCTTCACCAAGCTTACAATCAACTTTCAAATATTTTCAAGTACAACTTACTTGAAAATAACAAAATGATATGAGTATGATTGCTCTCTCTTTTCTTAAACATTTTCTAAAAAGATATTTCAAAGATCTAGTGTGTGAATGTAGAAAGTTTGAAGAGAGGATGAATATTGCTTTTGATAAAGTTTAGTTTCTTGATCTTTTTCTGCAATATTTGTGTGTGTTTGATTATGGAGAGCTTGCTGCCTTTTATAGAGTTCTTGTACAGCTCTTCCATGTGTTAAAACACTTCATGACCGTTGAGGAGGATGCATCAAAGAGTCCAATGGTCTTTGAGCTGAAATTACAAAACTGCCATCTAGCTGTCTTGAACAGTGCTAGTCCATCCTCAGCCTTGAGGTTCAAACCTCCTAGGTACTTGGTCCTTTGTAGCCTTTTTCTTTTTCTTTCTTCAAGACATGAAACGGCTATTTCTCTGACTGTGTGTGCTACAGCAGGCTGATTTCGTGGAGTACAAGGTTTGAATACAACTTTTGAAGAATGATGTGACAAATTGTTCAACCTTTTACCTAGTACTAGCTGTCCTCTACCTAGAACAGCCTATCCTCATACTAGTCCAAATGTGCTTTCTGACCTCTTTAGATAATATGCTTTATTGGGTCATTCCTGGTTACAATTTTGACATCTTAACCTGATTAAGAATCATGGTTATGTTGCTGGATGTATTCTATGCTTTTATGAGGCCATCCTCACGTAGGCTCAACCCATCCTCTTGCTTGCAAATATGATGATTTTGTCTTATATGTTCATCCTTTTAGTCTTTATGATTAATAACCTGTTTTCTACTATAAATCCACTCAAGAGCACATATTAGTCCTTAAACACAATCATAATCTCTTAAGTAATTTTGTTATCATTAAAATCAATTGAGATAGATTTTGTCTCAACAGCCAGAACTTAAAATCTTCAACTCTGAATACTTAGAAAGTTGACCTCTTGAGGTTTTCTGAACAACTTTGGATTTCAGGATTTCTGAGTTTTGTATTTGTGTTGTTCTTATCTTTCTTCTTCAGTCTTGATCCATTGTTTATAGTTGAAATTAGGGCATCACTTTAGACCTTTGAGAACTTTGAATCGTATCTTCATTCCAGCTTGGTCAACAGTGTTTTTCTTCAAAAATAATTATGAATCGTATCTTCGTTCAAGCTTGGTCAACAAATATTTCTTCCAGATATAATCTGAAAGATATGTTTTGATAATATGATCCTTAGCCAAATATTCTTTTGATTTTCGAATATGATCTTAAGCAATTTTTCTTGAAGGATATTATGCGTATTTGTTCAGACTGTGTTTGCAAATTATTTATTTGAATCTTTTTTCATACACTTGATTTGATTTGGGCGGGCTAAATTATCAGGTCGTGTTGTTGAACCTTAGATTTTTTTTATACGGCTAAGGGAAATTTATTTTAAATCAGAATCGTTGAATTTCCATCAAAGACATTGACTTTTCTTCATCAAAGTATAACTTGATTGTTGGAGTCAGATGATGTATTATTTGATTTCTTAATAGTTAGAGGCAGACTGAGTGACTTAGAATTAGTGGCTTGTACAAATCATATTTGTTTCCGTATAAGAGTTAGAGAAACTTTAGAGTGTGCTATGTATTAGAGGCAACACTTTGGAACGCGTCGCAATCATCAGAGTCATCAAAACATAAGCTTCAAAGGTAGACTTAAAGAGTGGCTTCATACTTCAAAGGCATATTGAAATTACTGTTAATTAGAGCATGCTGAAATACTGTTCATCAGAACATGCATAAATATTGTTCATTAGAGCATGCACAAATACTGTTCATATGAGGCTGTGCACAAATATTGTTCATCATAGGCTGCACACAAATACTATTACCAAAGGCTTGGGAACTGCAAAAACACGTTGAGCTTCAAGAAGCACGTTGAATCTTCATATTTTGAGGCAATCTTCAGACTCAAACTTTAGAGGCAAACATTAGAGGCAAATGCGCGTTGTTTTCCTAAACGTGCATTTGTCTGATTCTAAGGATTTCGTTGACTGTTTTGATTTAGTTTCCTCTAACCTTTTTACTTCCTCTGGTGGGTATCCTCTTGTACCTTCCTAAGCGTACATTTGTCTTCCAATTTTTTCATACTTAATGAAGTACTTTTATTGTTCTCTTAAAATACTTTTGTTAACATCAAAACTCTAAGTGGAAAGCCTACTTGATTCCAATAAAAAAGGAACCCTCCCCCACTTTAGACGGCTCAATATATCTAGTCTATTGGTTGCTCTTTGGCTTCGGCTTCTTTGAATTATCTAGGAGTACCCATTTTCATTGGTAAACCAATGTTGATTCATATTCATCCTATTTCCAACAAGATTAGTATAAGACCCTAAATTTAAAACTCTAATTTATGCAATTTTAGTATATTTGGTGTTAAATTGCTGAGGCATTTAGCTTAATTTTAATTCATTTTGTGAATTAAATACCAAAGCATATTTTATTAGAGTTTGTTTTATGTTCTTTATATATATATATATATATATATATATATATATATATTCAGATCCGGTGAGAATTATTTGGCAAGAAATAATTTATTTACGTTACGAATAATTTATTACCGGACTGTTTTGTGAAAAATATCTCTGGTTGCTGAAAACTTTACCTGTCAATTGAGTTGCAACGAGAGTAGATATTTTTATCAAAATAATTCGAGATGTGAGTGAGGTGTGTAAGAGTTTTAATTATTTTTGGTTTGGTTTAATTTTAATATCTATTTATATATATTTGGTGAGTGAGTTAGTATATATATGTTGAGTTAGTAAGTTAATATATATATATAAGTATAAGTGAAGGCTAGGATTGGAAAAGAGAGAAAGCAACACGTTTCCTCCCTGCCTTGCGTTTTTCTTTTCTTCCTCTTTCTTTCTCTGCTTGCAAAAAACCGGGTGGGTGGTTATCAAAACCGCCAAACACAAAACCTCACTTCTCACCTAGATCTAAGCTTCCTCTCGCGAAGTGACAGAAGGGAAAGTTGCTCACCTCCACAGTACGGTGCTAGTGAGCCAACTTTGGAAGCGTCGTACGAAGCGAAGTTTTATCAGAATTTAATCGTGGTGCCATAATCGGCCGTTAAAGCTACAACGAAGGTAAGGGCTCCTTCCAAATTTTTAGCATGCATATCGGGCTCTATATGTGTATTTGTGGAGTTTGATTTTGATGGGGTTTATGTGTGAATTTGGGGAAAAGGAATTTAATGGGTTTTATGTGAGTTGTGGAAAAGAAATTTGGTGGTTTATGTTTAACAATTTGGAGTTTCATTTGGTGTGTTATGGTTGAAAATTTTGGAAAATAGATTTGGTGGGTTTAAAGTGTGATGTTGTGGGAAATGAATTTAATGCATTTTATGGGTAAAATGGTGAAATAGAATTTTAATGAGTTTTGAGGTGTGGGTGGTGGTGATTTTTGCTTGGTGTGATTGTTGTGTTCATGGGTAATATTATGAATGTTGAAATTTGTTTTATATTTAAAAATGTGGGATTTTGAATAAATGCAATTTATGTGTGGATTTTGATTTGGTGTGAAATAAATTGATGAGATTGGTGTATATGGTGATTTGAATTCGATGCGAATTGGAAGTTCAATTTCATGTGATTTGAGGATTATATGTGTTGAGTATGCTATGTGTTAAATTTGAAAATCATTAGTGTTAAATGAGCATTAAAAATGGGGAATCTTTTAATAGCTGCATTTACTTAATGATTATGGTGTTACGAGTCAGAGTATGCTCATGTATTTCATAGTACATGGTGACCGGATGGGTCAAGGTGATAGTGGTGACTGGATCGGCCACAGGATGATGTCATGTGAATTGTTGGTTCATCTTATCCTTACGGGGATTATCGCGTCGTGCTGATTGGTGAAAAATCGCACATTTGTAAATCGTGCATGTGGCACCTTGGTAATTAGTACTAGCCCGTGATAGGCAGTACAATTATGAATTACGCCCCTTCGAGAAGGGTTTTGGTGATATTTCAGAATCATATGCATTGGCATATACGCATTGCATTAGGGTGCTTGGCACGCGAGTCATGTTTGATATATTATGATGGTGGTGTATACATGCTTGATTGTTGTTTGTGATTGTGCCATATTTGGTGTTTGTGATTGATTGAAATGGTGTTGAAAGTGTTTGAATGATTTTGGTGTGTTTTCAAAACTGAAAATCAGTCATTTTTACGGCTGTATTCGAATACAACAAGGTTGTAGTCTTATACAGATGAGTTGTTTTGCCTCTGACTTGCGTATTCGCAGGTGTATTCGGCTACGAGGGGGTGTTGTCGAATACAAATCACCAAGTTTTGACACTGACTTCGCAATTATATTCGAATACAAGGGAGTTGTATTCGAATACAAAATCTGTAGGATTTTTCACTGTTTTCGCATCTGTATTCGACTACATGGAGGCTGTAGTCGAATACAATTGTGTTGTTTTGTTGTTTTTGCTGTTTTTATGTTGTTTTTGCATCTGTATTCGAATACAGATATGCTTTATGCGAATACAACAGTGCAGTTTTGTCTGAAACTTCCTTTTTCAACCTTGTTTAAGCATGTTTAGCATATGCAAACCCTTTCTAGATGTATGCTATGTTGAAAGGTGATTTTACCAATTGATTAGAAATTTTATTTGGCTTAGTAATGTAGACACTAAAAAGTTAGCTACTCTTTCTTGGATCATCAAGACTAATGCATTGAGGCAAAGATTTTTTAAAAACAAGAAATTTTTTACTTCTTACATCAAATCATCTTTTTGGTCTGATTTAAGGGAAATGTATGATGTCATTAGTGATAATAGTATCTAGAGAATTGGAAATGGCGGTACAATAAATTTTTGTTTGATAATTGGTTAAATAGCATATTTTTGGATCTTATCCTCATTCCTCTAGCGATTCAATATGCTTTGAGAGGTATAGTGGCAGATTTTATTAATTTGTATTCATGGTCCCTTCCTAGATACATTCATATCAAGTTTCCATACCTTTTTTAATGATATAGCAAAAATGGCTATCCCAAATCATTCGGTTAAAGAATGTGGAACCCCTTAATATGTTGTGACTATAATTAGAGATAAAGAAGAATAAAAAATATATTTATTAATAATTAACTTGTCGAGAGAAATTTCTATGCTTAGCATACGGAGAGAAATTTCTATGCTTAGCATACGGACATGATTAGAAACATCTGTAAACTATTGTTATATAATTCTATATTACTGAGTTTTATATTCACTATACTTTTGTGGGTGATGTTTCCAAGTAGCAAAGACCGTTGAAAAGCTGAGAAGTATATTCATAATACTTATAAGTAATACGGTGTATTTTGAGTCGGACTTGCATGACGTCAAGTGTCTAGTTTAGTGTTTTGGCTTATTAACTTTTATTTATTTATTTTGAGAGTCATTTCAAAAGTTGGAAATATTTTTAAAATTGGAAGATATTTAATTGATTTTAAATAAAGGTTCTTCCTTGTATGAATTATGAAATTTTTAAACTCATCATTTTCGTAATTAAATGAAAGTTTCTCCAAGAACTGTTATTAAAATTTGGCGTTACACTAATGAGGTTGAACTTCTCTTTGGCTCGAGTGTGACTTTTTGCTCACTATTAAGGCTTTCAGTGATAATAATTTGGCTCATTGGAATAAAAAAAATAGGTGGGCTAATTGTTTAGCTTGCATTAGAGGACTTTTGTTTTGTGTTTCTCACATTCTCAAATAGGATAACTCTTGTGCTAACAAGCTTGCAATTATGGAATTTCAATGATCTGGATTTTTCCTTGTTAGATGGTATGCCTGTTGGTATCAAGGATGATATGTTCAAGAAAAGCGTGAGTCTTTCTTGCTTTAGGTCTTAGTAATGGGGTTTGAGTGTTGATTACTCATTCCAATGTTATGTTCACATTACACTCATTTTCCCTTCGCCATGGTTTGCCCAATAGATTTTTACTGCTAAGGTGTTTAACAAGTTAGTTGTTTAGTTGTCTTTACATTCTTTACTTGGGTTATGGCCT
>JBBPBP010000004.1:45198595-45214226 GCA_037974735.1 Cicer chorassanicum | reverse complement strand
ATTTTCTCAAGCTTATTTTTTTTCTTTATTTTAGTTTTAATAATATTTACTGCGGTACTGCAAATGATAGATGGTGGATATTTAGTGCCAACATATTGTAGAACGGAAAACACAAGAAAGGAGGGCTGGGGATTCGAATTATGTTTCTTTTTAAAAAACTTTTTAATGTGACTACATTATAGTAAAGAAAGTAGGACAACTTAACAAGAATATAAAAAACACATTTGATTTATCTTAGTTCACCACCAACACAGTGACTACATCTAGTCGCTTCAACATGAATTGAAGGATTTAAACTACTAATTCACCACCGAATTATACTTTCACTTAACACCTACTAGTCAAACTAACTGTGTTCAAGTCTTTCCAACCTTCTAGCTTAATACAGTCAAGCTGTTGAAGAAGGTAGCCACTATTGGGCTAGATTACAAGAGAAATAGGTTTAGGTTTTCTGAAATAGCTCTTACAGGAGAGTGTTTACAAATTTGTTTTTTCATAAACTTTTCTCAGCACTAAAGTAAAAAGAATGATTACGAGCAATAGTGTAGATGCAGATGTATGTGCTTATAGCTTGTGTGTTTCTTAATTTTCCAGTGAGGAATGCACATTCTTTTATAGAGATTATTTAGGGTTTATGGTTGTTGTCCTGATTGAAAGAAATCAACACGAGTCCCTATTGCCATAGAAATTTTCCAAAACAGACCTTTATAATTGATTCAGTGTATCTTGGTATGAAGGAGGGGAAATAGAGGATACAATTATTATAGCATGTCTTATAGACCTTCAGACAAGTAGCAGAGTTAGGATGTTCATCAGAGGATGTGCAAATGCTTTGTTTTCTTCGGGGCATTGACTTTGATTAGACGTTGACTTCTTTCATAGCAAACATCATAAATCAGATTCAAATGATCAGATGGTTGATGTGATTATCAGAGGCAAATGATCACTTCCTTGTTAAGCTTATTAGAGGCAAATGAGCAGAGCATAGTTGCGTTCAACAGAGGCAACTAGAACATAACATATCATGTAAATCTAGAGTTACTAGAACCAGAGCATTGCTTGCATTAACATAGTCAACTGAAATAGAGTGTCACTTGCATCACTAGAGACGTGTGTTAGAGTGCTTTCATCATATTTAGAAAGCGGAGTAAACTGAAATCTTGTTGTTGTTTTGTCTTAGTCCAATCATCAAAGGATATGACATAAAAACCTATATAATCACTTGATCTGAGACGTGAGCCCTTAATCAAAACGTTGGTGCATTAAATTGTTCCCACAAATGATTTTGTTATTATCAAAATAAGTAAGGGTCGTAGTTTTTCAAACAAACTTTGTTATAATAGGGATGCTATATTTGTTATGTGATGTTCTTTGTACTCTACACTACTAGAAATTTGAGTTTTACCTGCGGATTTTCCTTCGGATTTAAGCAAAAAATCTGCAGAAACACTCGTTACCTGCGGATTTCCTAGCGGAACCATATCCCCACGTAAAACATTCGTGGGTAATTGTTTCCTGAGGATTTCAGAATCCACGGGTACAATACCTGCGGATAAATCTGCAGGAAAAGTAAATATAATCCGCAGAAAACAGTAAACAAACTCAAGGCATTTTCTTACGACGTTTCATGCAGAAATATCTGCAGTACTGTTCCTACAAATATGTTTCGCATACAAATCCGCAGGTATATCCAAATTTTACCCCAAAAATTTTTTCGCATGAAATTCCGCAGGTAATTTCGTATTAAAGTTATTTTCAACGAAAAATCCAAAGATATTTGCTTAAATTTCCACCGTAATCGAGTTTTTCTAATTTTTTTATTTATATGAAAATTTTAACTAAAAATATATGAAAAATTATTATAAAATACATTTTTTAAATATTTAATATTAGTCTTTAGTTGAGATATTATTGCAATAGGCCAAAAAAAATATATATGAGGTGCACAAATCATAACTACATATTAGTTAAAGTATGATTCAACTATAGCAATACTCCTAAACAAAATTTATATCATGTTCGCAAATCATAACTAAGTTTAGATATTGTTGCAGAGATCCATAAAGCTATTTCATATCAAACATTCCAATCAAAACACAAAATGTTGAACTTGAATGAAGCTTTTCACCAAGGCTTCCATTTTCCAAAGCTCAATTGTGAAATCATCATTGACCTCTCATTCTCATTATAATCTGCAGGAAGAAAAGAAACCAGAAGAATATTATTACACTTAGAAGATTCTGCTACATACTTCTCTGACAAAAACTGATCAGCAGCAAAATTAACTGTGCTTACTGTCAATCTCCCTGAGATTACGAATGGCAGCATCAAGTTTTGCCCGCATTACATCTCTAGAAACCAACATAAATGAATATAAAAGACTATTAGATAGACCCAGCATAAAGGAAGAACCAATGAAACGGGTATAACAGAAATGACTAATTTTGCATTCATTACATGTTTGGTTGGATACCAACCTGATGATCAACGTAAGCACAACCTCTTCTAATGAGCTCCACGGCTAATTCATATAGTTCTTGGAAATAATCGCTTGTGTAAGTAATCTGCACAAGTGTAAAGCTGTTAAACATCTAAAAAGCTAGGTTGGATAATTTCCACACAATCAACAAAAAAGGTGCAAACAAACATACCTTGAATGGTTTCCATCCCATCCACTGGACAATTTCTTCAATGTGATCAATATACTCCTTTTTTCTGCTTCAGGATTTGTGTCATCATACCTGGAAGTGCCAAAAGCTATAAAACTTAGAACAAATAACTGTATATTAAATAACAAATCACAGGGATCTGATGAAGCTTTGTAAGGCATTTTATAGCTTTTAGTAATAGCTAAACATGAAAAAGTGAGAAAACGTCAAGTCTGAGGGAAGTACAAGTATTGTATGAATACATCATTGATGAATGGTATGTATATATATCGGAACTTCAAATCTTTAGGCTTTTGAATTATGATACGTCAAAGTGGATGTGGATGTGTAATATAGGTCAAGGCTTTATCAGCATAACATGAACTAATATGTGTATACTTTATTCTATTTCCCTTTCACAAATGCACAAAATGTTACACCTGCTCATTCTATATTAATATTGGTCAAAATACTATTAATTCACTGCAGGTTGAAAATAATTTCATAAGATAGGTCAACCTGGTGCCTGAAATGTAACGAGTTAAAGAGGGAAAAACAAGTCAAAGGTAAATAAATGACTTCAGTAACAAAGGAAACGAGAGTCACACGCGAACTGCTGAAGTTGTTTCTACCATCACCAAACAACACCACAAGCTTAAAGTGTTGAGGTCAATTTTATATACAAAAAAACTGAGTTCTATGTAACATACCAACACCACATGCTTCTTCAAATTTTTTCAAATCAAGGTTCTCCGAACCCGTGGTAGCAAGAAAAGCTAGTGTTGCATCTAACTGCGCAATTGTTTTCACCTGCAATGATAATCTTTGTGAGGAAGAGAATACTTCCAGTGTAAAAATTCGCCCAAACCAATTGACAACCAACAAGTACAAAAAACAATATCCAATCATACAAGAACACGAAATAAAGTGATGATGTATCAATTGTTAAATGATTTAGCCAACAGAGAAATTGTAAATGAAGTCTACACAAGAATTTTTCAAGACTGATAAGTGGATCCTTGGAATCCAATGGATAGAATAAAGCAGCATCAATTACCTTTTCTCTAAAGAAAGAACTCTCCAAGATCGCTACAACGTGCTTATTAAATCTACCAATTCCTTTTTCAATACTACAAATGTTAAATCAAACACATTATAAATAAAGAGCTAACAAATACTATTCAATAGAACCATCTTCCTCTTGATCTTCATATTCACCATCGTCGCTGAAATCATCTTCTTCATCCTCATCATCTTGCATCACAGGCAAATTAACTTCTTCACCATAAACTGAATCATCTTGTAAGTTATCAATTGGGTCATCTTCAATTGTTGCATTAACTTCTGACTCTTGCACTTGAAAAGCAACTTCTAAAGTATGCCTATCATCAACAACCCCTCTCGGCTTTGTCTTCATAACTACCAACCAATCAACTCTTTGGCGCCCAGGATAAGGTGAATAGTAAACTTGAGTTGCAGCTTTTGGAAAAATAAAAGGATCAAATTTACCGTATTTTCTCCCTTTTCGTACTTCTACAATCTTGTACTGATTATGTATCCTCATCCCACGACTTGAAGGGTCGAACCAATCACAGTAAAATAAAATTAGCTTTCGTGTTGCTTGACTTCGCCATTCAAATTCTAGAATCTCTGTAACAACACCATAATAATCATTTGAGGTTTCACCTTGACCAATTCCACTAACACATACTCCACTATTATATGTTATTTTGCCTTCACCCCAAGAAGTTGTGTTGAATTGGTATCCATTCACATTATAAATAGGCCATGACTTTGCTAGTCTCAAGGGTCCTCTTGCCAAGTCATACAAGTCAGGGTTCTGCATCCTAAGTTTGTGATTCTTTGTCACCTAGTCACATAGAGAAATTCATATAACTTAGGTTAAAGCAATTTGTACATCTTTTTTTTAACCCAAATAAGATTGAATAGTCTAAATAAGTGCTTACATATTCTTGAAACCATCGCGGAAAGTCAACTTCTATTTGTGTATCAATGACATTGTCATTGAGATCTCCGTACATACTTTTCAAACTTTGTACATACATCCTATACAAGATATTTAAAAAAAAATTAGATGTTGTTGTTTGTTGAATAATGGAGATATATTTGATATATTAATACTTACTCAATGAATTGCTTAACCTCGATGCAATTTAAGAGAACATGCAATTGGGCAGCCGCCAATTCTTTATCATTGAGCCACCTATCACTGCATTTTCCACTTGTTTCGCCATGTAAATTTTCAAAGATAGACAAAGTTTGTATCACATGGTCTTGATGAGTCCTCTTATTTAGGCCAACTGTACTTGCAGATTGGTCAAGAGGCACAAAATAATGGGAACTGAAATAGGTTGTCTCTTGCACCAAATATGCTTCACAAATACATCCTTCCACATTTTTTTTTTCACGGTTTTTTTAATTTTATTTATAAACCTTTCAAATGGATACATCCAACGATATTGAACTGGCCCACCCAACTTAGCTTCAAAAGGCAAATGAATCGGTAAGTGCTCCATAGAGTCAAAAAATGCAGGTGGAAAGATACGCTCCAACTTACATATTATTAAAGGAATGTTTTGTTCCATTTGTAATAAGTGACCTTCTCGCAACGTTGTTGAACATAAGTCTCTAAAGAATTGACTGAGTTCAGTTAAGGGTTTCCATATTGGTTCAGGAAGAGCACAAAAAGCTATTGGAAGTAGACATTCCATGAATATATGACAGTCGTGGCTTTTCATCCCAAAGAGTCTTTTATGTTTTGTATCCACACATCTACCTAAATTGGAAGCATAACCATCAGACATCTTTAATCCCTTCACCCATTCGCACACACCATTTTTCTGTTCATTTGTCAAACAAAACTTGGCTTTAGGTTTGGTATAGTTCCCATTAGGATTTTTTTTCAGCAACAACTCCTTTTTATGACAATACTCTGCTAAGTCCAATTGTGCCTTCTCATTGTCCTTAGTTTTCTCTTTGTTGTCCATAACTGTATGAAATACATTTTCAAAGACATTCTTCTCTATATGCATAACATCAAGATTATGCCTCAATAGGTTGTGTCTCCAATAAGGCAAATCCCAAAATATGCTTCTTTTGGTCCAATTGTGCAAAATTCCGTAGCCAGGAACAATGCATTGCCTTGTGTCAGTTATCTTGGGAATTCCATAAACATTTTCCCACACTTGTTCACCACTTAACATAGGAGGAGGCTCATTTTTATCAATTCTATTCTTATAAAAGGCAACCTTGTTTCTTCTAAACGCATGATTATGAGGTAAAAATTGTCGGTGGCAACCAAACCAAGACGTTTTCCTTCCGTGTTTCAATGTAAAAGCTTTTGAATTTTCCTTGCATGTCGGACATGCTAATCTTCCAGCAGTACTCCACCCAGACAACATACCATAGGCTGGAAAATCATTTATTGTCCACATCAATGCAGCTCTCAATTGAAAATTTTGCCTCTTTGAGGCCGTCATCATACATAGCTCAGGAGGTAGGTTATATGGTATGACAATTACTGACCAACAAGAATATGGTGTGGCTGATTGGCTAAAAGGGGTGAAGCCATCAGCACACAGACCAAGTCTAACATTTCGAGGTTCTGAGGCAAATCCAAGATATACTTGGTCAAAGTGTTTCCATGCTGCTCCGTTTGAAGGATGACACAACACACCTTCTTCCCTACGATTTTTGAAGTGCCACCTCATGTGCTCTGCAGATCTCGGAGAAGCATATAATCTTTGCAAGCGAGGGGTGAGAGGCAAGAAATGCAATCTCTTGCGAGGAACTTCCTTAGAGTTTCTCCTATGTACATTTTTTGCTTTATATCGAGGCTCATTACAAAACTTGCACTCCTTCAAATTTATGTCATCTTTATAATAAAACATACACCCATTAATGCAACAATCTATCTTGATCTTGGATAAACCGAGTCCGGCCACAAGTTTCTTTGTTTCCCTAAAGCTTGAGGGAATTATATTCTCAGGGTGACTTGACTCTTTCATAAACTTCATCACGTCATCGAAACAAGCCTGTGACATGTTGTGTTTAGATTTTAAACCCAACATTGTAATAGAGGTAGACAACTCTGTTGTATTTTTACATCCAGGCCATAGTGGTTGTTGAGCAGAATTCAACATTTTATAAAACTGGTCAGCTTCCATATTTGGAGGTTCCTCTTGATTTTGAGGACAATGTTGCTCACGATTAAGGCCAGCAGCATCATACACCATGTCTTGGTGTCTATCATCACAATCATAACACTGATGGTGACTACTACTACTATCAGGCGCATCCATGTATGTTTCGTCGTAGTCGTCATCATGAACATGACAGACTTCCTCTCCATGGGATGTCCATTCCCAATAGTTGGGTGTAAAACCCTTTTGATGAATGTGAACATTAACTACATCTGGGGTCAAATGATTTTCATTTTTACACAACTTACATGGACATCTTATTACACCTTCATTCAAATATTTGTCTTGCAAACAAGCAAATTGAATAAACTCTTCCACACCCTTTAAAAACTCAAATGCATATGCTTTTCGACCGGGAAGAAGCCTGTTGTACATCCATGTCCTGTGTATAGGAACTTCCATTTTCTATACACATGCAGTCTTTGATATTATAAACTATATCTAATTAAAATTCCTAAAATGTTGCACTTTTATGATATATTTAATTTCCAAAGGTAATATTATGTGTATACCTGTATATGTTCTTGCCACAGCAGCGGTCTAAAACTGATTTCAATATTCGTAGTTTATCAGGTATTGTACCTTACAAAAAAAGTCAAATAAAAAAGTGCTATTATTGTCATTACATATAGTTATAGATTATAGATATATAGTTATTTTTAGATACTATTAGTAAGAGAAATATCCAGTTAAATAAATTTGATACATAAAGTATTTGTTCAAAACTGCAACAAGGGAAAATTAATGACTTGAACATAAACTATGAGCTGAATTATACAATAATCACTAATTAGAGCACATCAAGGTCCCTTAAGATTCCAGCTGGTTACTCATACAATTATTGACAAAACCAAAGTCTCAGTACATAAAAATTAGGAATTCTCAACAGAAAGAAACAAATTTATACTCATTAATTTACCATAGGAGAAGTTAAACTCGCCTAACTACATGAAGAATCTCGAATTTACCTGGATTGAGATACATTCCCAGCCATAAGTTCCAGTTGGCGGCTGCACAAAGTCAAATCTGCTACATGATCTCAAATTTATAGACAAAGGAAAAAAACTGTCAATATTCAATTACAATTGTCAGTTTGTCACATATTACTCAAAAATGAGTTTCTTTTCTGAAGGGTGAATATGATTATGAGGACTGAGAAGGCAAGGTTAAAATGGAAGACTTATTCATGTACGGCTGCAGTAAAAAAAAAAAAAGCAAAAGCTACTGTAGTCAAGAAATCAGCACCATTACAAAAATCATATGGCTCACATTGCACCTTTATCAAATTTGATTTAATACACAAACCCGAAATGTGGGCAGATCGATCTATCCAACCAAGCAATTTCCTGACTAAAAAACGTGTGATTCTTTGATTATAGGGAATCCACGTTCAAGATTAACGTACTTTAAATATCACAATGATATTTTGTCTCCAGAAAGCAGTGAAATTATGGCTGCTTCCAGATGTGTTATGTTTATTTGCATCTGACGCTAATGCAATAGATATTTAAGCAATAAAGATCGCTCAAACCTTTCTTTTTATGGTTATAGAAAAAGCTAAAAGAGGTAATTTAAAGATAACATCAGCCACAGCTATTTCATCTATTGAATTACGAGTGTATGATTATATGGCCTCAATTAATAATTGGAAATATCAATACTGTAAAGATCTAGCTTCATATTATATTCCCATTACATTACAAGTAATAGTGTAGGATGAATGATCATACTAAGCAGACAATATCCTATTGAACTGAAAGAACACCATAAAAAACCACAAATATTAACATCTATGTAAACCTATATTTTGAAGCATGTTGTGAGACCGGAAGGACTATCTTATACTGACCAAAAGCCTTGCAAATAAATAAAGTAGTACTAGACAAACATTATAGCCTGTACCTGAAAGTCCAACAAAACCAAGCTAAACCAAACAGCAAAGTGGAAAAACACCTGCCAAATTATTGAAATTGGGTTAAACAATTCGGTTTGTTCTCTACATCAACACTCCAGCACTCACGTTGAAATGCAGGAAAAAGGACAGACCCAAAATTCAAATTCAAACCTCTCCTACTATTATTTAGTGAACAGTGTCTTATATTAATTTAGAGATAGAATTAATAATTAGCATCAATTTGACAAGAAAACGTATTATTGACTGAAATAATTGCATATAGAGTGTTGATACAAAACACAACAACGCATATACTCAACTTAAAACAATCGAGGTCTAACAAATTAAGTCCAAATAATATTAGCAGATACAGACAAGTAAGAAAACCACATAAAAAAAGAGAGTTTCACAATCAAAGCCTCATTTGAATCCGGTAATGTCATATGAATGTCCCTTCACCAAGTAGGTTCTCCCTGTAGACAGGGGCTTGGCTCCTAAACACCTCAATAATTTGGATATTATAATCATAGACAAATGTGAAGCATCTGATTAACATACTATCATAGATCTAAGATGAAGAAACAATCAAAATAAGCCAATGAGATTAAGGTATCTATAACATACAATGAGATTTTTCAGAAGCAGAACTGGCATTAAAGCTGAACAAATTGTCCTCGTAGCCAAATATCATAGTAAAAAGTTGAAGAAAAAGAATGAGTGAATAAACCAATATCAACTCTATGTACATAAATAAATAATTTTTGGCTCATATTAAGAAATTCAACCATTTATTCCGATACGCGAATTTCCACAAAGAAACATGTAATTTTAAGAATTATTGAATTACCGTAATGATAATTGATAACTGAGGAGTTGAAGTGTTGACGAGATGCGAGTATTGGTGATTGAAGTTAGAAACAAGATGAGATCAAGTTAGAAACATCATTTCCTAAACCCTAAGCAAAGTTAATATCAGCTTCAACTTGTGCTTTCTGCTGCTTTCATCTTGTGCTATCTGTGTATTATGAGATTAAGTACTATTGTGTTGTTTTCTATTTATCTTTCTATCTAATTTTGAAGTTGATTCAAATATATGCTTCATGCCCTCATTATGTCATCATGAGACACATATTTTGCTATGATAATATAATATGTTTGCAAATCATTTAGCTTTGGTACTATGTTCGTTATCTTATGCTCTAATACACTTATATCTATCAAAGACAATTGGATTCCTCCTGACCATAAAGATTTTAAACTTCAAAGTCCGATTGTGGGACTGCATGCCGATGCAACAATATCAGAGCTGATATTAGTCTAGACATGAACTACCCCTCTATGTCGCTCTACTATGGAAGATATTGATCATTTGTTTATATAGTACCTAGCTGGCTTGGCTGTTTGATTTTCGGCCACCTTCGGTTTACATGTTCCAAACCAGCAGGACACTAACGACTATTTTTACAATTGTTTCAGATGGAATTTGAAATCATATTCTTCTCATGCGTAAAAGACAAAAGAGAAAAGAGATAGAAGGGAGAGAGTGATTGAGAAAAGGAGAATAAGAGAAATTCAAGCCCAAACCAAACCAATACCAACTTCAGAATCCAATGGATAATACTTCTCTTCCTCGTTGCAAGTATCTTTTCTCTGCTATTCTAGCTATGGAACCTTCAGAATGCTTAATCTCTCATGCCAGGTACTCTTTCTCACTTTCTCTTTCTGCTTCTTTAATACTTCAACTTACTTTATGTGCCATTTCACTTTAGGGCATGTGGCGGAGGCTCAATTACTCACCAAGTTCAACAATTCATCTTGGACCATTGCATTTCCAAACCTGTAAATTTCATTTCTCTACTCTCTTTCTCTTTTTCATTTTCTATAGCACTGCATTGCTGTCAAACTCATCCAATTAATTAATTGTTTAATGCTATGCTTAATGCATTGCAGAGTGATTTTTATGCGCCTTACTTGAACAATTTTCTTAAGAAGCTTATCACTCAAATTGAGTCTGATCATGGCACTGTCTTGGACCAATTTTACGAACTCTATGCTCACTACATTACATCATCTAAGGTTTATTTTAATAAACTTTTAATAACCCTCCTTTTTCTACCTGCATGTGGTTGGTTAGATTTTTGAGATTTTTTTCTTTTTTGTTCTAATAGGATGGTGTTAGTTTAGGCAAAAGAGATTCAAGAATCGTTAAAAGAATTTCTTTTCTTTTTCCTGATGGTAAACAATAATTCAGATGATGTTTCTCTATTCGTTATTATAATTTCGTATTTCTTTTGACTTACTTTTGGTTGGTAAATGGTATTTCTAGGCTGTTTTGATGTACAAAAATGTCCGCCCTCAAGGGTACTGGCTTTACTGGCTTTTCCATTGCAGTGTTCTCTAAACATGCTTGAAGGTGATACTGGGTAAGCTCATATTTTATATCTGAAAAACTTTTCATATAGTATGCAACATTTCAGGATTGTCATGTTGCTGCTAATAGTAGTGAATTTGTTTATTTGGACGCTTGTTTGTTTGTGTATAGGACAACTTTTTCAATGAATTCGACAATGCTAATGATTTGAACATTTGTTGGGATTTCTCTCTCTCTCTCTCTAGTTTGGTTTTAATATTTATTCACTTAAATGTGTTTCTTCCATGTGTTTGTTAGTATACTTGTATAGCTCAATTACCTTCTGAAAGTTGGTATTGGTTTGGTTTGGGCTTGAATTTCTCTTTTTCTCTTTTTCTCAATCACTCTCTCCCTTCTATCTCTTTTCTCTTTTGTCTTTTACGCATGAGAAAAATATGATTTCAAATTTCATCTGAAAAAATTGTAAAAATAGTCGTTAGTGATATTTTGATTGAAAAAAAAAAGACGAGTTTTTGTCTTGTGTTTGGTTTGGAAATAGATATGAATTTTATATAGGATCATTTTATATAGGATCCAATTATCAGTCTACACAAGAATTTATGCTGGTTTCTAGAGATGCAATGTGGGCAGAACTTGATGCTGCCATTTGTAATTGCAGGGAGATTGACAGTAAGCACAGTTTATTTTGATGCTGATCAGTTTTTGTCAGAGAAGCATGTAGCAGAATCTTCTAAGTGTAATAATATTCTTCTGGTTTCTTTTCATCCTGCAGATTATGATGAGAATGATAGGTCAATGCTGATTTCACAAATGAGCTTTGGAAAATGGAAGCCTTGGTGAAAAGCTTCATTCAAGTTCAACATTTTCTGTATTGATTGGAATGTTTGATATGAAATAGCTTTAGGGATCTCTGCAACAATAACTAAATTTAGTTATGATTTGCGATCATGATATAAATTTTGTTTAGGAGTATTGCAATAGTTGAATCATACTTTAATTAATATTTTATTTTGATTTGTAAACATGATATAAATTTTGTTTCGAGGTATTGCAATAGTATTTCAATTAAAAATTAATATTAAATATTTAAAAAATGTATTTATAATAATATTTTTATATATTTTTAGTTGAAGTTTTCATATAAATAAAAAAATTAGAAAAACTCAATTACGGTGGAAATTTAAGCAAATATATGGATTTTTCTTTAAAAAGAATTTTAATACGAAATTACCTGCGGAATGTCATGCGAAAAGAATTTTGGTGTAAATGTGGATATGAATGCGGATTTGTATGCGAAACATATTTGTTGGAAGATATATCTGTAGGAAATGTCGTAAGAAAATGCCTTGAGTTTGGTTTATATTTTCTGCGGATTTTATTTATTTTTCCTGCGGATTTATCCGCAGGTATCTTACATGCGGATTCAAAAATCCTCAGCAAACAATTATCCACGAAGGTTTTACGTGGGGATATGATTCCGCTAGGAAATCTGCAGGTAATGTGTGTTCCTGCGGATTTTTAGCTTAAATCCGCAGGTAAAAAGCTTATTTCTAGTAGTGTTAGATGAAATGGATCTAAACAAAGAGATCCTATCTCAAAACTATGCAGAGGCTTTTAAACTATAGTTAAAGATTTTATAAAGAAAGGCAGTTATTTAGCATCTTCTCCATCTTAAATCTGATCATAGACTTCTCTTGTTCTTACACAAGCCTAGATGAACCAATAACCAATGAAGGCCATTTAGATTTGAAGCACCATGGGTGTATCGGTCATATTTTTGTGCAACAACAATGGGGTTCACGAAGGCTTGTTGAGTGATGAAATCACGAATTTGAAGGATGAGTAAAGATTTGGAACAAGAAAGTTTTAAGAAGTGATAAAGCAAAGAATTCGAAAATCATCAAAGGGCTAAGCTTTATTGATAAGCAAAGGAGTTGGCACTCATCAAGCGGCTAGGCTATATTGATACTACCTGAGACTGTCCCTTGGTCTGTATATTGGCACAAGGTTAGAATTCTAGCTCTTCCAGAGTGGTATTTCACTGATGGCTCCGACCCCCCCGCAAGGAGGCCTTCTTTGCCTTCCACCTAAGCTGCGCAGGAAAAGCCCAAAGCCAATCCCAGGGAACAGTGAAGCTTCATAGGGTCTTTCTGTCCAGGTGCAGGTAGTCCGCATCTTCACAGACATGTCTATTTCACCGAGCCTCTCTCCGAGACAGTGCCCAGATCGTTACGCCTTTCGTGCGGGTCGGAACTTACCCGACAAGGAATTTCGCTACCTTAGGACCGTTATAGTTACGGTGTCAATTTCACACGCTAACTAATTATTGACCTCAACTCATATGTTAGAGGAGCCAAATTTTTTTATAACTTTAAAGGCCCAAAAAAGAAAACTCCAAAGTATAAAAACTCCTAATTTTTTGTCGGCTTAGTGGGGTCTATAGGCCCACTTTTACAAAAAAAAACAATATGTTTTTGAAAAAAATTTCAAAATATTTTTTTTGATTTTTTTTTCGAGAAATTAAATTTTTACAAAAAAGTTTTATATAAAAAAAAATCAAAATTTTTTTTCAATAAAAAAATGTTTACAATTATTTTTTATTTTTTCTCGAATTTTTTTTATTCGAGAAAAAAAATCAATTTTTCAAAAAATAATAATTTTTTGATTTTGCTCACAAAATTTTTCAAGAAAAATAAATTTAAAAAAATTTTTCAAGAAAAATAAATTTAAAAAAAATTTTCAAAAAAGTATTTGAATTAACAAAATATTGGACCTACAAGTCCTCTCACTTATGTTCAATTGGGGGTCTAATATTAGAGACTTAGTAGGAGATTTTTTAGATGAGACTTTGAAGTTTTATTAACAACTCTACTAATGTGTGAATGGAGTATCAGACTATGCCAGTGATAACAATTTAGTAAGTGCATCAAATCGTATAAGTAATCATAGTAAGAAAAAAAAAATCATCTTTCAGAGATTGTGTTTAATCTATTTCTTATCATGATTGTCACTCTGTAATTAAAAATTAAGTTATTCATTCATAAATCCAGTTATTATTCGAAAAATCATTTGACTTTTAACGAAATGTAAAAACAAAATCAATAATTAGTAAGATTTTACTTATCTTATGATTGAATTTTAGATTACTATAAGACATACTCTCTAGAAAATTATATGATCAAAAATAAGTAACTTAGAGACTTAGCTTGATATATAGTTTGTAACTTTATACATTAATAAAAGTATATTAACTTAACCATACATTATTTAATAAATAAATTGAAGTTATTTCATAAATACAACAACAACTTAATAATATACACTATAAAAAAACAACTTATATATATAATATATTAATTTAACATTTAGTATTAACGAAGCTCATTTTTTTTTTCGACTAACTAAATAATTATTCTCGACCCTAAAATATAATATATTAAATAAGTGATATTTTTTTGTTGAATTATTATATAAGTTATATCTTATATTAAAAACAGTCTTTGATATTGATTCTAACAGTAGAGCTTCATGTAGCCACACAAATTACACTTCACAATCACACTAAAGTCTAAAACTATTCATTTACTAAAGCAAGCAATTAATGTTTTCAATTATTCTTATGAATACAACTACTTTGTTAGTAAGTGACTTCAAATAACAATAAGGTTTATATATTTGTATTGATTTTAGTAACTTGTTTAATTATATCAAAATAAATTATATACATATGTAATTAGTATCCCAATCCGGGTGGGTGTTGAAAGTTAATTAGAGAAAGACAGTATAAAAATTAAGATAAATAAATGTTATTAAATTGGATTCACATGGATCAACTTCAATTATTTTTTGATTTTTTTTTTAATAACAAGGAATATAGTAATTACATGTTCATTATTTTAATAGGTTTAATATGAATATAGGTTTAAATGTTTTCTTTTTCTCTTATGTTTTCTTTTCTCTTATGGAAATTTTGTTGGCAAAGGTTAAATTATTCCATTTTAGTCCCAACTTTTTAGAAATTATTTTGATGGGGATACAGTTTAATCCTAATGTAGTCTTTGATAATACCTAAACTATCCTCACATATTCTTTGCATGGACAAAGTAGTCCCTCTTTTAAATCTGACATAGGTGCTAATGGTGTAACAAAGGGTATGCTTATGTTGATATCTTTTAAAATTGTATCATCCTTATCAATTACTAAGGCTTATGTTGATATCTTTTAAATTGTATCATCCTTATCAATTACATAGTAAAAGAGCTTATGGATCTTAAAATCATTAAAGTTTAGCGATTTTATATATAAGGATGAATGTCACACTTCTTGAGATCAGTCGTTATTAATTATTATTTTTCGAATTTCTTTTGATTTATTATATGATTGCATATATGGAGAATTTTATGATATTTTATTCTCCTCATATTATTATTATTATTATTATTATTATTATTATTATTATTATTATTATTATTATTATTTTAAGAGTTCTATTCTG
>JBBPBP010000004.1:45021941-45198242 GCA_037974735.1 Cicer chorassanicum | reverse complement strand
TATGATAAAAGTCTACCATTAATTTTAAAGGGTCATATTCACTTAAATTGAATTCAAGAACTATTTTTATATCTAATTAAATTTTGTAGCACATGAAAGACTCATTTAACATAAAAGATGTGTTACAACATATTTGTATAGCTCACTTGATAATGATGCTTATATGAAACTCCATGAAAGAAATTTATTTTCGTCAGATATAAAATTCATACTTTTGAAAATACGACTTAATCAAAATGAATAAGTCTCTTATCTACTCAAACAATCTATGCATGTTGTATAATATTCTTAGTCAATATTTTTAAATAAGAGATGTGAGAATGACATCATTTGTCAATTTTTAAGAAAATATTTGAAAATAAATTTGTTATAATTGATGTTTATGTTGGTGATATAAAATCAGAAATCCTGAATAGCTTATGAATTATTTTGATATTACAAATTGAGTATTTGAAGAATAATATTTTTATAAATCAATAAGCTTAAACAGTAAAAGTGCTAATATTGTTCTACATGGACAAATAGATTTGTTATGTAGTTCGATGAGAACTAATTGATCATGAAGTATCATATATTAGTTCAATTGAGGACAATAATTTATCTTATTAATTATACATATTATGGTATATTATTTGTTTTTAATATATCATCACATATTTAATTTGTTATATGAGAGATCAAGTTGTTTGTCAAATCTTCACAATGAAATTTGAGCACTACACATAGAAGTTTGACCATGCAAGAAACTTATATCCATATAATAATAGCCCAATTGAAAGAAATATACCCTTACAAAGTCATCATCAAATGAAACTTTTAAACAACTATTATAGAAGATTGATATTTGTAAGACATGTAGTTTTAATTTGTACTTTTTGTTTTTGATGTGTTTTTATGTTGAATTTTGAGACTTTTTAGCCAATTTTATTGGTATTTCGAATGTTAAATGCCAATGATATTTTTATGAGACCCGTTTAAAATTATTTGGCGAGAAATAATTTAATTACGTTGCGGAAAATTTATTACCGGACTATTTTGTTAAAAATATCTTTAATTGCTAAAAAATTTACTTATCAATGAAGTTGCAATGAGAATAGATATTTTTATCAAAATAGTTGAGGTGTGTGTAAGAATATTTAGATATTTATTGATTTGGTTTAATTATAATATATATATATATAATATTATAATATTATTATTGTAAGTAATAATATATATATTATATTAGTTAGCAGGTTATTAGTTAGTATATAATATATATGTTAGTATATATATACATATATATAGTATAAGTTATATATATGTATATAGTTATTATATAGATAGAGAGAGAAAGGAAATCAGAACCCACGCCATTATGCTTCTCGCTCACGCTGCATCCTTTTCCTTTTCTTTCTCCACTCCTTCCTTTTCCTTTTCTTCTTCTGGCATTCAAAACCAAAACAAAAAAAAAAAAATCAAAACTCATAAATACAAAACCTCCATTTTTTTTCTAGATCTAAGCTTCATCTCGCGAAGTAACAGAAGAGAAAGTTGCTCATCTCCACGCTGCGGTGCTAGTGAACTAGTTTTCGAAGTGACGTGCGAACAAAATATTTTATCGGAATTTATCGCGGTACCGTAATCGGTTGTTTAAGCTATCGTTAAGGTAAGGGCTCCTTCCAAATTTTTAGCTTGCATATAAAATTTTATATGTGTATTTATGGAGTTGGAATTTGGTGAAATTGATGTGTGATTTTGTAGAAGTTGAATTTAATTGATTTATGTGTGTTTTGAGGAAATTAAATTTAAGGTGTTTATGGTTAAAAATTTAGAGATTTAAATTTGTGATTTGTGGTTAAAAATTTAGAGATTTAAATTTGTGATTTATGGTTAAAAATTTAGAGATTTAAATTGATGATTTATGGTTGAAAATTTTGGAGATTAAATTTGGTGGTTTATGTTTGGAAATGTGGAGGTTTGAATTAATGTTGAATATTTGATTGTAAAAGTTTGGTGTGTGAAAAAGATATAATTTTTGGGAATTCTGTTGTGGTTGGATAAATGTTAGTTGTGAATAAATTGTTACAAATATTTATGTTTATGTAGTTAGCTCCTTGAGTCTCGAAAAGGAATCGAGGTTGTTGGCACCGAGTTAGCGTTGGGAGAACTCTGAGATATTAATGTTGTTGTGGTGATTCATTTTTGGTGTGATTGACGTGTTCATAATTAACATTATGAATTTTGAGATGTATTTTATGTGTTGGAGGAAAATGAATTTAACGTGTTTATGGGTGAAATTGTGGAAGTTGAATTTCATGTGTTTGAAATGTGGAGTTGTGAACACGGATGAGTCACGATTAAATTTGGCGTGAAATTTTGGAAGTCGAATTGATTGCATTTGTCGTGTTTGATGTTTGGATTTGCAGAAAATGAATTTAAGGTGTTTTATGTGAAATTGTTTTGATGTGTTTGAGGAGTGATTTGAGGAAATAAATTTGGTGCAAATGCATGTTTGCAATTATGAAAATTAATGGGTGTATTGTGGTTGAAATAGGACGAGTTTTGAAAATGAGTAATTTGTAGTGATTTGGTGTGGATTTGTGGAATTTTGGATTGTTGTATTTAATGTGGTTTGTAGATTGAATTTGATGTGAATTTATTGGATTATGAATTAATACGTCTGAGTATGCTCTATAAAAAGTTTTTAAAAATCATTAGTGTTAAATGAGTATTAAAAAAGAGGAATCTTTTAATAGCCCGATTTTTTTTTGTTACAAATTCAAATTCATAATAAAGAATAAATACCTTTGGATAAAATATTTAAGTCGTATCACAACGACAAAAGTCAACAATAATTACAAACAGCGGAAACAGTTTTGAAATGAAAATCCAAAATATTTAAAACAGAAAAATACACTGGGGCTATGAGACCTATCCAACGTTGCTCATACCCCTGGGGTATTCTCGGCAGACACCTGTACAAAAGCACTGCCCCAAGAATTTTAACTTCCCCACGTCACATCAAAAAGTGGTACAAGGACCCATCAAAATAAAAGTCAGGCTGGCAATATATGGTATAGGTACAGTATTCCAGAATGAAATAAATACAACCAAAACAGATAGACATCTAGCCCCTATACAACCATCTAATCTGATCATGCTACAAAAAAAAAACTATAACCCAAGTGATCTCCACGCGCCCCGCAGAAATCCTTCTGACACAGCAGTGGTCAGGTAAGTCTAACTCCGTTCCCATCTCCAGAGTACTAACTGGTAGGACGATCCTGATTCCCATCTGAGGGCAAAACCCAGATTTCCACAATAATTGTAAAGGTCACCAACTGAAATTAACAAACATCATATAGCATTTAAATTTTAAATGCATAAAATAACCTTTCAACTTAACATACATCTAGAAAGGGTTTTCATATGCCACACATGCATAATCAAAGTTCACAAATTAAGTTTTTAACAAACTGCACTGTCGTATTCGAATACAGCATCCTTGTATCCGAATACAACTGTCAAAATGGCATAATTTTCAGTTTTGAAAATATTTCGATAACATTCAACGCTTACCACATAAAGTCAAACAATAACACTCATCAAATACGGCATAATTACAAACCACAATCGAGTATGTATATTCAACCATCACAGTTGTAACGGCCCGATTTTTTTTTTAAAAAAAAAAACAAATTCATAATAAAGGATAAATACATTTGGATAAAATATTTAAGTCGTATCACAACGACAAAAGTCAACAATAATTACAAACAGCGGAAACGGTTTTGAAATGAAAATCCAAAATATTTAAAACAGAAAAATACACCGGGGCTATGAGACCTATCCAACGTAGCTCATACCCCTGGGGTATTCTCGGCAGACACCTGTACAAAAGCACTGCCCCAAGAATTTTAACTTCCCCACGTCACATGAAAAAGTGGTACAAGGACCCATCATAATCAAAGTTAGGCTGACAATATATGGTATAGGTACAGTATTCCAGAATGAAATAAATACAACCACAACAGATAGACATCTAGCCCCTATACAGCCATCTAATCTGATCATGCTACAAAAAAACTACTATAACCCAAGTGATCTCCACGCGCCCCGCAGAAATCCTTCTGACACAGCAGTGGTCAGGTAAGTCTAACTCCGTACCCATCTCAAGAGTACTAACTGGTAGGACGATCCTGATTCTCATCTGAGGGCAAAACCCAGATTTCCACAATAATTGTAAAGGTCACCAACCGAAATTAACAAATATCACATAACATTTAAACTTTAAATGCACAAAATAACCTTTCAACTTAGCATAAATCTAGAAAGGATTTTCATATGCCAAACATGCATAATCAAAGTTGAAAAATGGAATTTTTAACAAACTGCACTGTCGCATTCGAATACCACATCCTTGTATCCGAATACAATTGTGAAAATGGCATAATTTCCAGTTTTGAAAATGTTTCGATATCATTCAACGCTTACCACATAAAGTCAATCAATAACACTCATCAAATACGGCACAATTACAAACCAAAACCGAGTATGTATATACAACCATCACAGTATATCAAACATGACTCGCGTGCCAAGCACCCTAATGAAATGCGTATATGCCAATGCACATGATTCCAGAATTCCAAACCAAAACCCTCCTCGAAGGGCGTAAATCATAATTGTACAGTCTCTCACAGACCAGTACTAATTATCAAGGTGCAATCTCTCACGGATCAGCACAATTTACTATCGTACAGCCTCTCACAGACCAGTACTAATTTTCTAAGCGTGCAATTACTCACAGATCAGCACGACTTACAAGAGTGCAATCTCTCACAGATCAGCACGACGCGAAAATTCCCGCAAAGATAAGATGAACCAACTATTCACATGGCATCATCTCGTGGCCCATCCCGGTTACCACTATCACTATGGCCCATCGCGGTCACCATTTACTATGAAATGCATGAGCATACTCTAACTCTTTTCACCACAACCATTAAGTAAATGCAGCTATTAAAAAATTTCCCCTTTTTAATACTCATTTAACACTAATGATTTTTCTAAACTTTTCACAGAGCATACTCAGACATATTAATTCATAATCCAACAATTCCACATCAAATTCAATCTACAAACCACATTAAATACAACAATCCAAATTCCACAAATCTACACCAAATCACCACAAATTACTCATTTTCAAAACTCGTCATATTTCAACCACAATACACCCATTAATTTCAATAATTGCAAACATGCATTTACACCAAATTTATTTCCTCAAATCACTCCTCAAACACATCAAAACAATTTCACATAAAACTCCTTAAATTCATTTTCTGCAAATTCACACATCAAACACGACAAATTCAATCAATTCGAATTCCAAAATTTCACACCAAATTTAATCTCCAAAAATTTCAACCATAATCCACACATAAATCACATCTCAAAAATTCATAATATTAATTATGAACACATAAACCACCCCAAATTTAATCTCCAAAACAACATTAATATCTCAGAGTTCTCCCCACCGCTAACTCGGTGCCAACAGTCTCGATTCCTTTTCGAGACTCAAGGAGCTAACTACATAAACATGAATATTTATAACAATTTGTTCACAACTAAAGTTCAAACTCATTTATTTGAAAATAACTCATTTCGTAACTCAAACACGTCAAAATCAATTTCTTTTTTTTTGTCAACCATTACTAACAAAATCGACTACATTAATCACATTAATTCAATCTCAACAAATCGCACACAATTCATATCAAACTACGTCTCAACCGCGTCAATTTTAAATTCCGCTAATTCCCGCATAAACGAATTAAATTCATTTTCGTCATTTTACACATCAAATACACCAAATTTCTTTTCCATAAAATCACATATAATGTCCTAAATGCAAACTAAAAGTTTGGAAGGAGCCCTTACCTTAACGATAGCTTAAACCACCGATTACGGTACCGCGATAAATTCCGGTAAAATATTTTGTTCGCACGCCGCTTCCAAAGTTGGGTCACTAGCACCGCAGCGTGGAGGTGAGCAACTTTCCCTTCTGCCACTTCGCGAGATGAAGCTTAGATCTAGGTGAAAATGGAGGTTTTGAATTGGTGGGTTTTGAATTTTTTTTTATTTTGGTTTCTGAAAGAAGAAAAGGAAAAGATAGCACTGGAGAAGGAATGCAGCGTTTCTCTCTCTCTGTTTCTGTTTGCCTTCCTCACGTTTTCTATATATATATGCTTATACTATATATATATATATATATATGTATATATATACTATTAATATAATATATATATATATATATATATATATATATTAACATATATATATTACTTACGAATTTAATAATATATATATATATATATATATATATATATTATAATTAAACCAAATCAATAAATATCTAAATATTCTTATACACACCTCAACTAATTTAATAAAAATATTTTTTCTCATTGCAACTCAATTAACAAGTAAATTTTTTAGCAATTAGAGATATTTTTAACAAAATAGTCCAGTAATAAATTTTCCGCAACGTAATTAAATTATTTATCGCCAACTAATTTTTAACGGGTCTCATAAAAATATTATTGGCATTTAACACACAACATACCATTAAAATTGGCTAAAAAGCCTCATAATTCAACACACAAAAATAATACTAAAATTGCATAAATTAGAATTTAAAACTAAGGGTCTTACATTCTATCCCCCTAAAATTAGTTTCGTCCTCGAAACTACACGTTGATAAACAACTACGGGTGTTGTTCCCTCATCTTGCTCTCCAATTCCCAAGTCGCATCTCCGGTAGTTGGGTTCCAAATCACTTTGACCAACGAAACATCCTTGTTCCTTAATCGCTTAATCTTCCTGTCATCAATTCTCACAGGTAGTACTTCGAATGACAAATTCTCCTTTAGTTGTATTGTGTCTGGTTCAATCACATGCGACGGATCTGTAAGGTATTTCCTTAATTGCGACACATGAATCACGTCGTGAATATTGGACAATATCGGAGGTAAAGCAATCCGATAAGCTACCGGTCCAATTCGTGCAGAGATCTGATATGGTCCAATAAATTTAGGAGTCAATTTCTTCGATTTCAAGGCTCTACCAACCCCAGTCGTAGGCGTAACTCTCAGAAACACATGGTCACCCTGCTCGAATTCTAGAAGTCTGCGACGCTTGTCCGCATAACTCTTCTGACGATCTTGTGAAATCTTCATTTTCTCCTTTATCTTCTTTACCTTATCTGTAGTCTGTTGCACCATCTCAGGTCCTACAATCATACTTTCACCGTCCTTATACCAACACAAAGGCGTCTGACACTTGCGCCCATATAAAGCCTCATATGGTGCCATTCCAATACTTGCGTGGAAACTATTGTTGTAGGTAAATTCAACCAACGGTAGTACATCATCCCAACTCCCTCTATCATCTAGTACACAAGCTCTCAAAAGATATTCCAAGGACTGATTTGTTCTCTCAGTCTGTCCGTCAGTTTGCGGATGGTAAGCTGAACTCAACCTTAGCTTCGTTCCCAACGCATCATGCAATGCTCCCCAAAAGTGTGACGTGAATTTTGGATCACGATCTGATACAATACTCGACGGTACTCCATGTAATCTCACAATCTCAGCAATGTAGATCTCAATTAGCTTATCTACCTTATATGTGGTCTTCACTGGTAAAAAGTGTGCGGATTTAGTCAATCAATCCACTATCACCCATATAGAATCATTCTTCCTCCTTGTTTTCGGCAATCCAGTTATAAAATCCATGGAAATGCTGTCCCACTTCCACTCAAGTATATCTAAAGGTTGCAACATTCCAGCAGGCCGCTGATGTTCCACCTTCGCTTTCTAGCAAGTTAGACAAGTTGATACATACTCCGCGACATGCCTCTTCATTCCTGGCCACCAATAATTCTGCCTCAAATCCTGATACATCTTTGTCGCTCCAGGATGAATACTCAATTTACTCTTATGAGCCTCATCTAAAATTGTTTTCCTCAGATTTGCAACTTCTGGTACACAAATTCTCCCATTACATCTCAAAATATTATCTGGCCCAATCTTGAACTCAGTCGTTTTCCCTTGCACTATTAGGTTCCTCTTCTCTTGAATTAAAGTGTCATTTTGAAAATTTGCAATGTCTTCAAGTAGTCCACTCGAAATCTTAATCATTCCGAATTTCAAAATTCCCGGTGCAACCTCTACATTCAAGTGTAAGTCTCTGAATGCTTCCCACAACTCTTGTTGTCTAGCCATCACTATTGCGGACACTGATACACTTCTTCTACTCAATGCATCAGCCACTACATTAGCCTTCCCAGGGTGGTATTGTAATGTGAAATCAAAATCCTTGAGAGTCTCCATCCATCTTCTCTGACGCATGTTTAATTCCTTCTGATCAAACAGATATTTCAAACTTTTATGGTCACTGAACACTATGAACGTGCATCCATATAAGTAATGCCTCCAGATCTTCAATGCAAAAACTACCGCAGCAAGCTCTAAATCATGAGTAGGATAGTTCCTTTCATGAATCTTCAATTGTCTTGAAGCGTAAGCTACAGCTTTCTTGTGTTGCATCAGAACACATCCCAAGCCTTGGTTAGACGCATCACAATAAACTTCATACGGTTCTTCTGGTTGCGGTAAGATCAAAACTGGTGAGGTTGTCAACTTCTTCTTTAGTAATTGAAAATTTTCCTCACATTTCTCCGTCCATGCAAACGGTTGATCTTTTCTAGTAAGTTGCGTCAACGGAGCTACAATCTTCGCAAAACCTTCAATAAACCTCCTGTAGTAACCTGCCAGTCCTACAAAACTTCGTATGTCAGTGACAGTCCGAGGCTGTTTCCAAGCAAGAACTGACTCAATCTTTGCCGGGTCCACAGCGATTCCTTCCTTAGTTATCACATGACCTAAGAAATTCACTTCCTCCAGCCAAAACTCACACTTCGACAAATTGGCATACAATTGCTTCTTGCGTAAGATCTCAAGAACTTGGCGCAAATGCTCTTCATGTTCTTCCGCAGTCCTTGAATATATCAATATATCATCAATGAATACCACAACAAATTTATCTAGAAATAGACTAAAGATTCTGTTCATGTAATCCATAAAAATTGCTGGTGCATTGGTAACTCCAAATGGCATAACCAGATATTCATAATGCCCATAACGAGTTCTGAAAGCAGTTTTCTGAATATCTCCTTCTCTTACTCGGATCTGATGGTAACCCGACTTCAAGTCAATCTTCGAAAACACCGCGGCTCCTCTCAACTGATCCATCAAATCATCAATACGCGGCAAAGGATAACGATTCTTAATAGTCGCCTTATTAAGTTGCCGATAATCCACACATAAGCGTGAGCTTCCATCCTTCTTCTTAACTAGCAATACCGGAGCTCCCCATGGTGATACACTTGGTCTAATAAATTTCTTCTCCAACAAATCTTCAATTTGGCTTTTGAGCTCATTTAATTCCAATGGCGACATTCGATACGGTGCAATCGAAATTGGTCCGGTTCCTGGATGCAAATCAATGAAAAATTCCACTTCTCTTACCGGTGGTAATCCTGGAATTTCTGTTGGAAATACGTCTGGGTACTCCTGAACAAGCACCACGTCTTCTATCTTCACATTTATCTTTGCCTCCACATTAGCCAAAGACAAAAACTCATGAGTTCCTTCTCTTAGTGACACTCCGAGTTTGTTAGCAGCTAGATACTTAACAACTTCTGGTTCGGGAAAAAGAACCAGTTTGCGAGCACAATCCAAGATCACATAATGATACGACATCCAATCCATACCGAGAATGACCTCGAGAGATTGTAGAGGTAAACAAATCAAATTAATCAAGAAATCCCTATTCTGAATAGTCACTTGACACTGAAACATGCAGTATTTACTGTCAATGTCTTAGCAGGTGTGGAAACAACCAAATCAAAAGGTAGAGGCGACACAGATAACTTCAAACGATTCACACAATCCATAGCAATGAAGGAATGGGTTGCCCCTGAATCAAAAAGTGCATTTAGAGTGTTACCTGCAATCTCACAGTCACGTTGAATCAGATTGCTAGATGGATTTCCAGCTTCAGCACTCACGCAATAAACACGTCCTCTAGCAGTAGGACGAGTAGCCCTAGTTGTATTCACAACTGGTTCCACCTTCGGAGCTCTGCAATCCCTTACAATGTGCCCTGGTTTCTGGCAATTGTAGCAAGTAAGACTCTTAGAAGTACAAGCATTAGCATAATGCCCCTCTTCCCCACATCGGAAACATCGAATCACTTGCCCCACTTGTCTTCCAAGGTTCTGGTTCCCCGGGTGATTCTGACCCCTGTTGTTGTTCTATGGTCGGTTATAAGGCTTAGCAACTTGTTTCCCTTTGTTGCCTTGATAACTCACCCGACTAGGCCCCCCTGAACTAAAGTTCCCTCCTCGGCTAGCTCTTTTATTCTTCATATCTTCCACTTCTCTACATTTTTCCACAAGAACTTGGAAACGTTGAATTCCCAAGGGTAAGACAGAATCCTGAATCTCATACTTCAATCCGGCTTGGAAACGATGACACATGAATGGTTCATCAACCTCTTCACGGAAAAACCTGAAATGTCTCGATAACGATTCAAACCTAGCGGCATATTCGCCCACGGTCATATTACCTTGATGAAGTTTTAGAAAATCATCACCCAGCTTAGTCCCGGTACTCATCGGGAAGTATTTGTCTAAAAAATTCCTTTTGAATGACTCCCAGTTCACCTCCTCATAAGTTGATCCATCAACAACCGTGTACTCCTCCACCAATACTCAGCAACCCCTAGCAGCAGATAAGTGGCATAGTTGACCTTCACTCCCGCCTGACAGTTAATCATCTCAAAGATCTTTTCCACTTCTTGGATCCACTGATCCGCTTTCTCTGAATTCTCATCACCCCTAAACTTGGGAGGATTGTAACGACGAAAGTCCTCTAATCCCCTTGACTCAGCAGCACGGATCTCTCTTTCCCTCTTCTCCAGATCCCGTAGAGTCTTTGCAGCTGTCTGTGCAGCAACAGAAGCTGCCATGTTATTCATTGCTTCAGCCATTTGATCATCCCTATTGACGTTGACCCTTGCAACGTCGTTCCTTCTTGGAGGCATTGTTTCCTATAAAACCAACATCAATAAGAAATTTTAACACCCTTTAGAAGAATTCCAAAAGACAACATTCGACCTCAACAACTCAACACTACACCGAACCCGACACTCGGACAAATCACCCCGACGCATGATCAGATGACAACCCCCAACCTACAGGTTAACCTATAATCTATAACCAAAGCTCTGATACCACAATTGTAACAGCCCGATTTTTTTTTTTTTTAAAAAAAACAAATTCATAATAAAGGATAAATACCTTTGGATAAAATATTTAAGTCGTATCACAACGACAAAAGTCAACAATAATTACAAACAGCGGAAACGGTTTTGAAATGAAAATCCAAAATATTTAAAACAGAAAAATACACCGGGGCTATGAGACCTATCCTACGTAGCTCATACCCCTGGGGTATTCTCGGCAGACACCTGTACAAAAGCACTGCCCCAAGAATTTTAACTTCCCCACGTCACGTCAAAAAGTGGTACAAGAACCCATCATAATCAAAGTTAGGCTGACAATATATGGTATAGGTACAGTATTCCAGAATGAAATAAATACAACCACAACAGATAGACATCTAGCCCCTATACAGCCATCTAATCTGATCATGCTACAAAAAAACTACTATAACCCAAGTGATCTCCACGCGCCCCGCAGAAATCCTTCTGACACAGTAGTGGTCAGGTAAGTCTAACTCCGTACCCATCTCCAGAGTACTAACTGGTAGGACGATCCTGATTCTCATCTGAGGCCAAAGCCCAGATTTCCACAATAATTGTAAAGGTCACCAACCGAAATTAACAAATATCACATAACATTTAAATTTTAAATGCACAAAATAACCTTTCAACTTAGCATACATCTAGAAAGGATTTTCATATGCCAAACATGCATAATCAAAGTTGAAAAATGGAATTTTTAACAAACTGCACTGTCGCATTCGAATACCACATCCTTGTATCCGAATACAATTGTGAAAATGGCATAATTTCCAGTTTTGAAAATGTTTCGATATCATTCAACGCTTACCACATAAAGTCAATCAATAACACTCATCAAATACGGCACAATTACAAACCACAACCGAGTATGTATATACAACCATCACAGTATATCAAACATGACTCGCGTGCCAAGCACCCTAATGAAATGCGTATATGCCAATGCACATGATTCCAGAATTCCAAAACAAAACCCTCCTCGAAGGGCGTAAATCATAATTGTACAGTCTCTCACAGACCAGTACTAATTATCAAGGTGCAATCTCTCACGGATCAGCACAATTTACTATCGTACAGCCTCTCACAGACCAGTACTATTTTTCTATGTGTGCAATCACTCACAGATTAGCACGACTTACAAGAGTGCAATCTCTCACAGATCAGCACGACGCGAAAATTCCCGCAAAGATAAGATGAACCAACTATTCACATGGCATCATCTCGTGGCCCATCCCGGTTACCACTATCACTATGAAATGCATGAGCATACTCTAACTCTTTTCACTACAACCATTAAGTAAATGCAGCTATTAAAAGATTCCCCCTTTTTAATACTCATTTAACACTAATGATTTTTCAAAACTTTTCACAGAGCATACTCAGACATATTAATTCATAATTCAACAAATTCACATCAAATTCAATCTACAAACCACATTAAATACAACAATCCAAAATTCCACAAATCCACACCAAATCACTACAAATTACTCATTTTCATAATTCGTCCTATTTCAACCACAATACACCCATTAATTTCCATAATTGCAAACATGCATTTACACCAAATTTATTTCCTCAAATCACTCCTCAAACACATCAAAACAATTTCACATAAAACACCTTAAATTCATTTTCTGCAAATTCACACATCAAACACGACAAATTCAATCAATTCGAATTCCAAAATTTCACACCAAATTTAATCTCCAAAAATTTCAACCATAATCCACACATAAATCACATCTCAAAAATTCATAATATTAATTATGAACACATAAACCACACCAAATTTAATCTCCAAAACAACATTAATATCTCAGAGTTCTCCCCACCGCTAACTCGGTGCCAACAGTCTCGATTCCTTTTCGAGACTCAAGGAGCTAACTACATAAACATGAATATTTATAACAATTTGTTCACAACTAAAGTTCAAACTCATTTATTTGAAAATAACTCATTTCGTAACACAAACACGTCAAAATCAATTTCTTTTTTTTTTTGTCAACCATTACTAACAAAATCGACTACATTAATCACATTAATTCAATCTCAACAAATCGCACACAATCCATATCAAACTACGTCTCAACCGCGTCAATTTTAAATTCCGCTAATTCCCGCATAAACGAATTAAATTCATTTTCGTCATTTTACACAGCAAATACACCAAATTTCTTTTCCATAAAATCACATATAATGTCCTAAATGCAAACTAAAAGTTTGGAAGGAGCCCTTACCTTAATGATAGCTTAAACCACCGATTACGGTACCGCGATAAATTCCGGTAAAATATTTTGTTCGCACGCCGCTTCCAAAGTTAGCTCACTAGCACCGTAGCGTGGAGGTGAGCAACTTTCCCTTCTGCCACTTCGCGAGATGAAGCTTAGATCTAGGTGAAAATGGAGGTTTTGAATTGGTGGGTTTTGAATTTTTTTTTGTTTTGGTTTCTAGAAGAAGAAAAGGAAAAGATAGCACTGGGAGAAGGAATGCAGCGTTTCTCTCTCTCTGTTTCTGTTTGCCTTCCTCACGTTTTCTACATATATATGCTTATACTATATATATATATATATATATATATATATATACTATTAATATAATATAATAATATATATATATATATTATAATTAAACCAAATCAATAAATATCTAAATATTCTTACACACACCTCAACTATTTTAATAAAAATATTTTTTCTCATTGCAACTCAATTAACAAGTAAATTTTTTTAGCAATTAGAGATATTTTTAACAAAATAGTCCAGTAATAAATTTTCCGCAACGTAATTAAATTATTTATCGCCAACTAATTTTAAACGGGTCTCATAAAAAAATTATTGGCATTTAACACACAACATACCATTAAAATTGGCTAAAAAGCCTCATAATTCAACACACAAAAATAATACTAAAATTGCATAAATTAGAATTTAAAACTAAGGGTCTTACAACAGTATATCAAACATGACTCGCGTGTCAAGCACCCTAATGAAATACGTATATGCCAATGCACATGATTCCGGAATTCCAAACTAACACCCTCCTCGAGAGGGCGTAAATCATAATTGTACAATCTCTCACAGACCAGTACTAATTATCAAAGTGCAATCTCTCACGGATTAGCACAATTTACTATCGTACAGCCTCTCCTAGACCAGTACTAATTTTCTATGTGTGCAATCGCTCACAGATCAGCACGACTTACAAGAGTGCAATCTCTCACAGATCAGCACGACACGAAAATCCCCGCAAGGATAAGATGAACCAACTATTCACATGGCATCATCTCGTGGCCCATCACGGTTACCACTATCACTATGGCCATCACGGTCACCATGTACTATGAAATGCATGAGCATACTCTAAGTCTTTTCACCACAACCATTAAGTAAATGCAGCTATTAAAAGATTCCCCTTTTTTAATACTCATTTAGCACTAATGATTTTTCAAAACTTTTCACAGAGCATACTCAGACATATTAATTCATAATTCAACAAATTCACATCAAATTCAATCTACAAACCACATTAAATACAACAATCCAAAATTCCACAAATCCACACCAAATCACTACAAATTACTCATTTTCATAATTCGTCCTATTTCAACCACAATACACCCATTAATTTCCATAATTGCAAACATGCATTTGCACCAAATTTATTTCCTCAAATCACTCCTCAAACACATCAAAACAATTTCACATAAAACACCTTAAATTCATTTTCTGCAAATCCAAACATCAAACACGACAAATGCAATCAATTCGACTTCCAAAATTTCACATGCAGAAAATGAATACACCCTTCGTGCTCAACACATGTAGAAACAAGACCATGATAACATTGCAAAATTATCCTAAGCATGAATACACCCCATTCTCTTTGTGAAATTGAAGATTTAAAAATGGTATTATTCCAATAGTTGAGGCTATCAATTACAGATTCAAAAAAATTCCACAAATGGAATTTCATTCCCAAATGTTCTATTTAAAAAAAATATATTCTAAAAATTATTATATTCTCAGTCTTGAGAATTTTTATCCTAACAAATAATGGATCATGTTCATCATTTGGCGCATTCACTTCAAGAACACACTAAGTGAAATTTTGAGTGCATTGACAATAAAAAAAACACTACAATAAACAAAAACAAAATCCTGCCCCCCAATGGAAACTTACCCTTTTTTTCCAGCAATAATATGTTCAAATTGACCGAGTTGCTAAAACAATTACACTCTACTTGCATTATAACAGTTTACTTATTTCTTGACAGACGCAAATGCACATTTTCATACTCATTAAATTCAACTTCCTCTAATCTACACATAAAATACATCTCAAAATTCATAATATTAATTATGAACACATCAATCACACCAAACATGAATCACCAAAACAACATTAATATCTCAGAGTTCTCCCCACCGCTAACTCGGTGCCAACAGCCTCGATTCCTTTTCGAGACTGAAGGAGCTAACTACGTAAACATAAATATTTGTAACAATTTGTTAACCATTACTAACAAAATCGACCACATTAATCACATTAATTCAATCTCAGCAAATCGCACACAATTCACATCAAACTACATCTCAACCGCGTCAATTTTCAATTCCGTTAATTCACGCATAAACAAATTAAATTCATTTTCACCATTTTACACATCAAATACACCAAATTTCTTTTCCAAAAAATCACATATAATGTCTTAAATGCAAACTAAAAGTTTGGAAGGAGCCCTTACCTCAACGGTAGCTCTAACAACCGATTACGGCACCGCGATTAATTCCGGTGAAATAATTTGTTCGCACGTCACTTCGAAAACTAGCTCACTAGCACCGCAGCGTGGAGGTGAGCAACTTTCCCTTCTGCCACTTCGCGAGATGGAACTTAGATCTAGGTGAAAAATGAGGTTTTGATTTTTTTTTAAAAACCAAAACTTGTTTGTTTTGGTAACAGAGAAAGAAGAAAAAGAAAGCAAGATGACGCGGTTTCTTTCTCAGTAAGTTTGTTTTCTTTCTTTCTTTAATAATAATAATATATATATAACTAACTAACATATACTAACTTATATACATATATATTAGTTACTAACATAATATTATAATATTATATATATATATATATATATTATAATTAAACCAAATCAATCAATAACTAAATATTCTTACACACACCTCAACTATTTTGATAAAAATATCTATTCTCGTTGCAACTCAATTGACAAGTAAATTTTTTTTAGCAACTATAGATATTTTTAACAAAATGGTCCAATAATAAATTTTCCGCAACGTAATTAAATTATTTCTCGCTAAATAATTTAAAATGGGTCTTATAAAAATATCATTGGCATTTAACATTCGAAATACCAATAAAATTGGCTAAAAAGTCTCAAAATTCAACATAAAAACACATCAAAAACAAAAAGTACAAATTAAAACTACGGGTCTTACAAAAACCCTTTTTAGATGTATGCTAAGTTGAAAGGTTATTTTGTGCATTTAAAATTTAAAAGCTATGTGATGTTTGTTAATTTCGGTTGGTGACCTTTACAATTATAGTGGAAATCTGAGCTTCGCCCTCAGATGAGAATCAGGATCGTCCTACCAGTTAGTACTCTGGAGATGGGAACGAAGTTAGACTTACATGACCACTGCTGTGTCAGAAGGATTTCTGCGGGGCGCGTGGAGATCACTTGGGTTATAGTTTTTTTTTTGTAGCATGATCAGATTAGATGGCTGTATAGGGGCTAGATGTCTATCTGTTGTGGTTGTATTTATTTCCTTCTAGAAAACTGTACCTATACCATATATTGTCAGCTTGACTTTTATTTTGATGGGTCCTTATACCATTTTTTTTTATGTGACGTGGGGAAGTTAAAATTCTTGGGGCAGTGCTTTTATACAGGTGTCTGCCGAGAATACCCCAGGGGTATGAGCTACGTTGGATAGGTCTCATAGCCCCGGTGTATTTTTCTGCCGAGAAAACCGTTTCCGCTGTGTTTGTAATTATTGTTGACTTTTGTTGTTGTGATACGACTTAAATATTTTATCCAAAGGTATTTCTCTCTTTATTATGAATTTGAATTTGTTTTAAATAAAAAATCGGGCTGTTACAATATTCGTCATCTTAGAGATGATTGCCTGCATGAAGGGGAGAATTATAATCTGCACTCTTTTTCCCTTAACCATAATTTTGTCTCATTGTGTTTTTGTGGTAAGGTTTTTAATGAGGTAATTCCCAAGAAATAATGTTGTTCTCTTTTTCCTTCAGAGAAATTTTTCCCAATAGGAGTTTTTTCTAAGTTTTAATGAGACATATTTTCAATGGACATCCAAGGGGAGTGTTTGAAAATTTGACCTTGTACCCCCACAATTAACCTTATACCCCCAAAAAGCCAGTGAAAATACCATAATACCCTCGTATATATTACGTCAAAATTTTCATTTTTACCGGAAAACTTTTTTCAAGTTTTCCGGTACAGAACACCACTCCGGAAAACTTGAAAAAAGTTTTCCGAAAATAATGTACTACCAGAAAACTTGTTAGTGACTTTCCCGGAAGTTACCGGAAAACTTCACCCACAAGTTTTCCGGTAGTTTCAGATTTTTTTTTATTTTAATTTTTTTTATTATATTAGTATTTAATTAATTTATATTTTTTTTCATTTGGTAGGGATTGAGGTAAAGACGGCAAAGTTATAGCCACGTGCGAAGCTTCATTGCGAAATAGAGTGGACACGGCCACCCAAAATTTTCAATAATTTTTTAAGTGATCTAAAAAAAAATTAATAAAATTTAAATTTTTTTTAAAAATAAGGGTGTGTACCGGAAAATTTGTCGATAAAGTTTTCCGGAAACACCTTCTGTACCGGAAAAGTTGGAGAAAGTTTTCCGGTACACAAATTTTTCCCTTCTGTACCGGAAATATTTTTTTTAGTTTTCCAGTAAAACTCTGTGTACCGAAATTCTTGAAAATAGTTTTCCGGAAGTGAAAGTGGATTTTGTAAAAAAAAAAAAAATTAAGGGTATTTTTGGCATTTTCAAAAAAATGTGGGGGTATAGGGATAAAAGTAGGGGTATAGGGTCAAATTTTCTAAACAATTACAATATATAGTGGATGTCCATCTTCCTATCTCTTATAACTTCCATAATGAAAGGTCACTCACTCTGTTATGTTAGTACGTCTAATAATAAAATATATTTGTAAATCACAAATACTGTGTCATTTAAATATAGTTCATATTACTTTGTAAGATTGGACTTTGATGAACATAATATATTATTCTCTCTGTCTCTTCTCATTCTCTTTTCTCGATTCTCTCTATAATTTATAGAAGTTTTGATTAATTATATAACGGAATACAAATTTATGTAAATCAGAAAACATTACAAAGACATAAAGTACAAATTAAGCACAAACATTCATTTGTTTGCATCACATAATTTAATATACGCTCTTCAAAACAACGCTAACACATTTATTCCATACATACGAAAACGAAGGATCCCATGAAGCAAATATACATGCTTTGTTACATGCAATTACAGACATCACACCAAGTATAGTGTGTGTGTGTGTATATATATATGGATGAACACTAATTGTCCAAAAGCAAACCAATTAGGCCATTATCCTTATTCGTTATATCATATCTTAATTTATTATGGAGCTATGCTTTGACTAGATAAGCATCAAAATCTTTAGTGCATTTGTTAAGGTATTCAATATAGCCATTTGGAGGATCAATATCCTCATTGATCTTCTCATATTCAACAGTCCACTTAGTAGTTGCACCGCCATCAATCTTATCAAATATTTCTAGGATGAACTTAAACGCCGTATAGTGCTTGCCAATATCTCCACCGAAGAGATTGAAAATCACTTTTTTGTTTTGTTCATCAAATACAACCGTCTCATTACATGTGTTTACCTTGCCATCTGTTTTGTTAAGGAAAATTAATACCAACAACAATAAAAATGTTGTAAATAAGAAACAAATAACAAGATTAGTTTAAAAATAAAATAGAAAAAGATAACGATGCATTAGTTTTAAAAGAGTTAAATAAATTTCAATTCCTATAAAATTACAACATTTTTTTTAATCTATATAACAAATTTCTTGACTTTTTAGTTTTTAAGTATTTTTTTCATTTTCATTTTTAATCATTGCTTTTAACTCAAATTAATGTTTACCTTTCAAATGACTTTTTGCAAACATTATAAGACTGTGTCCCACAAAAAATTGAAATAATTTAATTAAATATAATTTTATTAAGTATCAAAAGATTAACAATTTATATTTAATTTATTTTTTATTAAAAAATTATAAATTTTTGTAAAGAATATGTTGCAATAAAATATTTTTTTATAGAGACTAAAAATTAAATATTAAACTTTTATAAGGATTACAAATTTATTAAACCTTTAAAATAAAATATATTTTCTTGTTTTTCTTTTATAGTTTTATGTATTTCAAATATTTTACTTTTTTAGAAAAATTATAAATTTATGTATCTCAAGCACAATGATTCTAATCTATGAAAAAAATATCAAAGAAATATCTCAATAATTGTAATTGAGATATGTTAATGCTTCAATATTAATTATAGTTTTGCGATTAACTTATTCATCATTTATTTATTAAAATCTATTAAAAAATTCAAATAAATTGAATTTATTATTGTTTATGTACTACTTGGGCCTAATCACCTGACACCTGCTACATCTTGTGCCTTTTTTTATTACTTTAAATTTTATCAATATTTTAAGTTTTGAACGTCTATAATTATTTCATATAAAAAATTTATTAAAGTCTTCAGGAGGGTACTGCTCTCAAAACAAAAACAAAAAGGAGGGTTATTTGATTATTATTGTTGATATTTGTATATTGTGTCTGTACTGTTTCGGTTTAGTCACTTGCTAATTACATGTTGTGCCATTGTTTATTGATGTAACTTTTATCAACATTTTAAGTTTTAAATATTAATAATTATTTAATTTATTTAATATATTTGTTTTGTTAAAGTCTTATGAAGGAGTTATTTGTTTAAGGATTTGTATCTTCTCTTTTTTTCCTTCATGTTAAGAAAAAATAAAGATTTAAGTAACAAAAAATATTTTTTATAAAAATTATATTATACACAAAATAGAATTTGTGTCTCTATCACTTTTAACATGAGAGAGAAATTAAAGAAGAGAAAAAAAAAAAGGAGAGGATCCAAATCTTTTATTTATTATGTTGATTTTGACATGTGTATTGTGTTTGTTGTTTCGGTCTAGTCACTTATTAATTACATCTTGTGTCATTGTTTTATTTTATTAAAAAGACATTACTAAATTATTAGAATAGATCGAAAATAACACAAATTTAACTTTGCCGAATCTAAAAATACACACACAACATTTAAGTTTATAATTAACATAGAATGATAAAATGTCTATAAATGTGAATAAAATAATTATGTAGATCATATGATTTCTAATCAAAAAATAATTTAAAACCACCATTTTCTTCGGTGGACTGTTGATGAAGAAGAAGAAGAAGAAAGAGAAGAGGGGTTAGGTCTTGCGCCATTGTTTATTGCTATGAATTTTAAGTTTTGAACATTTATAATTATTTCATATTTATGTATATCTAAAATAGTTTGATGGATGAATTAATAAAATTTATCGTTTATTTTGAATTATTAAGCGTAGCAACTCATCATAGAGTTACTCCTAAAATCAATGAATCATCAATTTATATATACACATATATATATCTCAAATTTATCGTTTATTTTTTATTTTTATTTAAAAAAAAAAAACAAGAGTTAGAGTCCAAATGCGTCACTTGAATAATTAGACATCTCAACTATGTTGGCACCACTAATCTTCCAACTATCATTTGCATCACTCCAACAAATGATATTGAAAATAGTAAAAAAGAGAAAAATTCAACTTAGTGACTACAAAAGGAAATACATGAAAAAAAAAAAAAAACTACCACATTAAAAACTTTATCTGAAAAGTACACAACAAGGAGTCTTAATTCATCGTTATTTATGACTAAAATTTTAATAAACAATATTAATAATGTTAAATGTTGAGAATAACCTGTCTAAATATGTTTTTGATATTATTTAGATTTAGATTTGATAATATTTAGGATTTAAACTAAGGTATTGTTAGGATATAATCTTTATTTGAAATTTTGTTTAGATTATTTTAAGCATTTTGTTGGGTTTGTTCCTTATTTTAAGGATTTCATATGTTTTTATATTGCAATTTTTCTTTTTAAATAGAGTAATAATGAATAAAAATCTATAATAAGAATTTTGTCCTCACAAAATATATCTGATATATTTCGTCAAACAAAAAAATACAAAAACCCTATTTGTAGTATAAGAGTCAAGGTTCATAAGGACATGTGAAGATTGAAATTGAACCAAATTTTTCGTTAAATGGAAGAACAACAATAGTGGAAAAAGAATGAAAAAAGAACTATTTTAATATTCTAAAAAGGAAAACCAAAATAAAAAATTCTCAATTTTTTTCATCGTTATGTTACTATCAAAAGACTAATTACTCACAAAAGAAATGTTGGTTAAGGTCGGGTGCAAAATACTAAAAGTGTGGTCAATTTGGACATATAGAGAAAGTATGTAAATCTCAACAACTATAATAGCAACAACAAAATAAAAGATGAAAGCTAGTATCAAAACACAGAAAATGGAATTACCAACATGAAATTCAAATTTGATGCACAAAAGATATGAACTCAAGAAGGAGTGCTGAGAATAATATGGTTAAGCAACTTTTGAATATTATATATTTAGATTTAAATATATTTTAGACTTAAAATAAGATATTATTTGGATATGATCCCTATTTGAAATTATGTCTAGTGGATTTTTAGGATTTTGTTAGGTTTGTTCCTTATTTTAAGGATTTGATACTTTTCTAAATTGCAGTTTTGCTTTATAAATATATAGATCTACGAATAAAAATTTAAAATAAGAGTTTTCTCCTCATAAAATATAGGGTTAAATAAGTTTTTAGTTCCTATAAAAATTTCATCACCTTTTAATTTTTTTAAAATTTTGTTTTAAATTTTTATCCTTAATTTTATACCAATTACTGTGTAGTTTTTGAATAATTTTTGCGGTAATACTTGAGTCATTATAAGAAATTTTTCTAAAAAAAATTTAAATTTTTTTAAAAAACGATAAAATAAATATAAATTTTGTAGGAATTAACAAACGATAAAAAAATATAAAGAGGATCCAAAGTATAATTAAATTTAAAAATGAAAAATTAAACACAATAATTTTTTCAAATTACCTATAACATATGTCCATTGTTTAACCGTATCAGAGTGATGCCAATCATCACCTTGATGCAGCTTGCTTGCATGAATTCTTTCAGTAATGTTTTCGATTTCGTTAAGTTGTGTTGCAAATACATTATAGAACTTGGTAGCAGATGCTTTGATCTCAAGTTCAGTAATAAGTTTACCAGCTAGCACCATTTCTGCGGTAGAACAATTAATAATAGAAGCAAGAGCAGGAAAAATCAAGGGACAGTGTGAGGAAGTGTATGCAACGCCATGAGTTTATAGAAATTTGAGTAAACTATACAATAGAGCCAACAAATTAAATATTGTATAAACGTATCATTACTACTGGCTCTCATGCCACCTAATAATATATTATATATATATTTATATTTTTTATTTTATTTTTTATTAACAAAATTAATTATTAAATATTTACAAATTAAAGTTGGTTCTCTTATATTATCATCTAAATTGTCATTTTGTCTCCAATTTAAATCCCATAAAAAAAAACCTAACTTTCACGTCCGCTATTATACATAGGGATGACCAAGCGGGTCTGTGCACCGTGTTATTAACATCTTAAAAAGTGAGGTTAGGAAAATAAATTTAAGTAGTGTAGTTGAAAGTATAAATTTAGATAGTCAAGTTGAAAGTACCACTACATCTCATTTTGTGGTGGATTTGCAGGACGGTCTCCCAAAAAATACATTTTTTTATTTTAACATTTTATGAAATTAAATAATAAATACAACCATAATAAATCAATAAGTCTAAATATCAAAACAAAGTCTAGCATAAAAAGAACTTAATAAATTCTTCAATATTAAACAATCGCAAAATATTTATTACAATCTACTTACAATTATAATATACTAACAAATAAAAAATTATAAGATTTAAAAAATATATTAGAATTCATTATAAAGTTTAGCTATGCATTCTGAACATGAGATGATACTATCACATTCGTAACAGATTAACGAACTAATTAAAGTTATATGATTCAGTTTTTTTATTCTTGTACATAAAAACTCATATCCTTATTAGCTTTTAAATTATCGTGTTAAATTGAGTAGACCAACTCAGATAATTGAGTTCAAATCTTCAGCCTAACCAATCTAAAAATGTTTGCAAAACAGTCAGCTTCTTTCTCCTCTCCCCCGGTTACACTTCCTACTACATAGAATTAGAAAAAAACTGATGTCTAAAACGTGCTTTATGGGATATGTTTATACTTTCCTCCCAAGTCTACTCTCTCTCTCACACGTGAAATTAAAAATCCATTTTTTTTTTAATAATAGTTTGTCACTTCCCCGAATTTGGAGCTTACTTGATGATTGATTTGGTCAATCTTTCTCCGGTTCTATGGAGAAGGAAGGGTTAGAGAGAGAGAGAGAGGAGAAAAGTTAAGATTTTTAATTGCGATTTAAATTGGAGACAAAATCGCAATTTAGATAATAAGATAATCAATTTTAATCAGGTGAATATTTAATAATTCATTTAAAAAAAATAAAAACATGTGGATATTATTAAATTGACATGTATAAAAATGGTTGTCATTGAAGTAACAATGTCAAGTTACAAGGAAGTGTGTTTGAATTGTAATCTTGCTAAGTAAAATTTCCTGTTAAAAACTTAAGAAAAACAACTCAAGAATGATCTTGGTTATGAAGATAGAAAATAGAGAATGTTCTTGTTCTGAAAACAAAAACGGAGAACGTTCTTGGTTAGTTAAAATCACAGTTTTTAGTTTCTCTATTTAATTTGATAATAAGAATGACTGAATGTAAATAGAGATAAGGAAGAGATACCACACAATGATATATCCTAGTTCACCCAACTCGGGCTACGTCCAGTCCTCACAACTGTGAGATTTTCACTAAGTGTTCAAAAATGGAGAACAATCTTTTGGTTACACAGTTAAAGATCAACATTGATCTGTAACTACAATTCCTTTCCACCCAGAAAGGAGTCAATCAAGTCACCTAACAGTTCTTATAGGATTTTACAATTCACTATTCAATTACACTCAAACTATAAACAATCCTTATAGTTGTGAGTTTACACAATAATTATTTAAGAAGATTGGTTGAATCTGATTATGCTCAACTCTTGTTTGAGAATAGATTCAAGATAAAAGAACTCAGTAAAAACAAACTGGAAGTGCATGATATTTTCAGAATGATTCTTTTCGTAAATGAGAAGCTTTCAAGAATGCATGTGTATGTGATTTGATGAGTATTCTTGGCACTTGAAGTTCTGAATATTGCTGAGAATTTGCCTTCCTTTTATAGACGCTTTGAGCATTTAATTATGGTCAGAAAGAGTTGTTGGTAGTGCTTTGTCAGTCTTGACCAAAACCAATATAAGTGAATAAAAATAATCCATCTATTTGAACAGTTTTAGGCTTTGCTTGACTGGGCTGATTTGTTCAAATTTGATCAGATTTCCTGCGCGTTTAATGATCCCTTAAGCTTCGAAAATATTTGTTGATAATTGGGCTTTGATCTGGAGACTTGATTTTATCCAAAAACTGTTTGGAAAGAATAACCAACTTCTGCAGATTTGAGAAAACTGATTTTGCAGAAACAGAGATTGATCTTTCAAAAACGGAGATTGATGATCAGAAGCAGAGATTGATGATCAATCTAGTCTGTTAGTGTTCTGAACAATCTAGAGATAGATGATCAATCTTGAGGTTCAGTCTTGGTTTAACTTTCCTGACAGTTTCAGACTAGAGAAAGTTACAACCTGTTTTATTTTGCTTGATTCATGATGATTTATCTTAGTGATTCGAAAGCCTTTTAAACACGAATGATTCCTACTTGTTCCTTCCATGTACTGATGAACTTGGTATAAAGAATTGAGGCAGAAACTCTGTTGAAATAGTGGAGAATGATTGGTCAAGTGGCTGTGACGAACAATCCTTATTCTGCAGAACATTTCCCGTTTTTTACAGCTTAGTCACGAATGTTCTGTTTTAGTTTTTTCATCTGATTTCTTTGCTTTGCTTGTATCCTATCTTTGAATAAAAACACTCAAGAGCACATATTAAATTAACATTACATTTAGAATCATAATTAACATTACATTTAGAATCATAATTAACATTACATTTAGAATCATAATTAACATTCTTAATTAACCTTTGTTTATTTGAGAATTTGTCTTAACAATCTCCCCCTTTTTGATGATGACAAACATGTTAATTTACATTTTAATTCTGAATCTAATAAATTTTGAAGAGCGTAGAAACTCCCCCTGAATTGATGCAATAAATGTTTTTTATATAGTGAAATAGATAGTGCAATCAGATTTTCAGCATAATGAATATTTCATTGATTTTTTTTAAAATAACACATTCGCAAAGTACAAAATAGAAGTGCCTAATTACAAAAAGGACTTCTGAATTATCAGAATATATAAAAACTAAAATTAATTCTCCCCCTTTGTCATACAAAAAGGGAAAGAGAAAAAAGATTCCTATTTAGCTAAAGAAGGAGAAGATCCTCCTGAAGATGCAGACTTGGAAGGATCAGGAATCGGTTCAGGAGACAGAGCAGGCTGAACAAGAGGAGGAGGCACACCAAGCTTGGGAGCAAGCTATTTTGTGATCCAAGACCGCAGCATGGTAGACTCTAAATCTTGCTGAGTTTGTCAGGCCAGAAGAAGTTGCAGTGTTTCCATAAGCTCCGAGTTTGTTGGTTCCCTTGGAGGAGTCATGATCGGAGGAGGGAAAGGAGCAACCCTGCACGAAGGAGAAGAGGTGGTAGGGAAAGAGGCAAGTAAGGCTGAGGGTTAGGTTGGGAGGAGGAAGTTTGGTTGATGGAAGGACTGGGAGTGGCTGGAGAAGTCAAAAATTGACTAATTCTAAATATGGATGAAGTGGTTGTCTGGGGGGAAATATAGGCAGGGGACATGGCTGAGACATTTTGATGGGGGAGTAGTGTGGTCATGGGATCGGGGTGGAGAATGGAAGTATAGGGAGAAAGATATAAAGTCAGTGGAGGATAAGGTAGATGGTTGTGAAAAAACGGAGAAAGTTGGAAATTCTGGAGGGAGGTCTGGAGAACGTTCTCGGTGTGTAGAAGAACGTTCTTGAGCAGACTCAATTTCTCTGTTTGGAGATGGGGAAGCTGATGCTGGGGCTGCAGCTCTTTTTCTTGCAGAGCGCTTTCTTTTGAGAAGTGTTGGGAAATAAGAGGTGATGGGGGCAGACTATTTAGTTGTTGTGGGGGCAGGCTGTCTTGATGGTGTGGGGGAAGGTTGTTTTGTGACTATTATTTTCATATGAGCAATGTTTTTGGTGGAAAATTTGGATAGTTTTATGAGGTTTTTTTCATTGGACAGAGGGATTTTAAAATGTTTAAAGACTTTGGTTAACATCATACCGTAAGGAACGGTATTTTTCTTGTAGTCTTTAGTTGCAGCAGCAATCATGTGATGAAGGATGAGATGAGGTAGATTGAGGCGTTGATAGTTGATGAGATGGTAGATGATCAACGCATCGTTGTCAGAAACATACTCATGGCTTCCACAATGGGGAAGAAGAGTATGTTGGCTCATACTGTTAAAGATTTTAGGGAGGGGTCTGAGGTATGTGGAGAGATATCGAGTGGAGTTTTCCGGAAACAGCTCAGACAAAACATCAGTTTGTTTGAGGTTTAAAGCTGCATACCATGTGCTCCCAAAAACAACAGGACCTTCAATAGGGAGGTTGTCATCTACTACGAGGTTGTCAAAGAGAAAGACTCGTCCAATGCCAATGGGACGCTGAGCCCATTTGGCTTTAAACAGTTTGGTGGTTGTGGGAGGGATTAGAAGAGTGGATTAAGTTTTGGCTTTCTTGGAGGGTGGAGAAGGTTGGGTGGATGAATCACAGTTTGATGAAGAGTCAGAGGTGGGAGAGGAAGAGCATTCAGGTGAGAGAGGTCATTTTGTGGGTTGTGAAGAAGGGGAAGTATGAGAGGGAGAACGTTCTTTTGCAGGGGAACATTCTTGAGTGGGAGAGGGAGATTTCTGAGGGACAGGAGAACTTTCTTGAATAGGAGAACGTTCTTGAGTTGGTGAAGGGGTTTTTAGAGGGATAGGAGAGGTGGGAGGGACAGGAGAACGTTCTTTGATAGGAGAACGTTCTTGGTTTTGGGTGGGTGAAAATTCACAGGATGGGGAACTGTAACAGCCCGATTTTTTTTTTTTTAAAAAAAAACAAATCAAATTCATAATAAAGAGAGAAATACCTTTGGATAAAATATTTAAGTCGTATCACAACGACAAAAGTCAACAATAATTACAAACAGCGGAAACGGTTTTGAAATGAAAATCCAAAATATTTAAAACAGAAAAATACACCGGGGCTATGAGACCTATCCAACGTAGCTCATAACCCTAGGGTATTCTCGGCAGACACCTGTACAAAAGCACTGCCCCAAGAATTTTTAACTTCCTCACGTCACATCAAAAAGTGGTACAAGAACCCATCAAAATAAAAGTCAAGCTGACAATATATGGTATAGATACAGTCTTCCAGAATGAAATAAATATAACCACAACAGATAGACATCTAGCCCCTATACAACCATCTAATCTGATCATGCTACAAAAAAAAAAACTATAACCCAAGTGATCTCCACGCGCCCCGCAAAAATCCTTCTGACATAGCACTGGTCAGGTAAGTCTAACTTCGTTCCCATCTCCAGAGTACTAACTGGTAGGACGATCCTGATTTTCATCTGAGGGCAAAGCCCAGGTTTCCACAATAATTGTAAAGGTCACCAATCGAAATTAACAAATATCACATAACATTTAAATTTTAAATGCACAAAATAACCTTTCATCTTAGCATACCTCTAGAAAAGGTTTCCATATGCCAAACATGCATAATCAAAGTTGCAAAATGAAGTTTTGGACAAAACTGCACTGTCGTATTCGAATACATCATCCTTGTATTCGAATACAGTACTATTTCACAAGTCAATAGCAAAATTGAATATTTGTATTCGACTACACACTGCTAAAATTTGCAGATTTCAGTTTCGAAAACATTTCGCAATCATTCAACACTTACCACACAAAATCAATCAATCACACTCATCAATTACAACACAATTACAAACAACAACCGAGTATGTATATACAACCATCACAGTATATCAAACATGACTCGCATGCCAATCACCCTAATGTAATGCGTATATGCCAATGCACATAATTCCGGAATTCCAAACCAAAACCTTCCTCGAATGGCGTAAATCATAATTGTACAGCCTCTCACAGACCAGTACTAATTATCAATGTGCAATCTCTCACGGATCAGCACAATTTACTATCGTACAACCTGTCACAGACCAGTACTAATTTTCTATGCGTGCAATCGCTCACAGATTAGCACGACTTACAAGAGTGCAATCTCTCACAGATCAGCACGACACGAAAATCCCCGCAAGGATAAGATGAACCAACTATTCACATGACATCATCTCGTGGCCCATCATAGTTACCACTATCACTATGGCCCATCGCGGTCACCATGTACTATGAAATTCATGAGCATACTCTGACTCTTTTCACCACAACCATTAAGTAAATGCAGCTATTAAAAGATTCCTCTTTTTTAATATTCATTTAACACTAATGATTTTTCAATCTTTTCACAGAGCATACTCAAACATATATTCTTCCATAAAATTCATAACGCATACGCCATCAATTATGGATACATCAATCGCACATTCACCACACATCCATATCTCAAACACAACAAATTCAATCAATTCAAATTCCAAAATTTCACACCAAATTTAATCATGAATCACTCGTATTCACAACTCCACATTTTCAAACATAAACTACCAAATTTAATCTCCAAAATTTTCAACCATAAATCACCAAATTTAATCTCCAAAATTTTCAACCATAAATTACCAAATTTAATCTGCAAAATTTTCAACCATAATCCACACATAAATCACATCTCAAAAATTCATAATATTAATTATGAACACATCAATGACACCAAACATGAATCACCACAACAACATTAATATCTCAGAGTTCTCCCCACTGCTAACTCGGTGCCAATAGCCTCGATTCCTTTTCGAGACTCAAGGAGCTAACTACATCAACATAAATATTTGTAACAATTTGTTCACAACTAAAATTTATCCAACTACAACAAAATTCCCAAAATTATATCTTTTTCACACCAAACTTTTACAACCAAATATTCAACATTAATTCAAACCTCCACATTTCCAAACATAAACCACGAAATTTAATCTCCAAAATTTTCAACCATAGATCACCAATTTAAATCTCTAAATTTTTAACAATAAATCACCATTTTAAATCTCTAAATTTTCAACCATAAATCATCAATTTAAATCTCTAAATTTTTAACCATAAATCACAAATTTAAATCTCTAAATTTTTAACCATAAATCACAAATTTAAATCTCCAAATTTTTAACCATAAATCACAAATTTAAATCTCCAAATTTTTATCCATAAACACCTTAAATTTAATTTCCTCAAAACACACATAAATCAATTAAATTCAATTTCTACAAAATCACACATCAATTTCACCAAATTCCAACTCCATAAATACACATATAAAATCTTATATGCAAGCTAAAAATTTGGAAGGAGCCCTTACCTCAACGGTAGCTCTAACAAACGATTACGGCACCGCGTTTAATTCCGGTGAAATATTTTGTTCGCACGTCACTTCGAAAACTAGCTCACTAGCACCGCAGCGTGGAGGTGAGCAACTTTCCCTTTTGTCACTTCTCGAATAAAAACTTAGATCTAACAGAAAATGGAGGTTTTGTATTTATGAGTTTTGAATTTTTTTTTAATTCCGAAGGAAAGAAGAAAAAGGAACTCGTGCCTGGCTTGCTTTCTCTGTCTGTTTCCTTTTTCTTCTCCTTACCTCTCGTGTTACCATATATATATATATGTTTTTATGATTCTAAATAATAATATATATATATATTAGTATAAGTTAGTTATACATATATATATATATATATATATATATATATATATATATATATTCTAATTAAACTAAATCAATAAATATCTAAATATTCTTAGACACATCACTTCACTCACATCTCAAACTATTTTGATAAAAATATCTATTTTCATTGCAATTCAATTGACAGGTAAGATTTTTAGCAATTATAGATATTTTTAACAAAATAGTTATGCAATAAATTTTTCACAACGTAATTAAATTATATCTCGCCAAATAATTTTAAACGGGTCTCATAAAAATATCATTGGCATTTAACACACAACATACCATTAAAATTGGCTAAAAAGCCTCATAATTCAACACCAAAAATATACTAAAATTGCACAAATTAGAATTTAAAACTAAGGGTCTTACATTCTACCCCCCTAAAATTAGTTTCGTCCTTGAAACTACGCGTCGATAAACAACTCCGGTTGTTGTTCCCTCATCTTACTCTCCAATTTCCAAGTCGCATCTTCGGTAGTTGGGTTCCAAATCACTTTGACCAACGAAGCATCCTTGTTCCTTAGTCGCTTAATCTTCATGTCGTCAATTCTCACAGGTAGTACTTCGAATGACAAATTCTCTTTTAGTTGTATTGTGTCTGGTTCAATCACATGCGACAGATCTGTAAGGTATTTTCTTAATTGCGACACATGAATCACGTCGTGAATATTGGACAGTATCGGAGGCAAAGCAATTCGATAAGCTACCGGTTCAATTCGTGCAGAGATCTGATATGGTCCAATAAATTTAGGGGTCAATTTCTTCGATTTCAAGGCTCTACCAACTCCAGTCGTAGGCGTGACTCTCAGAAACACATGGTCACCCTGCTCAAATTCTAGGAGTCTGCGACGCTTGTCCGCATAACTCTTCTGACGATCTTGTGAAATCCTCATTTTCTCCTTTATCTTCTTCACCTAATCTGTAGTCTGTTGCACCATCTCAGGTCCTACAATCATACTTTCACCGTCCTTATACCAACACAAAGGCGTCTGACACTTGCGCCCATATAAAGCCTCATATGGTGCCATTCCAATACTTGCGTGAAAACTATTGTTGTAGGTAAACTCAACCAACGATAGTACATCATCCCAACTTCCTCTATCATCTAGTACACAAGCTTTCAAAAGATCTTCCAAGGACTGATTTGTTCTCTCAGTCTGTCCGTCAGTTTGCGGATGGTAAGCTGAACTCAACCTTAGCTTCGTTCCCAACGCATCATGCAACGCTCCCCAAAAGTGTGACGTGAATTTCCGATCACGATCTGATACAATACTCGACGGTACTCCATGTAATCTCACAATCTCAGCAATGTAGATCTCAGTTATCTTATCTACCTTATATGTGGTCTTCACTAGTAAAAAGTGTGCGGATTTAGTCAATCGATCCACTATCACCCATATAGAATCATTCTTCCTCCTTGTTTTCGACAATCCAGTTATAAAATCCATGGAAATGTTGTCCCACTTCCATTCAGGTATATCTAAAGGTTGCAACATTCCAGCAGGCCACTGATGTTCCACCTTCGCTTTCTGGCAAGTTAGACAAGTTGATACATACTCCGCGACATGCCTCTTCATTCCTGGCCACCAATAATTCTGCCTCAAATCCTGATACATATTTGTCGCTCCAGGATGAATACTCAATTTACTCTTATGAGCCTCGTTTAAAATTGTTTTCCTTAGATTTGCAGCTTTTGGTACACAAATTCTCCCATTACATCTCAAAATATTATCTGGTCCAATCTTAAACTCAATCGTTTTCCCTTGCCCTATTAGGTTCCTCTTCTCTTGAATTAAAGCATCATTTTGAAAATTCGCAATGTATTCAAATAGTCCACTCGAAATCTTAATCATTCCGAATTTCAAAATTCTCGGTGCAAACTCTACATTCAAGTGTAAGTCTCTGAATGCTTCCCACAACTCTTGCTGTCTAGCCATCACTATTGAAGACACTGATACACTTCTTCTACTCAACGCATCAGCCACTACATTAGCCTTCCCAGGGTGGTACTGTAATGTGAAATCAAAATCCTTGAGAGTCTCCATCCATCTTCTCTGACGCGTGTTCAATTCCTTCTGATCAAACAAATATTTCAAACTTTTATGGTCACTGAACACTGTGAACGTGCATCCATATAAGTAATTCCTCCAGATCTTCAATGCAAAAACTACCGCAGCAAGCTCTAAATCATGAGTAGGATAATTCCTTTCATGAATCTTCAATTGCCTTGAGGCATAAGCTACAACTTTCTTGTGTTGCATCAGAACACATCCCAAACCTGGGTGAGACGCATCACATTAAACTTCATACGGTTCTTCTGGTTTCGGTAAGACCAAAACTGGTGAGGTTGTCAACTTCTTCTTTAGTAACTGAAAATTCTCCTCACACTTCTCCATCCATGCAAACGGTTGATCTTTTCTAGTAAGTTGCGTCAATGGAGCTACAATCTTCGCAAAACCTTCAATAAACCTCCTGTAGTAACTTGCCAGCCCTACAAAACTTCGTATGTCAGTGACGGTCGGAGGTTGTTTCCAAGCAAGAACTAACTCAATCTTTGTCGGATCCACAGCGATTCCTTCCTTAGTTATCACATGACCTAAGAAATTCACTTCCTTTAGCCAAAACTCACACTTCGACAAATTGGTATACAATTGCTTCTCGCGCAAGATTTCAAGAACTTGGCGCAAATGCTCTTCATGTTCTTCCTCAGTCCTTGAATAAATCAAAATATCATCAATGAACACCACAACAAATTTATCTAGAAATGGACTAAAGATTCTGTTCATGAAATCCATAAAAATTGCTGGTGCATTGGTAACTCCAAATGGCATAACCAGATATTCATAATGCTCATAACGAGTTCTAAAAGCAGTTTTCTGAATATCTCCCTCTCTTACTCGGATCTGATGGTAACCCGACTTCAAGTCAATCTTTGAAAACACTGCGGCTCCTCTCAACTGATCCATCAAATCATCAATACGCGGCAAAGGATAACGATTCTTAATAGTCGCCTTATTAATTTGCCGATAATCCACACATAAGCATGAGCTTCCATCCTTCTTCTTAACTAGCAATACCGGAGCTCCCCCTGGTGGTACACTTGGTCTAATAAATTTCTTCTCCAACAAATCTTCAATTTGGCTTTTAAGCTCATTTAATTCCAATGGCGACATTCGATATGGTGCAATCGAAATTGGTCCGGTTCCTGGACGCAAATCAATGAAAAACTCCACTTTTCTTACCGGTGGTAATCCTTGAATTTCTGTTGGAAATACGTTCGGGTACTCCTGAACAAGCACCACGTCTTCTATTTTCACATTTATCTTTGCCCCCACGTTAGCCAAAGACAAAAACTCATGAGTTCCTTCTCTTAGTGACACTCCGAGTTTGTTAACAACTAGATACTTAACAACTTCTGGTTCTAGAAAAAGAACCAGTTTGCAAGCACAATCCAAGATCACATAATGATACGACATCCAATCCATATCGAGAATGACCTCGAGAGATTGTAGAGGTAAACAAATCAAATTAATCAAGAAATCCCTATTCTGAATAGTCACTTGACACTGTAAACATGCAGTATTTACTGTCAATGTCTTAGCAGGTGTGGAAACAACCAAATCAAAAGGTAGAGGCGACACAGATAACTTCAAACGATTCACACAATCCATAGCAATGAAGGAATTGGTTGCCCCCGAATCAAAAAGTGCATTTAGAGTGTTACCTGCAATCTCACAGTCGCGTTGAATCAGATTGCTAGATGGATTTCCAGCTTCAGCACTCACGCAATAAACGCGTCCTCTAGCAGTAGGACGAGTAGCCCTAGTTGCATTCACAACCAGTTCCACCTTCGAAGCTCTGCAATCCCTTGAAATGTGCCCTCGTTTCTGGCAATTGTAGCAAGTAAGACTCTTAGAAGTACAAGCATTAGCATAATGCCCCTCTTCTCCACATCGGAAACATCGAATCACTTGCCCCACTTGTCTTCCAAGGTTCTGGTTCCCCGGGTGATTCTGACCCTTGTTGTTGTGCTGCAGTCGGTTATAGGGCTTAGCAACTTGTTTCCCTTTGTTGCCCTGATAACTCACCCGACTAGGCCCCCTGAACTAAAGTTCCCTCCTCGGCTAGCTCTCTTATTCTTCATATCTTCCACTTCTCTACATTTTTCCACAACAACTTGGAAACGTTGAATTCCCAAGGGTAAGACAGAATGCTGAATCTCATACTTCAATCCAGCTTGGAAATGATGACACATGAATGGTTCATCAACCTCTTCCCGGAAAAACCTGAAATGCCTCGACAACGATTCAAACTTAGCGGTATATTCGCCCACGGTCATATTACCCTGATGAAGTTTTAGAAAATCATCACCCAATTTAGTCTTGGTACTCATCGGGAAGTATTTGTCTAAAAATTTCCTTTTGAACGACTCCCATTTCACCTCCTCATGAGCTGGTCCCATCAACAACCTTGTACTTCTCCACCAATACTCAGCATCCCGTAGCAGCAGATAAGTGGCATAGTTGACCTTTACTCCCGCCTGACAGTTAATCATCTCAAAGATCTTTTCCACTTCTCGGATCCACTGATCCGCTTTCTCTGAATTCTCATCACCCCTAAACTTGGGAGGATTGTAACGACGAAAGTCCTCTAACCCCCTTGACTCGGCAGCACGGATCTCTCTTTCCCTCTTCTCCAGATCCCGCAGAGTCTTTGCAGGTGTCTGTGCAGCAACAGAAGCTGCCATGTTATTCATTGCTTCAGCCATTTGATCATCCCAGTTGACGTTGACTCTTGCAGCATCGTTCCTTCTTGGATTTTTTTTTAAAAAAAAAAACAAATTCAAATTCATAATAAAGAGAGAAATACCTTTGGATAAAATATATCGTATCACAACTACAAAAGTCAACAATAATTACAAATAGCGGAAAGGGTTTTGAAATGAAAATCCAAAATATTTAAAACAGAAAAATACACCGAGGCTATGAGACCTATCCAACGTAGCTCATAACCCTGGGGTATTCTCGGCAGACACCTGTACAAAAGCACTGCCCCAATAATTTTTAACTTCCTCAAGTCACATCAAAAAGTGGTACAATGAAATAAATATAACCACAACAGATAGACATCTAACCCTATACAACCATCTAATTTGATCATGCTACAAAAAAACAAACAAACTATAACCCAAGTGATCTCCACGCGCCCCGCAAAAATCCTTCTGACACAGCACTGGTCAGGTAAGTCTAACTTAGTTCCCATCTCCAGAGTACTAACTGGTAGGACGATCCTGATTCTCATCTGAGGGCAAAGCCCAGGTTTCCACAATAATTGTAAAGATCACCAATCGAAATTAACAAATATCACATAGCATTTAAATTTTAAATGCACAAAATAACCTTTCATCTTAGCATACCTCTAGAAAGGGTTTTCATATGCCAAACATGGATAATCAAAGTTGCAAAATGAAGTTTTGGACAAAACTGCACTGTCGTATTCGAATACAGCATCCTTGTATTCGAATACAGTACTATTTCACAAGTCAATAGCAAAATTGAATATTTGTATTCGACTACACACTGCTAAAATTTGCAGATTTCAGTTTCGAAAATGTTTTGCAATCATTCAACACTTACCACACAAAATCAATCAATCACACTCATCAATTACAGCACAATTACAAACAACAACCAAGTATGTATATATAACCATCACAATATATCAAACATGACTCGCATGCCAATCACCCTAATAAAATGCATATATGCCAATGCACATGATTCTGGAATTCCAAACCAAAACCTTCCTGGAATGACGTAAATCATAATTGTACAGCCTCTCACAGACCAGTACTAATTATCAAGGTGCAATCTCTCACGGATCAGCACAATTTACTATCGTACAGCCTCTCACACACCAGTACTAATTTTCTATGCGTGCAATCGCTCACAGATCAGCACGACTTACAAGAGTGCAATCTCTCACAGATCAGCACGACGCGAAAATCCCCGCAAGGATAAGATGAACCAACTATTCACAGGACATCATCTCGTGGCCCATCATAGTTACCACTATCACTATGGCCCATCGCGGTCATCATGTACTATGAAATGCATGAGCATACTCTGACTCTTTTCACCACAACCATTAAGTAAATGCAGCTATTAAAAGATTCCTCTTTTTTAATATTCATTTAACACTAATGATTTTTCAATCTTTTCACAGAGCATACTCAAACATATATTCTTCCATAAAATTCATAACGTAAACGCCATGAATTATGGATACATCAATCGCACATTCACCACACATCCACATCTCAAACACAACAAATTCAATCAATTCAAATTCCAAAATTTCACACCAAATTTAATCATGAATCACTCGTATTCACAACTCCACATTTTCAAACATAAACTACCAAATTTAATCTCCAAAATTTTCAACCATAAATCACCAAATTTAATCTCCAAAATTTTCAACCATAAATTACCAAATTTAATCTGCAAAATTTCAACCATAATCCATACATAAATTACATCTCTAAAATTCATAATATTAATTATGAACACATCAATGACACCAAACATGAATCACCACAACAACATTAATATCTCAGAGTTCTCCCCACCGCTAACTCGGTGCCAAAAGCCCCGATTCCTTTTCGAGACTCAATGAGCTAACTACACAAACATAAATATTTGTAACAATTTGTTCACAACTAAAATTTATCCAACTACAACAAAATTCCCAAAATTATATCTTTTTCACACACCAAACTTTTACAACCAAATATTCAACATTAATTCTAACCTCCACATTTCCACACATAAACCACCAAATTTAATCTCCAAAATTTTCAACCATTAATCACCAATTTAAATCTCTAAATTTTTAACCATAAATCACCAATTTAAATCTCTAAATTTTCAACCATAAATCATCAATTTAAATCTCTAAATTTTTAACCATAAATCACAAATTTAAATCTCTAAATTTTTAACCATAAATCACAAATTTAAATCTCCAAATTTTTATCCATAAACACCTTAAATTTAATTTCCTCAAAACACACATAAATCAATTAAATTCAATTTCTTTAAAATCACACATCAATTTCACCAAATTCCAACTCCATAAATACACATATAAAATCTTATATACAAGCTAAAAATTTGGAAGGAGCTCTTACCTCAACGGTAGCTCTAACAACCGATTACGGCACCGCGATTAATTTCGGTGAAATATTTTGTTTGCACGTCACTTCGAAAACTAGCTCACTAGCACCGCAGCATGGAGGTGAGCAACTTTCCTTTCTGTCACTTCTCGAATGAAAACTTAGATCTAGAAAAAAAATGGAGGTTTCGTATTTATGAGTTTTGAATATTTTTTTGAATACTGAAGGAAAGAAGAAAAAGGAACTCGTGCCTGGCTTGCTTTCTCTATCTGTTTCCTTTTTCTTCTCTTTATATTAGTATAAGTTTTATATATATATATATATATATATATATATATATATATATAATAAAACCAAATCAATAAATATCTAAATATTCTTACACACATCACTTCACTCACATCTCAAACTATTTTGATAAAAATATCTATTCTCATTGCAACTCAATTGACGGGTCTCATAAAAATATCATTGGCATTTAACACACAGCATACCATTAAAATTGGCTAAAAAGCCTCATAATTCAACACCAAAAATATACTAAAATTGCATAAATTAGAATTTAAAACTAAGGGTCTTACAGGAACGTTCTTGACTTGGAGAAAGTTCTGGAGAGGAAGATGGAGCTTGTCTGAATTTCTGTTTAGGAGCAGTGGTTTTGAATCTCTAGGGAATTTTTAATTTTTTCCTTTCCAGAAATTGAGAAAGTGTGATGCTATTTTTTGTTTTAAGGGGACGAGATGTGGGATGGTTGGGTTTGGGAGAAGAGAAAAGTTCATTAATGATTCTCCGTTTTTGATTTGGAGGTGTTGAGTGAGATGGTTCAAATGAGAATGAAGATTTTGATGGAGGACAGGTTTTATTGGGGTTATGTGAGAATGGGTATCAGATGATTCATCTGAATCAGAGTCTGAAATGATGAAGTAAGCAGGTTTGGTGATTGGGGTTCTTGAAGTCCCAATTCCTGCCAAGACTCTCATTGAGCGTCTTTTTGGTGCTGGGGGATTGACAAATTTCTTTGGTGCTGGTGGATTTATGAAAGGTTTGCGCAAGTGTGGGGGAACTTGAGCAATGTTAGAAGGAGGACAAGAGTAAAGAGGGGGAAGAATGGTGGACAAGGGTTCAGGAATAGAGGAGTTAGGGTTAGTCTCAGGAGAGGATGAGAGATAGTCTAAGAAAGAGGTATCAGACGAGTGTTTTGGAGGAGTTGGTCTAGGTGGAGGAGATGGTAAACGACTAAAGGATGTTGACGGTGAAGATGATGGTGATGGTGTATCTGTGCATGCATTTTTGCGCGTGGACTGTTTGGTTCGAGCCATTGTTTTTGGAAGATGATGTTTGAGGAAAATGAAGATTTTATGAAACTGAAAGGTTTGATAACTACAACACGTTTTTGTTGTTTTTTAAGAAAAAGAGCAATGATGATTTGAACCTAGGGAAGTGAAGAACGTTTGGGGGCGGGAAACGAAGTGACAGCTTGTCAGAGTGACCTTTGAAGACAAGAAGACACATGCATTAAATGCAAGGACATGCCTTTTCTGCGCAAGAGGAGAGTGACGACTCAAGGGAGAATGTTAGTTGAAAAACGGAGAAAGATGCCTGGAAAAACGGAGATTGATAAACGTTCTCCGTTTTCTACAGAAGCAGTTTTAACGCGAATTTTCAGTTTTTCTTTGATTGAATTGAAACTTTCCTCAACTAAAGGCTTTGTAAAAATGTCAGCAAGCTGATTTTGAGTATCAACAAAGATCAATTCAATATCTTTCTTGTTAACATGATCACGAATAAATGATGTTTTATTTCAATATGTTTTGAACGAGAATGCTGAATGGGATTTTTTGATAAATTGATTGCACTATTATTATCACAATAAATTGTAATGCTTGAGTAACTTACAGAGAAGTCTTCGAGTTGATTTTTAACCCAAAGAACTTGTGAGCAACAGTTTGCGGCTGAGACATATCCAGCTTCGGTGGTTGATAAAGCTATAGTATTTTGTTTCCTGCAAGACCAGCTTATCAAAGCATCACCCAGGAACTGACATGCTCCATTGGTGCTCTTTGTTTCAATTTTATCTACAGCATAATCAGCGTTGCAATATTCTACAAGATCAAAATGAGAACTTTTTCTATACCAAAGGCCAAGATCAGTAGTTCCAACAAGATATCTAAAAATTTGTTTCATTAAATGAGATTCTTTTGGCGCAGATTGAAATCTAGCATATAATCCTACTGCGAATACAATATCTGGCCTACTAGTAGTTAAATATAGCAAGGAACCAATCATTCCTCTATATTCTTTTTCAGAAACGCATTTTCCATGTTCATCTTTGTCTAATGAAGAGGATGGATGCATAGGAGTAGACATGATTTTTGCTTCATTCATTTTGTACTTGGTTAATAAATCTTTAATGTATTTTTCTTGACAAATAAAAATACCGTTTTCATGTTGTTTAATTTGTAACCCAAGAAAATACCTTAATTCTCCCTTCTTGCTCATTTCAAATTCACTTTGCATGAGTTTTGAAATACCATCGCACAATTTTTCATTAGTTGATCCAAAGATTATATCATCGACATACACTTGTACAATGAGTAAATCATTTTTATCAATTTTCTTAAATAGTGTAGTGTCGATTTTTCCTCTGGAAAATCCATTTTTGATTAAGAAAGAACTCAACCTTTCATACCAAGCTCTTGGTGCCTGTTTTAAACCATATAGAGCTTTGGTAAGTTTGAAAACATGATTTGGTTTTGATTGATCTTCAAAACCGGGAGGTTGCTTTACATAAACTTGTTCATTTAAAAAACCGTTTAAAAATGCACTTTTAACATCCATTTGAAATAACTTAACAAGTTTATGAGATGCATATGCAAGAAGTATACAAATAGCTTATAACCTTGCAACTGGTGCAAAAGTTTCGTCGTAGTCTATACCTTCTTCTTGATTATATCCTTGAGTAACCAATCTTGCTTTGTTCCTTACTACCTTACCTTCTTCATCTAATTTGTTTCTGAAAACCCAGCGTGTACCAATGATTGTTTGATCTTGAGGATTTGGTACCAAGGTCCAGACTTCATTTTTATCGAACTGCAACAGTTCTTCCTTCATGGCTTCAATCCAAGATTGATCAACTATGGCTTCTTTAATTGATTTTGGTTCAATTTGAGAAATCATTTCCATGTTGTTTTCATCATTCTTGAATGATTTTCTAGTTCCAATTCCATCAGTTGTAACCCCAATGATTTGGGTTTGAGGATGATCCCCTATAGTTCTCCAGCTTTTAGGTGGAGAATGATACCGAGATTGTTTATCAATCTCCGTTTCTGCATATCAGTTTTCTGCTGTAAGTGTGGTTGTTTTTCTTCCTCATTTGTTTTTTCCAATGCTAAATCATCAAACTCATCAAATAGAATATACATGCTAATTTCTACAACTTTAGTTCTTAGATTAAACACTCTATAACCTTTAGAGTCGGTTGAATAACCCAAGAAAATAGCTTTGTCTGATTTTGCACACTACGCAAAAAAACATTGTAGTTACTAGTTTATATATGAAAATCAAATAATTAAAATACCGTACCGTTTTTGGGATTATAATTTGATTCTTATCAACAATCTCTTTCATGAATCGCAATACATAGTACCCACAGTCGATGTTGTTAGTTTGACGAGGGCACTATAAAATAAAACATATAAGTCAATAATTATTTGTGCATTGATTGTAAGTGAAATCTAAAAGCATATATTTCAAACCTTTATTGGAATCCATGTGATGTTATTTGACTTTAGCTTCGACACTGTCGCACCTCTTTGAGCTCGAAAAACTTGTAAAGCACTATCGAATAAATAAATGTGAATATTACTTACGTGTCGAACAAAGTCTTTATCTCGAGGCGATTGTTGTAATGGTCGTGCAAGGGATCTAGGTAGTATATAACTTCAGAGATCGCATTGATTGCAATTAGCACCAAATGTGCCCTACAACAACAAAAATTTAGTTTACACAACTAATAAATTAAGATCTCATAAATTAAAAAAGATATAAATAAAGAATATATAATTACGTACCCTGAATTATATGGTGCAAGGAACAACTTATCCTTCTCTTTATTTCCTAATAGTATATTTAAAACGTATTTCTTTACATTCATTGGATCGTGTTGAAGCATCGATATCTTATGCGGAGACAAGAATGAAAATTTATTTGACAATATGCGCGTGCACACGAACTTCTCATACAAAAACCTTCAATGAAAATTTCAAATTAGATTAATTACCAATAAATTAAATTAATTACAAATAAATGCGATGAAAAGTAATTTTTACCTCATGTATATGCTGCTGACAGTAGCACTCAGCTCCTTATGGCCGAGAAGTTCGTATATGTGCTTTTTTTCAAAAAATTCTTCATACGCATCTCCGAACAGAGCTTTATCCATGCTTATTACTCGTGAATCGTTGTCGCTGCCCATATTTTTTTTTGCTTGTATGTCAAGACACGACCCATATCGAGCAAGTCGTGGCTGACTTATTTTAGGAGCAGGAGCAGCAACTGATTTTACACGATCCAGTTTTTTAGCAGCAACAATTTTCGCCGCTTTATTACCCTTCAGCTTTTGCAGTTTGCCAGCTTTATTACCCTCCAATTTTTAAAGTTTGCCGGCTTTATTTTTACCACGAACATCCAGTCGTGGTGCGGCAGCTGGCTTGCTGGCTTGCTGTGCGGGTGGTTTATTAGATTGAATCTGAAAAAATGAGGTTTATCAGTTTGTTAGTTTATTGAATCTGAAAAAATGACAAACCTTACAGAATAAATGTGACAAACCTTTTCAGGCGATATGACTGTTTCATTTCTGGGAATCTTCTTATCATTCCCTTTATTAGACTTTGTTTGAATCTAAATAAATGTGAAATTAAAGTTAACATCGGAAAAAATTCAGCAATTAAATATAATCAATTAAACATACGTTTCAATTAATTAAACATACCTTGTCAAAGGCAACAAGATGTTTGGGTCATGCCACGTAGCTGCCAATTGCTTCGCCCAAATAATTCAGATCTGCATCATTGTCCGATACAGGAAACGGTGCATTTGGTTCCAAAGCAATAACTGGCGATACTTTGACATGGCCAGCAGGGATTGGTGTGTTGTGCAATACTTCGCCTGGAGTATTGCACAATGTTCCCTTTCCGACCTTCCGATGAGTAGGGGAGGATAAGTACATCACGCATGGAGTGACCCCCTAAATCAATGGTTAATACATAAGTATGTGAAACAATTAGCTTGAATGAATTTCTTATTTTATTAAGTAATTAATTAACTCAGGAACACTGTTGAGACCAACGTTGCAACTTGCGTTTTCACTCTCCATGTGAATTTCACGTTGGGGCTGGTCCGCAAGTTGCTTGTCTTTATTTGTCTTCACCAAGAGGGCCACTTGCTCCATTAATACTTTGATCTTCTCTAATACTTCCTCGTTAGATGGATTTTGGCGCTTCTCTTGTGAAAAATAACTTCTAGGAGTTATGCCAAATCCTTTCCCACTCACGCGGCCAGAATATTCAGGAACATTAAACACTTTACCTAATATGTCCCTGCAACTTGCCTTGTTGTCCTCTTGATTTTCCGATTCAAGATTCGCCTAAAATACACATAACTCTTTCTCACCTCATCAACAACAAAAGCTGACTGCAAACCAAATAAATATATAGTTTGAGTAAAATACTTCAAAACAGTATGTAAAAATTTATAAGTAATAGGGTGGAGTAAAAATATTACCTGTATATCAGCCCACAATACATCTTTGGCATTCTTCAATGCCTTATCTCTCCAATCATCTATTGAGATTAGGATATTTTGACGAACAACAGCTCCAATATAACTAACAAACATGGAACTGTTGGGGTCAATTGGTTGACCATTCTCATTCCATCCCACCTAATAAACTCATATAGTAAGTACCTCAAATTATAAACAACAAACAAGGTAAACAGCAAACAAAGTAGTGTATAAACAGCAAAAAAAGAAAACAACAAACAAAGTATACCTCAAATTTTTGCCCAGTACTTCTTGCTTTTATAACATTTTGCATTATTGTTGCACCACGTTTGACTTCATTTTCATAAGTCTTGGTGTTGCCAACTTCTTCATTTTGACAATCTAACTCCTTGTTGGTATCCATTTATCTACAACAAGTTCAACATCAACATGCAGTTCAGTATAACTTCAACAAGTTCAACATGCAGTAGTCTAAGTACGTAGCAGTATAAGTTAACATGCATTTTAGTGAAACAAAAAACTAATAAATGCAATACCTGAAATAGCTCTTATTAATGCTTAGGGTTACGGGTTCATAGACGAACAACGCAGAAGATGATGAAAACGAGGACGATGAAGACGAACGATCGTAGGGTTACGGGGTTCGTAGACGAAACGGCTTCACAGACGAACGAAGACGAAAATGAGGATGTTTATGATGTTTACGTACGATCGTAGGTGTATGATGTTTACGTAATGAGAGTGAGTAATGAGGAAGAAACTAGGGAAATTGAAACTCTCGTAGGGTTCGTAGGGTTCGCAATGAGAAGGAGAACGCAGAGGAAACTGAAACCCTCGTATGAAATTTACGTAATGAACATGAAACTGAAGAGGTTTACTGTTATATATAAAACCCTATTACAGCGCTTTTATGAAAAAGCGCTGTAATAGGTCTCATTATTTTATTTTTTAAAAGCCTACTACAACGCTTTTTTATAAGCCTTTTAAAGCGCTTGTGAAAAAGCGCTGTAAAAGATCTCCTTATTTTTATTTTTTAAAAAGCCTTTTACAGCGCTTTTACAGAAAGCGCTTTAAAATACATCTTTGTTTTATCATGTCCAAAGGCTGTGTGACCCTTTTACAGCGCTTATGAAGAAAGCGCTTTAAAAGACCTCCTCATTTTATTTTTTTAAAACCCTATTACAACGCTTTTTTAAAAGAGCGCTATAATAGGGTTTTATATATGAAATGCCTCTTTGTTTTATCATGTCCAAAGGCTGTGTGAACCTTTTACAGCGCTTATGAGGAAAGCGCTTTAAAAGACCTCCTTATTTTATATTCTTACACAGCCTTTGTAATAATTTATTTTCTTCCAAATTATTTTCTTCCAAATTAGTTAAATTATTTTTTCATAAGCCCTGTAAAAATTTATTTTCTTCCAAATTAGTTAAATTATTTTTTCTTCCAAATTGTGTTTAATTATTTTATATTCTTACACAATCTTTGTAATAATTTATTTTCTTCCAAATTAGTTAAATTATTTTTCATAAGCTCTGTAATAATTTATTTTCTTCCAAATTAGTTAAATTATTTTTTCTTTTAAATTGTGTTTAACTGATCATGTCAAGTTCAAGCTAAATTACATGTATAACTTGAACTTAAATTGTGTTTAATTTCAAGCTAATTAGTTAAACTGTTTGAACTTGAATTGATCAGGTCAAGTTCAAATAGTTCAAGCTAAATTACATGATCAGGTCAAGTTCAGTATACAATTACATACAATATAAGCAAAAAATTACAAATTAACAGTTCAAGCTAAATACCAAAATGCTCAATTATGGCAGATCAAACAATTAAATTACACCTGAACTCAGTTCAGATTACATGGCTTAAAAACAATTAAACACATTAAGATGCCCTTCTTCTTTTCTTGGGGGGATTCACATTTGTTTGTCCATTAATGATACGAAACGATGGATTAATCCAAATTCCCTCATCATGATCATCTCTAAGATATAAACCATCATCAGTTGAATCAATTTCATGTTGTTGTGATGTTGCAAAGAAAAGATCATTACCAACATCTTCATCATTATTGTTATCATCACTTATTTTATTGGTCGATAGGACAACATACCATTTATCATCAGCAGGATCAATGACATAAAACACTTGTTGAGCTTGCGACGCTAAAATAAAAGGCTCATCTTTGTATCCCACCCTATTAAAATCGACAAGCAAGAACCCTGACTCATCAATCCGAACGTCATTATTATTATCAACCCACTTGCAACCAAATATGGGAACATAAAACATTCTGTAGTCTAGCTCCCATATGCGCTCGATAACCCCAAAATATGATAGATTTGCATATATTGGGTTCTTGTCTTTTGCACTTGAGATATGCATCGCTTCAGCTACGAGAGTGACTCCACTATTTTGCATAGTTGTTTGATCATCTTGTTCTTTGGTATAAAATGTGTAGCCGTTAATTACATAACCAGTGTAAGAAAAGACATGTAAACTCGGACCATTTGCTAGCCTCCTCAATCTCTGTGAAATTGATCCGGGGTCTACATCAAACTTTGACTTTATGTGACTTTTTAACCATGTTATGAAACTTCGATTGTGCTCTCAAGTTATCCAATTTTGATTCCTATTCATGTTCAAACTAGATAACTGATCCATGTGTATTGTAACATACGGTTGAACCTCATCATCATTGTGTAGAACATACAATTGTGACTGCTCCAATTCTGTAGATAATCTGATCAAATTTGAACAGTTTTGGGCTTTGCTTGACTGGGCTGATTTGTTTAAATTTGATCAGATTTCCTGCGCGTTTAATGATCCCTTAAGCTTTGAAAATATTTGTTGATAATTGGGCTTTGATCTAGAGACTTGATTTTATCCGAAAACTGTTTGGAAAGGAATAACCAACTTCTACAGATTTGAGAAAACTGATTCTGCAGAAACGGAGATTGATTTTTCAGAAACGGAGATTGATGATTAATCTGGTCTGTTAGTGTTCTAAACAATCTGGAGATAGATGATTAATCTTGAGGTTCAGTCTTGGTTTAACTTTCCTGACAGTTTCAGACTGGAGAAAGTTACAACCTGTTTTATTTTGCTTGATTCATGATGATTTATCTTAGTGATTGGAAAGCCTATTTAAACACGAATGATTTCTACTTGTTCCTTGCCATGTACTGATGAACTTGGTATAAAGAATTGAGGCAGAAGCTCTGTTGAAATAGTGAAGAATGATTGGTCAAGTAGTTGTGACGAACAATCCTAATTCTGTAGAACATTCTTTGTTTTTTACAGCTTAGTCAGGAATGTTCTGTTTTAGTTTTTTCATCTGATTTCTTTGCTTTGCTTGTATCCTATCTTTGAATAAAAACACTCAAGAGCACAGATTAAATTAACATTACATTTAGAATCATAATTAACATTCTTAATTAACATTTGTTTATTTTCATCAAAACTTAATTTGAGAGTTTCTCTTAACAGTCATGTCAATATCACCGTACGTCAGTGTTGATTAAAGTTGACTAACTGAATTCTAACGGAATGATTTTAAAAATTACTAATAGTTTGGGGATATAAAGTAATTAAATCTTAAATAAATATATTATTCAATAATTAATATAATATTTTTTTATCCGTAAAATCTAGCTCAATTAGAAAATAACGATATTATTAGATAAATATTATATCTTAGTTTCGAACTTGAACCTCACAATTTTGTGCGAGTATTTTTACTATTTTATATATAGATTAGAAAAAGTATTATTTTTTTTGTTAAACTAAGTATCTTTCTTGCAAACCTGCAAAGATTAATCATTCAAGCCTAGCTAGGGGAATCCAAATAAGTGACAAACTTTATTCAAGAATTTTAACGTCCTTGCATGTCTAAGTTCAAGTTTCAAAATTTAAAGTAGTATTGATTGTTGTTTTGTTCAAATTATTATAAGTTTAATAGAGAGAAATAAATTAAGTTGAGATAATTAATAAATTAAAGATACTATAGAAAATAATAGTTTTTTGTTTATAAAAAGATAAACACTATTAATAAAAGAAATAAAATTTAATGTTTTTAGTACATGTATAAATAATATGAAGATAATAATTAAAAAAATAAGTTTTCAAATATAAATAAAAAATTAATATATTTAATTTAAAATTTGAATTAAATATATGAACTTATTTTCAAATTTGTTGTTTATATTTTAGAACGGAGTGAGTAGTTCCCATATATCATGATGCCATTTAATTTGCAACGTATTTATATATTCTCCCTCTCTTACCCTGTAAAAAGAAAAAAAAAATAAATCTTCTAATCTCACATCATTATGATTTTTATATTTAATTTTAATATTCCACTAAAATATAATAGAGACTTTTGAGAGTTTTTTTATTTCAATACCTCATATTCCAAAACATTTTACCAAACTACTCCTTTTTTAAAATTATATATCAAAATATCCTTGTTTTTTTTCTCTTTTACATGTCAACTTTGAAAATGGCGACTTTCTTAAGCAATTTTTTTTTAAAAAAAATTTCAATTTAATTCAAATTAATAAATATATATATATATATATATATATAATTAATATAATTTATAAAAATACATAAACATAAATTTTAAATTACATAGATTGACTAGTGTTGGTTGTAACATTTGGACAATGTTTTCAAGTATGACCAGTTAACCGACATAGTCCGCATTTTCTTGACACTTTTTCAATATATGAATATGTTGAATTTAAACCGTAAACCCTAAACTTCTATCAATAAAAGAAATAAAATTTAATGTTTTTTAGTACATGTATAAATAATATGAAAACAATAATAAAAAAATAAGATATCTTCTGTTTTGAAATTAAAAAAAATAATAATTTATTTAATTTAAAATAAATTTATTTTGAAATTTGATGTTTATATTTTAAAACGAGTGAATAGTTCTCATATATCATGATGCCATTTAATTTGTAACGTATTTATATATTCTCCTCCTCTTACTTGTCAAAAAAAGAATCTTTTCATCTCGCATCATTATGATTTTTATATTTAATTTTAATATTCTACTAAAATATAATAGAGTACTTTTATATATTTTGAAAAACTCAAATTAAATTTTACAAAATAAAATTATACTCTGAAAAACTTAATTTATAACACATTAAGAATGTTGTGAGTTTGGAGAATTCTTTACTGTTATTTTAAAAGTCAAAAGCAAATCTGAACTTTTGAAAGATCTGTGGAGGTAAATTTTTCTAAATATTCTCCATAGTTCAACAAAGAGGCCCAATCAATTTAAGTATACACAGTTATATATATATATATATATATATATATATATATATATATATATATATATATATATAGTAAAAATGTGTAAATTTTTTTGTAGGATTTAATTTTTTAATAACATCGTTAATCTTATTTTTTGTTACCGAATTAAAATTTTACACTATTAAATTTTGAAGTCCTATAAAAAATCGAGAATTTTGAGAGGCGGAAAGAGCATCTTCCCATGGTTAAACGTCATTCTGACTTTTGTCGGAGTTTCTCTCCATTTGGTCCAACTGGTTGGCCCATGGTTTAACAACCATTGGCATAAGATTAATTATTGGGATATTCATGCTAGAATTAAATTATATGTTCTGTTCTATTTTATTTTTCATTTTTATTTCAAAATTAATATTTTATTAAAAATTTATAATTAAAATAGATAATATTGTTGTTTAAAAAATATTGAAAATAGAATGGCATGTTCCTTTTTATTGAAGAAAATAGGAAATAAAAAGATTCTCTAAATTTTTCAATAAAAATAATTAGCCTATATATCATTGAGTGATTTCAAACATTCGCAGCATTGCCGACACCTCCTAGCTTTTCTATTTTATATGACATGTGATATATAGTTTGATTAGTTTCCTCCTTTTGTCAAGGATGCTAATAAGAATTGTTAAAGAAAACGGATGCTAATAAGATAGTAATTAAGTTGAAAGGAGTTTCATTAAACAGCATTGATATTCAAAACTTAACAGTATTAATTACTAAAAAAAGTTAATTGATAATATTAATTAGTTTTGTTAATAATTAAGTGTCCTTTAGACATATGGAAGTTTGTTTCGAAAAACTTAATTTTTAAACTTTTTAAAAATTAAATACATATTTTAAAATATTATTTTTATATTTGATTATTTAATGTGTTGTTTTTAAGGCACTTGAAAAAAAAATCATAGGAGGACATTTTTTTTGGGTCCATTTTTTTAAAGCAAGCACAGGACAATACCTTTTTATACCACACGTCATAAAAGGAATGGGCTTCATATAAAAATTGGTGTGGAGACATGAACAGATACTAATACTATAGATGTAACGTTTTATATGTCCCAACCAACAATCTCTAGAATGTCTGTGTATTAAGTTAGGTGCGTGATTTGAGTAGAAAATTTATACACTATAGTGTGCTAAATCTAGTGTAACGAGAAAAACAATAGAAATTGGACCTTCTATTTCTCTCTTTTCATGAGTTTCAAATAACTTAAGTCGCGCAAATTGAACTATCGGTAGTACTCGTTGGTATGAAAGCAAAAAATGGATTTATTTAGTACTGCCCCATATACACATTAAGGGAAAGTGAATTTAGTTGATTAACGAATAAAATAGAAATAATTAAATGTAATTGTATGTATTGTGGCGTTGATGTTTATAACAATTGGTTCCTCTAGTGGCCTTAAACTTAACAAGATTAATTAGAACCGTAACTCACAATTTTCTCATTTAAGTAGGAACAAAGTTCAACATTTGCGGAAAATAAACACTATTAATAAAAGAAATAAAATTTAATGTTTTTAGTACATGTATAAATAATATAAAAAAATAAGATACCTCCTTCTGTTTTGAAATTTAAATAAAAAATCAATATATTTAATTTAAAATTTGGATTAAATATATGAACTTATTTTGAAATTTGTTGTTTATATTTTAGAACGAGTGAATAGTTCTCATATATCATGATGCCATTTAATTTATAAAGTATTTATATACTCTCCTCCTCTTACCTGTCAAAAAAAGCATCTTCTCATCTCACATCATTATGATTTTTATATTTAATTTTAGTATTCCACTAAAATATAATAAAGTCCTTTGATATCATTATGATGTTTATATTTAATTTTAATATTCCACTAAAAAATAATAGAGTCTTGATCTATGACACCGTATAACATGTAGACACAATTGACACCCCACCCATTCCATGTGGCTTATTTTATGACTCATCCAAAAAAATAAAAAAATGAGTGTTCTTTTATGTCACATAGTTAGTTGTGGAAGCGGTGGATGGGGACCATGGAATGTCCGTGAAACATTAGTCAAAATAATAAGTTAGAATTGTCGACCGAGAACGGCGAGTAGAGGCTTTTCTTTTAAAAAACCTCATATATGGAAATGGGCCTAAGGCTCTTAAAATTTTGCAAGCCACTATGACTCAAACATAAATAGGTCAGGTGTATGTGGCTAAGGAGGGTAGGCTTTCTACCACAACAAGAATATGAAGAACCGACACCACTATGATTTTCATAATATGAATTAGCAAGCCAATCAAATTAAATAGGATAACGATGAAGGAAGTTACAACAATAAAATTGAAGTTATGATTTCGATTATGAATCAATGCACCCTAACTCAACTTTGGCATTGAATTGGCGGAGCAACAAAGATGAAGGAAGCACTAAGCACATAGCCGAGAATGAGAAGGAACAATTTGTTCATGAGCTATAGCATAATATTGCGCCCAAGGATAATTCTGCACATGAAACACTTGAAAAATCTACACACAAGAATTATGTAGTTCCAATGAAGAATATTGCACATGAAACACATAAAGATTATGCACATGATAATTTTGCAACTCCAAGTTTTATAATTGCAAAAAAACAATCCTGCACAGGATAATTCTGAATGAAAAAGTTATGCTTGTTTCAATCATGATGATACAAAGAAAATTTATGCATATCATAATACTGTTCCAAAGGATGATAATAATTTACTAAAGTCTGTAGCAATGATGAAGAGATTAATGAGTCAGAAGGAGAATTCATAAAAGTTCTTTCTAAAGGGGCTAAGAAGTATAGATGTTAGAACAGACAATAACATCTCAAACCGAATTTGTATAATGTTCGTTCCAAAACAGGTTCCAATATTCTTGATTAATAAAAATTCTCTACTGTAATGATAGAGGACTGGGGAACCTTTGTACAAGGTTAGTGATTATTAGTTTGTGTTTCCTAAACAAACTAGATTTTTTATTTTTTTTTCTACAATTTTATGCAAGAATACATGCCTAATTTTTGGGGTTTTGGATTTGAATCACAAAGTTCTTATAATCTCGGATCAATATGTGTCTTTTTAAATGAAGGTGCAAACACGAGAAGCGGGAGTTGAATTGTGTTTCTCTAAGTTAGATTCTTTTTCATTATTTGATTAACATTGGTTCGGGTTTGTTGACTTAGAGCAGAAGTAGTAATAAAACTAAAGAATGCATAAGTAAAGTGACACAAGTAATTTATCCTAATTTACCACTAACTTAGCTACATCTAGTCTCATAAATCATAGATGCATACTTGCTTCTTTCCATACCATTATTAATAAAATCTTGAAATACTTCTTCATGCTTATTAGAATTACATGTGGTATTTTCAATTGATGTTGAACTATAATTACTTGTCAGAGTTGTATTATCTGTCTTAAGTTCAGTAATATCAGTTTTCATATTTGCATTCTCTATTTTAAGTTCAGTAATATCAGTTTTTAGATTTGTATTTTTTGTTTTAAATTCAGTAATATCAGTTTTCAGAGTTGCATTATATGTCTTAAGTTTAGTAATATCAGTTTTCAGATTTGCATTCTCTTTTTAAGTTCAGTAATATCAGTTTTCAGATTTGTATTTTCTGTTTAAAATTCAGTACTTTGATTCTTTAAAACATTAACATTTTCAATTAGATTTGTATTTTCTTTCCTAAGTGTTTTCAATTTTAAAGACAATTTGTGATTCATTTTTAAAAAATCATTTATAGCAGTAACTAAATCAGATCGAGTAAATTTAGAAAATACCTCAATTTCTTCATCTGTTGATTCACTTCCAGAGTTAGAATCTGTGTTGGATCCAGAGGTAGAGTTGGTATGAGTCATCATACCCAAATCTTCTTGTTCATCGTTAGAGGATTCCTCAGAATTATCCCACGTAGCCATCATACTCTTCTTCTTGGGTTTGGAATCTTTCCTCTGGTGTTTCTCTTTCTCCATATTTGAACATTCTGACTTGATATGTCCAGGTTCATTGCATCCATAGCAAATTATGCTTTTCTTATCATATTTATCATCATTTCCTTTGTTGGATTGCTTGGAATATCTTTGGGGAAATTTCTTCTTTCTGTTGTGCCACATCTTCTGAACTTTTCTGCATATAAACTCCAGTTCCTCTTCTTCTAAGTCTTCATTCTGATCATCTGAATCATCATCTTCTGGTTCTGCTGTTGCTTTCAAAACTTTCTTCTGCTTGGATTTCAAAGCCACGGTTGGTTGCTTCTTCTTGGGCTCATCCTCTGCAAGCTCAATTTCATGTGATCTGAGAGAGCTGATTAATTCTTCAAGCTTAAGAGTATTCAGATCCTTTGCTTCTTGAATGGCAGTGATCTTTGGTCTCCACTTGCTTGTCAGACTTCTAAGAATTTTCTTCACATGATCAGCAGTAGTATAACTCTTCTCAAGTACCTTTAATCTTGAGACCAGGGTCTGGAATCTGGAAAACATTGTTTCAATGTCTTCATCTTCTTCCATCTTGAACAACTCATACTTTTTGACTAGGAGGTTGGCATTTGCTTCTTGAACTTGTTTGCTTCCTTCATAGGCTAGAATCAGACTATCATAAATACTTTTTGTTGTCTCTTTGTTGGTGCACTTGTCAAACTCCTTGAAGGTGATTGCATTTATCAGGAATGTTCTGGACTTATGATGCATCTTGTACATCTTCTTCTGATCAGCATTCATCTCTTTTCTTGGAATTTCAATACCATCAGTATTCTTCAGAGCAATATAACCATCTTCCACCAAGTCTCAAAGTTCAGGATCTTGTGAAATATAGAAACTTCTCAGCCTGTCTTTCCAATACTCAAAACGTTCTCCATCAAACAGAGGTGGTCTGTTGATATTTCCTCCAGCAGCTTCTTCACTGAATCCAGACATATTGAACCCTTGGATCTTTTCTCAAACACTGTAAAGTGCTCAACCTTGAGACCGAGCTCTGATGCCAATAGAAGGTGCGAACACGAGAAGGGGGTTGAATTGTGTTTGCACAAAGTTGATAACTTTTTGATAATTTATAAATAATTAAAAATTAGTTTGGTTTTGGCGACTTACTTGGAGTAGAAGCAATCGGATTTAGAGGCAGCAAGCAATGAAATCATAAATAATTTGACGCGTAGAATTATCCTGGTTCACCACTAACTTGGCTACATCCAGTCCCCTCATTCAGAAGGCTTTAATCCAATAATTCAAAAACCTTGAATTACAAAGCACCTGACCCTTCAAGTCAGTCTTCCCAAACAGCCTGACAACCCTAGACTTTTGAGGAACTAACCACCTTGACCCTACAAGCCAAGTCTTCTCCTGACAACCCTAGATTAAAGAAGAAACTAAACCACTATCGGGTTGGATACAAGAGATTAAAACTTGAGTAGTTGCTTCTAACAAAGCTGATAATAATAATAACTCTCACGCTTTAAGAAAAAAACACTCAAAAGATATTTCTAACTTGAACAAGTGTTTCTCTCTTTTGAACTCTAAGATGAATTGAGAACTTTGAGCTTGAGTTACTCTTTTCTGCTTTTCGATGCTTTTCTCCTTCAGCCTTGAATGTCTATTTATAGTGAAAATTTGGGCTTCAATTTAGTCCTTATTTAATTCTGAATTGTATCTTGTTTAGATTGAGTTTGTAAATTCTTCATATTGATTTTGTTCCTATTTTTTGTAGATTGACTTTGTAAATTCTTCAAAATGATTCTGTTCCTATTTTGTGTAGATTGACTTTGTAAATTCTTCAAATCAAATATTCTTCAAATCTTCATTAAATGTTGATCAAATATTCTTCAAATCTTCATTAAATTGTTGATCAAATATTCTTCAAATCTTCTTCAAATCTTCACTAAATGTAGATCAAATATTCTTCAAATCTTCATTAAATGTTGATCAAATATTCTTCAAATCTTCAATTAAATGGTGATCAAATATTCTTCAAATCTTCTTCAAATAATCTTCAAATCTTCTTCAAATATTCTTCAAATCTTCCTCAAATATTCTTCAAATCTTCTTCAAATCTTGACCATATTTTCTTTTCAACTTGGTCAAAGATTTTCTTCAATTATAAATTTGAATCAAATCTTATTTTAGATTTTCATTAATTATAATTTTGAATCAAATCTTATTTAAGATTTTCTTCAATTATAAAGTTGAATCAAATCTTATTTTAGATTTTCTTCAAAAACATGAATCTTCTTTCATACTCTTTGAAGTCAAATATATTGTTTTCATAAAATACTTTTGTTAACATCAAAACTCTATATGTAAAACCAACTTGGTTCCAACATTAGATGCATAGTTTAGGGTGAGGAAACATAGGGTTCATCATAGCTAGATGTATTTTCCTTCTATATACGAAGGAACATTTGAGTCATGGTAAGTGAGACACAACTTACAAGACATAATCATATCCAATCGTACCAAAATACGCTACTGGTATGTCATGGCAAGTAGGAAAAACCTTTTGTAGTCTAACAGCAAACCATGTTAGAGAGGTCGACGTTATCAAGGTACCTCACACTTTATGGCTTAGACAAAAACATTTAATATACATATATATAGTTAAAGAACAAATGGTGACTATAATTAGAGATAAAGAAGAATAAAAAAATTATTGATTAATATTTAACTCATCGAGAGAAATTTCCATGCTTAGCATACGGACATGGCTGGAAACATATGTAAACTATTATTATATAATTCTATATTACTGAGTTTTATATTCACTATGCTTTTGTGGGTGATGTTTCCAAGCAGCAAACACTGTTGAAAAGCTGAGAAGTATATTTAGAATACTTATAAGTAATACGGTGTATTTTGAGTCGTACTTGCATCACGTCAAGTGTCTAGTTTAGGGTTTTGGCTTATTGATTTTTTTTCTTGAAAGTCATTTCATAAGTTGGAAATGTTTTTAATATTGTAAGATATTTAATTGATTTTAAATAAAGGTTCTTCCTTGTATGAATTCTCAAATTTTTTAACTCATCATTTTCATATTTAAATGAAAGTTTCCCCAATAACTGTTTCTAAAATTAGGCGTTACACTAATGATAAAGGTTGAACTTCTCTTTGACTCGAGTGTGACTCTTTGCTCACTATTAAGGGTTTCAATGACAATAATTTGCCTCCTTGGAATAAAACAATAGTTGGGCTAATTGCTTAGCTTGCATTAGAGGACTTTTGGTTTCGTGTTTCTCACATTCTCAAACAGGGTAACTCTTGTGTTGAGAAGCTTGCAAATATGGAATTTCAATATGTGGATTTTTCCTTGTTGGATGTTATGTCTGTTGGTATCAAGGATGATATGTTCAAGAATAGTGTGGGTCTTTCTAGCTTTAGGTCTTAGTAATGGGGTTTGAGTGTTGATTACTCATTTCAATGTTATGTTCACATTACACTCATTTTCCCTTCGCCATGGTTTTCCCAATATATTTTTCCTGCTAAGGTTTTTAACAAGTTAGTTGTTTAGTTGTTTTTACATTATTTACTTGGGTTTTGGCCTAGTCCCCCCCTCCTCCCAAGCTTATTGTTTCTCTATTATTGGTGTTGCAAATGATAGGTAGTGGATATAGGGTGTCAACATAGTTGAGATTGTAGAACGGAAAACACAAGAAAGGAGGGCGTAGGGGTTATAATTGTGTTTCATTTTAAAAAACTTATTAATGTGACTACGTTATAGTAAAGAAAGCAGGACAACTGAACAAGAATACAAAAAACACAGACGATTTATCCTAGTTCACCACCAACACAATGACTACGTCTAGTCGATTCAACCTGAAGGATTTAAACCACTAATTCACCATCGAATTATACTCTCACTTAACACCTACTACTCAAACTAATTGTGTTCAAGTCTTTTCAACCTTCTAATTTAGTACAGTCAAGCTGTTGAGAAAGGCAACCACTACTAGGTTAGGTTACAAGAGAATAGGTTTAGGTTTTCTGAAATAGCTCTTACAAGAGAGTGTGTATAAATGTTTTCTTTCATAAACTTTTCTTAGCACTAAAGTAAAATGAATGATTATGAGCAAGAGTGCAGATGAGGATGTATGTGCTTATAGCTTGTGCGTTTCTTAATTTTCCAGTGAGGAATGCACATTCTTTTATAGAGATTGTTTAGGGTTTATGGATGTTGTCATGATTGCAAGAAATCAACATGAGTCATGAAGTTTCGCATCATATCTTTTGAGATTGACTTGCTATAGAAAATTTCCAAAACAAATCCTTATAATTAATTTTGCGTATCTTGGTATGAAGGTGGGGAAATAAAGGATACAATTATTAAGCATGTCTTATAGACCTTCAGACAAGTAGCAGATTCAGGATGTTCATCAGAGGATGTGCAAATGCTTTGGTTTCTTTGGAGCATTGACTTTCATTAGAGAGTTGACTTCTTTCAGAGCAAACATCATAAATCTGAGTCAGACGATCAGATGCTTGATGTGATGATTTGATTATCAGAGGCAAATGATCACTTGCTTGTTAAGCTTATTAGAGGCAAACAAACAGAGCATAGATGCATTCAACAGAGGCAACTAAAACAGAATATATCATGTAAATCCATAGTCATCAGAACCAAAACATTGCTTGCATTAACCGAGTCAACCAAAATTGAGTGTCACTTGCATCACTAGAGACATCTGTTATAGTGCTTTCATCATATTTAGAAAGCAGAGTAAACTGAAATCTTGTTGTTCCTTTGTCTTAGTCCAATCATCAAAGGATATGACATAAGAACCTATATAATTCACTTGATCTAAAACCTGAACTCTTAATCAAAACATTGGTGCATCAAATTGTTCCCACAAACTGATTTTGTTATAACCAAAATAAGTAAGGGTCATAGTTCTTCAAACAAACTTGGTTCTAATAGGGATGCTATATTTGTCATGTGATATCTTTGTACTCTACTTTTTGCTTAAAAAACCTGACCAACCTTTTTACGTATTGATTGATAATCTATAGTAGAAAAAAAAAATCCACATTTATGCAGTCTCCACATTTGAGTTATTGGATCGAGATCAACTAGTTTTTGTTTCAAGCTCAATATTTTAGATTTTTTAAACATTAAAATTTTGATAAAAATATGAATCATTTGATCTTAATCCTAATGTCTTAGGATGTGCGAATTGCGTGAATGAGGGTAGAAAATCTGATTTCCCTCTATATATGCTTAGATGAAAGTATATTAACTTAAGACATACTATCTCAAAACTCTTGTGACAGTTGCATGTAGAGGCTTTTAAACTATAGTTAAAATTTTATAAAGAAAGGCAGTTATTCAGCAACTTCTCCATCTTAAATCTGATCATGGACTTCTCCTCTTGTTCTTTCACAAGCCTAGATGAACCAATAACCAATGAAGGCCATTTAGATTTGAAGCATCATGGGTGTGTATCGGTCATATTTCTGTTCAACAACGATGGGGTTCAGGAAGTGGCTTGTCGAGTGATGAGATCACGAATTTGAAGGATGAGCTAAAGATTTGGAACAGGGAAGTTTTAAGAAGTGAAAAAGCAAAGAATTCGACACTCATCAAAGGGCTAAGCTTTATTGATAAACAAAGGAGTTGACACTCATCAAGGGGCTAGGCTATATTGATACTCCTCCTTTATAGAATGGGCATGCTCATGTGTGGATGGAGTATCAGTTGATGCTAGTGATAACAATTTAGCAAGTATACTAAATCGTTAGTAATAGTAGTAAGAAAAAAAAATCATCTCTATAGAGATTGTGTTGAATCTATAGCGCATCAAAGTTGTATCATACTTAGATATTTGGAATGATTAATTTAAATATTTTGGGTATCAAAGTAAATAACTTGAAACTTATAATAATAATAAAACGATTAGCACTCAAATCCCCTATTCCTTATCATGATTACCACTCTCTAATTAGAAATTAAGTTATTCATTCATAATTTCAATTATTATTTTGAAAAATCATGATTTTTAACAAAATGTAAAAGCAAGATCAATAATTGATAAGACTTTACTTGTCTTCTGATCGAATTTTAGATTACTAAAACCTACTCTCCTAAAAATCATATGATTAAAAAAAAGCAATTTGGTGACTCAACTTGATAATTCGTAATTTTATACGTATATTAACTTAACCATACATTATTTAATAAATAAATTGAAGTTATTTCATAAATACAACAACTTAATAATATACACTATAAAAAATCAACTTATATATATAAAATATTAATTTAACATTTAGTATTAACGAAGTTCAATTTTTTTTCGACTAACTTAATAATTATTCTTGACTATAAAATATAATATATTATATAAGTGATTTTTTTTTTGTTGAAATATTATATTAAAAACAGTCTTTGATATTGATTCTAACAGTAGTTCATATTAGAGCTTCATGTGGCCAATACAAATTACACTTCACAATCAACACCACAGTCTAAAACTATTCATTTACTAAAGCAAGCAGTTAATGTTTTCAATTATTCTTATGAATACAACTACTTTGTTAGTAAGTGATTTAAAATAACAATAAATGTTATTGAATTGGATTCACATGGATCAACTTCAATTACTTTTTGATTTTTATTAATAACAAGGAATATAGTAATCACATGTTCATGATTTTAATATCGGTCAATTAATTTATTATGGATAAGGTTAAATTATTCCATTTTACTCCCAATTTTGTTTAGAAATTATTTTGATGGGGATACAGTTTAATCCTAATGTAGTCTTTGATAGAGTTTAATACCCAAATTATTCTCTCACATTATCTTAGCATGGAAAAATTAGTCCCTCTTTTAAATCTGACATAGGTGCTAATGGAGTAGGTGCTAATGGAGTAACAAAGGGTATGCTTGTGTTGATATCACAAACATATAGCCCTCCCATTCCCTCTTTTAAATTGTATCAAAATTTATTGTATCATTCTGAGCAATTAGTGAGGCAATTTTAAATTATACCATCCTCTTGTATGAAATAGTTGATATTAATATTGAATAGAGTCTTTTATTTTTTATATAACGGTGTATTATTGATTTTAAATCGTTAAGATGACATCGTAAAACAGTTTATGGATCTTAAAATCATTAAAGCTTAGTGACTCTAGATTAAGAATGAATGTCACACTCCTTGAGATTAATTAATCGTTATTAAATTATTATTTTTCCAAGCTCTTGTGATTTATTATTCGATTGCATATGTGGAGAATTTTATGATATTTTATTCTCGTCATATTATTATTATTATAAAATATTGAGTTACTTGTATAAAAGAATATTTTTCCAAAATATTCCAAAATTTTGAACTCGACAATATTTTAAGTTTTAGGCTTAATTGCAGTTTTAGTCCCCCTATGTATACTGATTCACGAAATTGGTCCCCCTATTTTAAAAGTCGACAGTTTTGGTCTCTCTCTCTCTCTCTAATTTTTAGCTAAAAAATGATGACGTGAGATGTTTTAAATAACATGACATATGATACGATGACGTAGAGTGATTAACACCCATTAAATTGGAATAAAACGTCGTAAAAACTTAACTTTCAACTTCGAAGTTTTTTCGTATTTTTAATTTAATTAATGACATATGAATAATTAATGGATCTAGATGGTTTTATATCATAGAATTGTATGTCACGTCATTTAAAATACATCAAATCGACATTTTTTTAGTTTAAAAATCTGAGGGAGGGACCAAAAATGTCGACTTTTAAAATAGAGGGACCAATTTCATGAATCAGTATAAATAAGGGGACTAAAACTGCAATTAAGCCTAAGTTTTATTATTTTAAGAGTTCAATTCGGAAAAAATATATATATTATAAAATTATTTCGTACACTTGATGCATAATTATTGTTAGTTTGCATAATTGTAATCTCACCTATTGTGAGTACAGTTGTTCAATTTTTTGTAATAGTTAAATAATTAAATTTATATTTATAATAATTATACCCTATCAGTAGTTTATTATTAATATAATTTATAGATGATTGTCTAATGTACACAAAAAATTTATAATTATAAATTTTATATTCTATTAGTGTGATATTACTTGACATGATTATTGCGTGATAGAGAAGATAGTTGAGACACTGTTAAAGTATTTTATTTATAAAAAAAATGAAACTCTTGGATTGATAGTTCAGCTATCATTCTCTATCAAGTGAGATAATATTACATGTCAATTAAACAAATGACTTAATAAATGACTCAATCTTGAAATGATTTCTTCTTCAAAGTTGATTATTGTCATTTTGCTAAACTAATATGAATATTTATGAGTGCAATGAACTTGTTTATCATGAAAACATTACTTCATAACAATTGAGAATGTTGTCTTCTATATGAGAGAAGAAATCTTTTGTTGAAGCAATACTTCCTACAATTTCTCTTGGTGTTTCACATGTTGTGTCTTGTTCATCAAGTATCCTTGAGATACTTTAGTATATGTATGAATTTATTGGACATTTTCTTCATGAAGATGTTATCTTGAAGATGCAATACTCATTCTCTTGAGTGATTGATATATGATGTATTTCTTTTGAGATTATTTCATTATTGAGTAGATACTTATGCATTTGTTGATGTGAATGACTTCTTGCTTGTCCACTTATGTTATTCATGTTCCTTAAATAAAAAGTGCAATCATTAGTTCATCACCATTCAAAAAACTTAATCATTTATTTCATAATAACCGTTGTAGTATCTAGCGCTATAAAATGATACAACAACGCTTTTTAAAATAAAAAAGCGTTGTAAAAAAGGTGGATATATTGTGCGCTTATTATACTCGTTTTCAAAAAAACGCTGTAATAGGTGCATTCAATATATGCATTACGATGCATATTTTACAGCGCTTTTTCAAAAAATCGCTGTAATAGGTGCATTCTTATGCACGTTTTACAGCGCTTTTTCAAAAAAGCGCTATAAAAGATGCTTATTCTAGTTTTATTAAAAAACGCTGTAAATAGAATTTTTAAAATAACACTTGTCTGAGGTTTTTTATGGCATTTTTTTAGAAAGCGCTTTCTTTTAATTTTTTTTCCAAAATCATTTTCATCTAGAATCAGTTCATCACAATCAGTACACAACAACAGAACTATATAACTTTATAATTTAACTTTATAACTTTACATATTTACACAATCAGTTCACAACAAATTACAGCACATAACAGAATACATATTCATACACATATTCAAATATTGACAGCATCACAGAACTATATACATATTTATATAACTACATATTCACAACTTTTCAAATGTGCCCTATTCGCAAGCCTTTTACAGCGCTTGTATAAAAAGCGCTCTAATATGTCATTTAATTATGTGAAAGCGCAAGCCTTTTACACCGCTTTTACAAAAAGCGCTTTAAAAGCTATGTAACATAAGTGGGAGCGCTACATTTTACAACGCTTGTCATTAAAGCTCTCAAAAAGCGCTGTAAAAGCTATGTGAGAGCGCTTCAATTTACAGCGCTTTTTGAAAAAACGCTGTAAAAGACTTGTAAACATTATGTGCAAGCGCTATGTGACCCTATATGACCCTACAACAGCGCTTTTCAAAAAAGCGATGTTGTATCCTCCGTTATTTTTGAAAAATTATACAACAACACTTTTATTTAATAAGCGCTGTAAAAAATGCGCTATAAAATGTCATTTTTGGCGTAATGTCTACATTATAGATTAGTATTAGCATTAGTATATATTACATGTGCAAATAAAGAAATTTTAATTAGTTACTATCAAACAAATGATTAATTAATAAAAGATTGAGCAATTGCCATCATCGTTGATGATAAAAAAAAATTAAAAATTAAAAAAAAAATTGAAATCACATGATTTGTGTGTGATGTACTATAATCAATTTTAACTTAAAAAATGAACCATAACAATCAAGCATAATAACATAAAGTATGTATAGGACAAAAATTGAAATCACATGATTTGTGTGTGATGTACTATGATCAATTTTAGCTTACAGAATTAACCATAACAATCAAGCATAATGACACTAAGTATGTATAAGACTAGTGTAATTACTCGAGCCATGTACAGGGAAAATTTAAATAAAAATATATAATTAATTTTATTTATAAATTATGATATATATTAATAGAAAAATACAATAACTCATTTTAAATAGTTTTATTCAAATGAATAGTATATATATATATATCTGGTACAACAAACTAATAAGAGATCTTTCATTTGACTTGACAAAATGGTCTGATCCATCATAGTCCATTCAACAATAAAAATCTAACACATAATTTAGTACTTAATACTAATTAATAATAATTAAATTAATAATAATTTTTAATAATTGATTATTGTCAACCCATAATTGATTAATTAAATAATTCATCTAACAATCTTCCATTTGGATAACAATAATCAATTCCTAAAAGAATATTATCTTAATACAAGAATTTCAATTATGGTCAAAGCACTTATCATCTAAGAGAAATAAGCTTTAATGCTGTAGAAATTGAATCTGATAGAGAAAACAAATCATACATTTCAACGACTTCCATTTTATATAAAAATGATGACTTTAGAATGGTCCATGCATTTGAAAATGCTATAATAAACTTCCACTAACTCAAACGATATGAGTTATGGTGCTTACTAAATTTTCATAACACAATATCATACCTGATAGGAGTATTGATATTATACTTGTACTTGTATTTTGTGATCTTATAAAATATGGAATGTTGGTAATTAAAGAGAAGCACAAGAATTATTGTGTATTTTCACTAGTAGAAAATTGAGTTTTTAATACGGTGAGTTAAGTCGGTTAAGTGCCACCAGACTTAATAAATGAGGCGGAGATAAATTTAAGTCGATTCTCTACATAAACGAACGAGTTAACAAAATAAGGCGGTGTCAATTTTGTAAATAGATGAAACGCGTTTAATACGGTTGTATTATCAACCGATTTAAAGAAAATGGTAAAAATAAAAATAAAAAATTAATATATCTCTCTTCCTCTATGTTTAACTCGGTTACTTGGTCAAACGACTTCATAAAATGAGGCGGTGGCAATTTTGTAAATATTTAGAATGTGTTTACGTTTATATTGATAACCGAGTTAAGGCAAATTTAAAAAATATAAAAAAAAATATAGTGCAATTAGCGTTTTATCTTCTTCTACTGTACTAACCAATCTTCTTCTACTGTACTAACCACTTAGGGTGTATTAACAGGTAGGGTTTTATCTTCCATTTCATTTAGGTAGGGTTTTATCTTCCATTTCATTTACTAACTACTGCACTCTCAACCTTTCTTATTCTCTAACTCTAATCTGAATACTCAGTTCGTGAACACTTGCATTTCCCGCTTTAAATCGACTTCAAAATGACTTCACAACCATCTCCCTGCTTTATTGACACCCTTTCAGGTTTTGTTAAAGTTATTGTTTATTGAATATATAATTGTGTAGAGATATTATTGTGTATAATTTTTTTTTAATTTTTGTATTATTATTATCTTCTTCTACTGTACTAACCATGGAGCGTTTTATCTTCCATTCCATTTAGTAACTACTGCACTCTCAACCTTTCTTATTCTCTAACTCTAAACTGAATACTTTTGCATTTACAGCTTTAAATCGACTTCAAAATGACTTCACAACCTTGTAATTCGTGAACACTTGAATTTGCAGTTTTAAATCGACTTCAAAATCACTTCACAACCATCGTCCCTGTTTTATTTATTGGCACCCTTTTGAGGTTTGATTCAAGTTCTTGTTTATTGAATGTATAATTGTGTAGATATATTATTGTGTGTAATTTTTTTTTAATTTTATAGTATTATAATCGTTGATATATAACAATAATTTTTGACATAAAAATATTATATGCCCCAAATTTTTTATTTTTAAACCACTATTTATAATTTTGTTTGGAGACTAGAGATGAACTCATTGTTTAGATGGATGTAGGAGATTTTTTTTGTTTTATTAGCTAATTAAATTACATATTTTACTTGTTCCATTTTATATAATAAACAGCAAAACAATAATCAAAATAATAAAAAGTAAGGCACAATAAAATTATTTTAGTTTTATTTTACCTTAATATTTACGGTTATTTAGTTTTAACAAAAGTAGTTATGGATCGTAGTTTTAACATTTATCGTAGTTTTTACAATTTGCTTTAAAGAAAACATTTTAAAAATGAAGGATAGTTTTATTGTCTTTGTGTTAATGTTTAAATGGAAACCGGCTACATTTTGAAGAAATAAGAAATCATCTTATTTATTATGGGAAACGAATATAGCATGATTTTTTGTTAAACATGGCAAATGTATGAGTGTGACTACTATGTCATGTTACATATGTTGAACATTGTAAAAGAGTTGATCCATGATGCAGGTACGTAATTCTTTACAAGTTGTTATTGATTGTGTGTTTTATTTATTTATTCGTATGATAAAAAATGATAAGTGGTTATTGATTGTATTTTTTAATGTTCTTATGATGAAAAATTAGGATTCAGCCGATATTGATTGTGTTTTATTTTTTGTTCAGATAATTGATGACTCGAGATCATTTCATCCATATCAAATTAAAGAAGTTCGAAAACGTTGTGTGGATTTTATTTTGGAATTAATTGAAGGAAATGACAATAATATATGTCTATTGAATATTGTTACATTGTGAATTTGTAATTTTGTTAATAGACATCTAAGTTTTTTTCCTTCTTGTCAAGATTAGTCAGAAATGGGAGACATCTTCTTTGTACTCTATATTTTTTTTGAATGAATGTATAATGTATTATATTTGGTTATTAGATGGTTATATAAAATTACGGTAGCAATATAAAACTCTAATTTGAAATTTAAAAAGAAATATTGTATATATATGTATAGATCAAAAGCATAAAAACAAAATGAGAAATTTATTAAAAAAAATAATTATTTTAACTTTATCTATTAAGTCGGTTGATCAAAAGATCCAACTTAAAAAGATGATTTATTGAACTGAGTTTAAGTCGGTTAAGCTGAATCGACTTAATAGGACGAAACTCTATTAAGTCGGGTCATGAAACGAGTTAAAAAACAACATGTTTTTTAAGTCGTTTGCTATTAACTCGGACACAGAACCGACTTAAAATGTACATTTTAACCGACTTAAAAAAGTAAAATTCTACTAGTGTTTCCATCTTCCTAGCTAAGCACCAAATTATGGTGCTTACTAAGATGAAAAGAATTTTATATATATCTCAATTTGATAGAATTAGACTTAATTTTAAGGTCTTGCACTACTAGAAAAACTCATTTTAGCTGCCAAATTTAGCGTCGGCCCCCGACTCCGACGCTAGTTAGCGTCGGCGTAGCGTCAGTCACACCGACGCTACATAAAATAAAGCCGACGCTAGTTTATTTTTTTATTTTTTATTTTTTATTTTAATAATTAGCGTCGGCGGGGCCGACGCTATGTATTAGTTTGAAAATATAAGAAGGGTGTTAAAAAATATATGAAAATATAAGAACAATAATTTTTCAAAATATTTATAATTTGTGTGTGCACTTTCACTAATCCGATATATACACAACAAGATTGGTGTTCTCATTAGAGTTCATTGATTTAAAAAGAACTCAAATGATATAATATACAATCCTATTACTTTTTAATAATATAATATTTAACAGTGTGATACTAAATTTATCGTATAATTATAAATAATTTTTTGTACATACTCCCACTAATCCAACATATATAAACAAGGATGATATTCTCATTAGAGCCTTTGAATATTTAAATACACTAAGATATAATATTTAGAGTGGAATACAAAATTTCCAGTGCAAAATTATCATAGATTAGAGGTTATATAATTCATTATTAATAGAGTTTTATAAACTTAACTACGCATTTTGCACATAATGGAGTATATATATCAGAATTATTAAGAAAAGTGGTTACATGATGACAGTATGAAACTCAAATATTCAGAATTTATCAACAACAGATTTTATGAAGATCTGAGTTTCATAATTAACCATATTTTTTGCATATAGAATTAAAGAGATTATAAGACTCTTTTTTTCACTTAATAATTCATAATATAGAATCTCCTATTATATTAAAAATTCTCAAAAGTATTTCATAGACAAAGTATCCTTTACATTAAAGAGTGTGATGATCATATAAAAATTTTATCATCATATGACTGAAATCAAATCCTTACTTTTTTAAAGAATACGAGTTATATGTAAATTTTAATAATTCATTAAAAAACTCAAATGCTACAAATATTGCAGTCACATACATTTGAGAATTAGGTTACACGGAGCGGAAAAATATGAGACTTATACTTTTACAATTATTGAAGATTTAAGAGAAAATAGTCGTAAACTTTTATAATTATTAAGGAATAGCAATAAAATGACGACGTAAAAAATATAAAGTATATATCCCGAAGTTGCCATTTGTAACTATTTAAATAATAATATAGAGTAAATAAATTATTTAGAAATTTTGGAATCACAATATTTAATGTTTATTGAGAGTAATAAAATATTATGAAAGTGAATAAAAATTTATTTGAAAAAGACTATAATATCCTCATTATAAGTCTCAATAACAAATAAAAGATTTATTAAAAAATCAAATAATATATATATATATATATATATATATATAAGCATTTGGTTATATTTGTTTCTCAATTTTAGTTAGTTTGACATGTAAAATTATTCCATTTGATAGAGATGATAGTTGATTTGTCTGTCTAAAATTTTGAAATATAAAATATTCAACTACCTTCTCTATTACGCAATTATCATGCCAAATAATGTCAAACCGATATGGTACGTTCACTTTTTACTTAACACAAGGAATCACAATCTATTTAAAATAAAATAAAATAAAAATAAATTAATATATATGCATTAAAATAGATAAATTCAAATCCATAAAATAAAATTAGATTGCATAAAATATATAAATTTTAATATGCCTTTAAAAAGTATATTATTTATTGCAATCCCAACTAAGGTGTTTCAAAAGATAATAAATAAGAAATATATCTATATAATGTATATATATTATGTCACAAAAGAGAAATTCTCGTACTAATAGGGTACTCGAATTACAATTGACAAAAAGTTAAAAAGTACAAGTATAGTAAATAATAAAAAATTATATTAACAACAACTCATTGATAGGGTATGCTTGTTATTAATATAATATTGGCTTATTATCTTATAAAAAATGAACAATCGTACTCACGATAGGCGAGATACAATCATACAAATTAAGAATGATTGTGCATAAAAGAATATGATAAATTAATATCATGCATAAAAGAGAATATTTAATTTATTAGTTTTAGATAATTGATAAGTAAAATTAGATAATTAACGTGTAAGATTATCTCACTCTATAGAGAATGAAAGTTGAACTATCAATCTAAGAGTTTTATTTTTTATTTTTATAAATAAAATACTTTAACAATGTCTCAACTATCTTCTCTATCACACAATAATCATGTCAACTAATGTCACACCGATAAGATATGGAATTTATAATTATAAAATTTTTGCATACATTAAGCGATCATTAATAATCTTAAATAGTGTGATATTCATCCTTATATATAGAGTCACTAAACTTTAATGATTTTAAGATCCATAAGCCGATTTTAAGATCCATAAACTCTTTTACGATGTCATCTTAAACGGTTCATAAATCAATAATATACTATTATATAAAAAATAAAATACTCTATTTAATATTAATATCAACTATTCAATACTAAGGAAATATTGTCTCAACCGTCTTGTAAATCTGACGAGGGAGATAGCCAACTTTTCCATCTTTGGGTAGCAAACTTCGAGTCCATTTAGGGCCTTTGTGAGGAAATACACCAGTTTATGTTTCTCATTTACTTCTTTTATCGGTGTCACGCTGGCTGCTTTTGCTGAGATGGCGAGGTAGACCTACAACAATTCTCCATTTTGGACCTATGATAGGATTGGTGGTTGTGGTTACAGGTATCAATTAAGTAATTATTGGACAAAATCCACATGTTGAAAGGACTAAAAAATTTCATAGTTAAAAATGTCTCAAAACTAAAAACTTCCTAAAATTTTGTGGGTTTAGTAGGGTCTATGGATCCTCTTTTTTAAAAAAAAAAATTTAGACAATTTTTTTATTTTTTTCCGAGAAATAAAAATTTCGATAAAAAAGTTTTAATTTTTTTATGATAAAAAATCATTTACAAATTTTTTTCTTGAAATTTTTAATTCGAAAAAAAAAATCATTTTTTTAGAAAAATAAATTTTTAACTTTTTTACAAAAATTTTGGAGACAAATGATTTAAAAACTTTTCCAATAAAAAATATTTTAGATTTTTTTGAGAAATTTTTTTTGATATTTTTCTATGAAAAATAAATTTCAAAAATTTTTCAATAAAAAAATCTCAATTAACAAAATATTAGGCCTATGAGCCCCTCACTTAAGCCCACAAAAAATAATAAAATAATGAGATGGGGCTTTCAAAAAATTATTTCAATAGGGGATTTAATATTAGGGGCTTAGTAGGAGATTTTTTAATGAGGAATTTGGACTTTATTTACAACTCTAGATAGAACTTTAATTCCAAAGTAACCTCTAATTCTTTAGTGGATTTAATATTATAATTAAGCTTTAAAATACAAGAATTCTCTTGTTAAACTATTGCTTCTGCAAATAATTCAATTGTTTTCATAACCTACATCAATCTCTAGACTACAATATCATGAATTTCTCATCTCAAATATTAGTAAAATAATTCAATAAACTTATTCATATAACTAGCAATCAAATCAGAGTACCTTTTGATTTATTGTGTGTATTATTAAAATGTGTGTAATTTGTAGAAAATAAAAAATGAGAGATAGAGAAAAACAAATGGAGAAGAATGATATAAAATAAACTAATTATCATTATTATGATCAACTAGATTTTAAAAATGAGTTAATCATACATATATACAAGTGATGCGAGTCTAGTAACTGACTTTAACTATCCAACTAATTATGTTATGAGACTAATCAAGTGATACAAACTAACTTGTGGAGAATAACCAACTCTCGATACTCCCCCTCAAGTTGGGAGGTATATATTACAAACTCCTAACAAGGAAATAATGGATAAGAACATATTCCTTGGCAAAGTTTTTGTAATGGAGTCGGCCAACTGATTATTTGATGGAATATGAATGAGCTTCATAAATTCGTTTGCAACATACTCTCTAATGAAATGACAATTGATGTTTATGTGTACAACCTCATGTCCCATCGTAACATTTTAAAGTAATGCATGTTATGAAATTATGTATATCAAACATATCTCATTATCACATCAATTACAATTAATTAATTGACTTTAACATAAGTAATTCAGAAAAACTATATAAAAGTTAGTCTCGGGTCAACTATCAAATGGAAGTCATAGTTAGAGGGAGATTATAGTCTGAGGGACACCTCAATGGAAGGAAGTTCCAATCAGAGGAAACCTCGATCAGTGGAAGTCCAGTCAAAGGAAATTCAAGTCAAAATCAAAATAGATTGTCCAAAGCGAAATTTAAGAGGGAGTTAACATAGAATGTTTAGAGGGAAGGTTCAAAGGGAGTCTACGTAGAAGGTTCAGAAGGAGCCTACGTAGACAATTCAGAGGGAGCTGTTACATCAGATAATGCACCAGTAAGCCCACTTACATTCCACCCCCATTCTTTCAATCCCTTAACACATTATAATCATCAGCACACACATGTAGATTGAATAAATTTTGAAGAATCAAATGCAAGTTTTTAATAATTCCTACATGCCAAACCTCACAATTTTCCTCTTATTTCAATGTTCCCATTATTTCGAGCCCAGGAAATGAATTTTCAACAATGCATGAATTTAAAGTCAACCCCAGAATCCCACATAAAAATGTGAAAATTAATTACTAGAAAAAGAACTCGCACTCTTGACAAAGAGGAATTTCCTTTAGAGTTGAGTTGGGTTGGTTGAGTTGTCTGGTTTCCTAGCTCTTTTTACTTCTGCCTCTACTGCAATGGATCAAATACGAGATTCCCTGAGCTGGTCTTTATCTCCTTTCAGCGACGTCTTGGACTATAGATGACACTAAAGATGAAGGAGAAGACATGCATAAGATCATATTGGAAGGAAAAAACCTCTGATGGTTGCTGCCATTGAAGGATCTTAAAAAGGCAAGGAAAATGATGGGGATGTTGATGATGAACAGTAACATAGTGAAAGGAATATATTAGAATGGAAAAGAAAGTGGGATGTGGGGTGAAAGAAAAGAAAGTACTAAATGGTTTAGTATATATGTGAGTGAGAGGGAGAAAGAGAATATTGGTGTATTTTCCTCTTTTGACACTTGTACTTGTTAATACTACCACTTACCCACCCTAACTTTGAATATAACTTAAATATTACTAGAAATTAATGTATGATGTTTAACAAATTTTTTAATAATCTAAGGTAGTAAGAGGGGTTGTTACATCATCTCCCCTTTAGAAAAATGTTGTCCTCAAAATTTTGAGAGCTTACTTATTGGAAAAGATAGGGGTGATCATTCATCATGTCGAATTCAATTTCTCATGTTGCTTCCTCTGGTGATGATCCTCCTCAAATAACTTTTACCAAGGGAACGATCTCATTCCTTATTATCTTTATACTTCTATCAACAATCTTAATTAGTACAGGATTGTAGATAAGTTTTGGTTTTAATTGGAGAAACTCGTAACTCAAAATTTGATAAGGGTCGTGAACATACTTTTTAAGTTTGGAGACATAGAATACATCATGTAAGTCTGACAAGCAGGGTGGTAAGGCTAACCTATAGGCTAAGGGGCCTATTCGTTGCACAATTTGAAAAGATCCAACAAAACGAGGATTGAGCTTCTTAACCTTTAACACCCTTCCAACACTAACAGTGGGGGTAACCTTAAGGAATACATGATCACCTTCATCAAACTCTGAGGTTCTTCTTCTGTTATTAGCATAACTCTTCTACCTATTATGGGCCACTTTCAATTTATCACAAATGACCCGGATATTCCCAGTGGTTTTTTGAATGATTTCAAGCCCTAGAAATTGTCAGGAACCTATGACCAGCATAAGGGAGTCCTACACTGGTGTGATGGCTATTCTTATATGAAAACTCTACCAGAGGTAAGTGCATGTCCCAACTACCCCTTCCTCTAAGGCACATGCTCTCAACATGTCTTCTAGGGTCTTAATTGTTATTTTAGTCTGACCATCATTCTATGGAGTGTAAGCAGTGCTCAAGTTCAAACGAGTTCCTAAGGATTTATGAAAAGCCTTCCAAAACATAGAGGTAAACTTAGGATATCTATCTAATATTATGTTGGAAGGTACCCAATACAATCTCACTATCTTCTTTATAAACAGTCTAACAAATTTGAGAGCATTGTAAGTGCTCTTGACATGTACGAAATGGGCTAACTTGGTCAACCTATCTACAATTACCCATATATGGAATCCTATTTCCATCCAGGTATCTCTAATGGTTGTAACAAGCATGCTGGTCTCTGATGTTCTATTTCCACCTTTTGGCATGTCAGACACTGGGCCACAAAGGTGGCTACATTAGTGTTCATGCCAGACCACCAATAATTTTTCCTAAAGTCCTAGTACATCTTATGGATAAGTTACTCTTTTGGGTATCCTCTTTAAGTTATGATCCTTAGGAATGCAGATCATGTCCTTGAAGAGGATGGTTCCATCTGTTGCCATTGAGAATTCTGGCTGATTTTTCCTTGCTTGTAACTCTCCATCTAACTCTTGGGATCATATTATTTGGGTTCTAAGGTCACAAGAAATTTCCATCTGGTTCAAAAGGACTCCACCATGAAGAGGAGTCATATTCAGGTTAAGGTCTCTGAGCTTTCTATTAAATCTAACTCTTGAATCATTAAGTGAGATATAAGAAAGGATTTCCTACTTAATGCATCTGCTACTACATTGGCCTTACTTGGATGGTATCTTAACTCAAAGTCATAGTCCTTAAGGAACTCTACCTACCTACGTTGTATCATGTTAAGTTCCCTCTGATCAAAGAGGTATCTCAAACTCTTATGGCCACTGAAGACATCAAAATGCATTCTTAATGAACCTACAATAATATCCTGCTAAGCTTAAGAAACTCTTGACTTGAGTTACATTTTTGAATCGTTTCCATTCTAATATTGCCTCTACTTTGGAGGGATCTACTGCTACCCTTCATTTGGAAATTACATGACCTAATAATTTCACTTCTGACATCCATAATTCACACTTACTAGGTTTAGCAAACAACATCTTGTCTTTCAGTATTTGTAGCACAATTTTGAGATGTTCTACATGTTCTATTGGGGTTTTTGAATAGATCAAGATATCATCAATAAAAACTACAACAAACTTATCGAGAGAAGGTCTGAAGATCCTATTCATATAGTCCATGAACACGGCTGGACCATTGGTCACCCCAAATGGAATAACTAAAAACTCATAATGTCCATACATTATTCTAAAAGTTGTTTTTGGTATGTCTTCAGACTTAATCCTAATCTGATTATATCTAGACCTAAGATCAATTTTGGAAAATATGGTGGCTCCCCACTGTGGATCCAAAAGGTCATCTATTCTTGAAAATAGGTATTTATTCTTAATGGTCACTTTGTTCGGTTGTTTGTAATCTATACAAAGTCTCATCCCACCTTCCTTCTTTTTTTACCAATTGCACAGGTGCTCCCCAGGGTGATACACTAGGCCTAATGAATTATTTGTTTATGAGATCTTCTAATTGGTTATTAAGTCCACTCAGCTCCAGTGGTGACATCCTATAAGGAGCAATGGATATGGGTCCTGCTCCAGGAATTAGGTCTAAGGAAAATTCTATCCCTTTCTATGGAGGCAAGGATGTTATATCTTATGGGAAAACATCTTCAAACTTACTTACTATTGGGATATTTGAGATATTTATTTCGGACCCAGAATTTGTCGAAAGTAGTAATAATATACCTTGAGCCCCATTGGTTAAACATTGGAAGAGTTGAGAAGCATTAGACAAGGAAGAAAGTCTTGGTTCCTCTGGATGGGGAATGTTAGGTGGGATTATGACCCCCTTTATCATGACAAACCAGAGTTACAAAACTTTCTGACATCCAATCCATCCCTAGAATAATGACTAGACCTTTAAGGGGTATAGAAACTAAATTTACTAGAAAGACTAACGGAAAATTGAAGACATGTTAGAGAGGTTTCAATCTGGTTCTTAGTTGCAGTAGATAAAACTAATATAAGATTATCAAAGGAAGATTGAGTTGCATGACACAATCAAAGGATATGAAAGAATGAGATGCACTCATATAAAAAACAGAACAATCAAGGGTTCTTGGGTTATAAAAACACGTACAAGTAATCAGATTGTTATCCTTAGCTTTCTTACCATCAAGGGCATAGACCCTCCTTGAGCTTGGTTTAATTAGGTTGGCTCCATCTTTCCTCTAGCGTATTGGACAAGAAGAAGCAACATGTCCTGGTTGCTTGAAGAAATAACAAAAATACTTTCCCTCAAAACATTATCCTTCATGTTCCTTGCCCCACCTTGAGCACCTTCTTGCACGAGGAGAGTTCGAGGTGTGAACTTGTTTCCCTTTTCTGGTGGGGTTTTCACCTTCCATTGTGGCTTTTTGTTTATACTACCACTAAAAAAAAATTAATATCAAACTACCACTAATTTACAATTAAGTACCAATATACCATTGTTTTGAAATTTTATTTTTTTAAAGGTGAGAATTTGTAATGTCCAGCACCGATTTCTTAAAGGGAAATTTTTTTTTTCAATGGAGTGAAGGGAAATTGGTATGGCACAAACCGATTTCTCAATGTGCAGGTTTTTTTTTTAGTTATTACATATATGCATTTGCTCTTTTAATTAGTAGTGCTATTTAGTAGGCACAAACATAGGGGTTTTGATCAATTAACAATGAGGGGTTTGATCAATTAACAATGACATGCCCACACGTATGAGAAAGTGGGTAGTTATTATTTATAAATGTGATATCAACATATTATTTTTCGTTAACATCTTTCATAATCATAAATATACATTTTATTATTCAATAATTATTATTTTACTTTGTATCTACATTTTATCTAATTATTATTATATTACATCTTTCATAATCATAAATATACATTTTATCTAATTAAATTTTACTTTTTATAATTAATAAAAAATTTAAATAAAATGGAGTCCATAAAAATAATAAAAATTATTAAATATTACAATTAAAAATACAAATACAAAATGAACTAATTTCTATCGGGAGCATCAGTACGATACGGGCATTTATTCTTGCTATGTCCCTCATTCCGACACAAACCACATCTCTTGGGGTGTATACTTTTCTCCCGTTGATCCATTTCAGTATGAATGTGAGTAGACTGTGGATGACCTTTTGGATCTCTTCTCATTGCTAGATTGTGGCACAATTCTATTCCATTGTATTCTGACCAATATGATTGAAGAGGAATTGCTAGGAACTCTTCCTTATAAATGTCAAAGATACATTGCAATGTATACTTGGAAGACACGTACATCATGTAGTCACGCTGAATAAGCGAACAAGCGGCGATGACATGTGAACATGGATAGCGTAATGCTTGAAATTTACCACAATCACACTATCGTTTGTCGAGGTCTACCTTGAATATCCCTACAGGACGACCGCTTGGTGGACGAATCAACTCCTTAACTGTAAAGATACTATGTGCTCGATTGTGAATAACAACTTCATGGGAGTTTGATAATGCTCTTTCATTGTTAAGATTTTGAATGATTGTATTTGAGTAAATCAAACCCGATGCCATCATTGCTTGGGCATGTGTCCCTCTTTCTTCAAATTTTGTAGTCACTCTATAGTATGTTGCTTGCACCAAAGAACTGATTGGAAGATTGCGTGTCCCCTTTAATACATTGTTCATGCACACAGCAAGGTTAGTTGTCATGTGTCCCCAACGTTTCCCTTCATCATATGCTTGTAGTCATTGTTCCTTTGGAATATCATCGAGCCATTTCACTGCATCTTGACTCCAATCACTTATTTGTCTCCTGTAGTATGTGATGCCTGGTTGAGTCATGGCGTATTCTGAAGGAACAAAAGTTGATGTTGTTATAGACAATTTAAAAACAAAAATATGTGTGAAATATATATAAAAAATTACTAACCCATGTTGGTTACAATATTTTTCATTTGGCCATTTTTGAAGGTCCTCGTGAAGTTTTGTGATATATGTCGAATGGAAAAAGACATGATGCCAATTGTTATTTAGACGCCTAACAACACTTTTAATTGACTCATGTCTATCCGAAATCAAGCAGAGGTTGGGTTAAGGTGTGACAAAGATTCGTAGACGACTGAGGAAGAAAAACCATGCATCTGATGTTTCACCCTCAACAATGGCGTATGCTATAGGAATGGTATGGCCATCACCATCCTGAGCATTACCATTAGTAAGGTCCCATGATACTTCTTATACAACCATGTTCCATCAATTGAAACAACTTGCTTACAGTGATCAAACCCTTTGATACATGGTTGGAAACTCCAAAAGAGGCGATGGAAGACAGCTTTGTTAGGAACTACTTGGCCATCCTCAATAAATGGTCGCACTTCAATATCGGTAACAATGCCCAGAAGATAATGTTTGAAAGCAATGATCCACCTTGGAAGCTCCTTGTATGATTCATCCCAATTCTCGTATATTCTGTCAAGATCCCCGTATGGGTGGATGTACATTGTTCCTTCAATCTTGGGTATGGTATCGCATGTCGTTCATTGTCCATCATTGCACTAGAGAGATATCATTTCCACTAGCAAAACGGTAAAACACTTTCCATATTCACCCAATAAACTACTTATAATATACTTGCCAAACTTGCTAAACAATAGTTTTATATTCTTTTTCTAGATGGATTGGCAGATGACTAATCCATTCTGGAACTCCATACGGGGATCTTGTTAGTTATAGATCAAAATTTATACTACTTATAATTGCGTCACCTTACTAATATGTCTTTTATTTTCTCTAGTTCATATGATGCCTTACAGGGGTCTTGAAAACGTCATACCACAACAAGCATATCAGGATCCAATGATATGGACTGCCAAAACTGCTTTGATTTGTTTCTCAACTGTAGAATGGCATCAAACATATAGAGTCAAGCTGCAGTTTGGACTTTTCCAGAAAATACCAGATGATCCTGAAAATATTGATACACTTCACTGTCAAGATATGAGAGGGAATCACCTGGAAAATTGGAAAGACAGACATGCTGCATGGATTCAATTTTGGAACGAACATCGAAGTCGTTGTCTTACTGACCAACGAATACATGGACACCCTATATGGTGTGGTTAGACACAACTCAAATCTGTAACTATCAGCTTCGCACCTACTGCGGGACCCACGATGTGGTGTTGCAGAAGAGCCAACCCAACCATCACAACGATAAAGGTTTAATAGACTTCCCCTGTTACTATTGAAAATGAAGCGCCATAACCACATCGCTATTCATTTTCTTTCACCCCAACACAACAACAATTTGAACTACCAAGACAATCATTTCAATTCACGTTAACTCAACAATATGATCGCCGACAATCTCTTCATTCAAGCGGCCAAGATTTTGTCAATAATTTATTTGGTGCACACCTAGGCACGCCTGAGTCGGCTGCTCGTTATATTAGTAACATGTACTTATTTGGTGTTCCATCATTCCCCAATCAAGTAGATCCTAGTTCTTCGACGCATGTCGGCCTACTAAGTGAGAATGTATAGGAGACACATGCTCCAGTTGACGAAGAAAACCTACCTCCACATCGTATTCGTCGACCACCACGATGTGGGACTGGACACCATATAGGAGATTAATGTAATAAAAATATTGTAATAAAATTTGTGTTTATTTTTTACCACTCATTTTGTATTTGTATTTTTAATTATAATATTTAATTAAATTTTTTTATTTTTATGGACTCCCTTTTATTTAAATTTTTTAATAATTATAAAAAGTAAAATTTAATTAATAATTATTATAAAAATAATTAACGTTGTATTTGTTTATTTAATTAAAATGATAATTACTTAAATTAATAATTAATGAAACTTAAATTAATAAATATTCTTCCCTTACTGATGTTTCATTTATGAAACAACCTCATGTCCCACCGTAACATTTTAAAGCAATGCATGCTATGACATTATGTATATTAAACATATCTCTCAGATAATTACAATTAATTAATTAATTTTAACATAAGTAATTTAGAAATAGTATACAAAAGCTAGTCCCATGTCAGATATCAAAGAGAAGTTACACTTAAAGTTAAAGGGAGATTAAGTCTGAGGGACACTCCAGCCAGAGAAAGTTCCAATCATAGGAAGTTCAGTCAAAGGAAGTCAAGTCAGAGGAAAGATTTAATTAGAGGAAATTCAAGTCAGAATCATAATAGAGTGTCCGAAAGGAAATTTTAGAACTTGAAGTAAATGACATTTCTCAAGCACATTGACCAGCAGATTCGGGTTGAAGCAAGGAAGAATGAAATGTAGATGGAGTAACTTGCAAAATTCTGGATTATTTAGAACATGGGCATGAAGTGGCCACTGCTTGTACACGATAACAAGTTAACCACATGTGATGGCACATTATTAGTACCCAAAATCTATTCAAAGACATATACACCATAATAATCAAATTTTACCTTTGATTTTGAATGATATGTAACAATATATATAGATCCCAATTGATACCTCGTATGCGGTTGAGAATAGGGTCGACAAATTCACTTTCACAGAGGGGAAAGACATGAAGATATGCTTCCACCACACTCTGCAAGGTGCCAACAATGCCCAATGTGAATTCGTATAAGCTATTACTTAGCGAATAGGAATAATTTTGGCACCATTGTTGTTTCGGTGAACTCCTCCAATTCCAAAGTCCAACTTTTTCTTCTAATCGGTCGATTCGATTCTCTCGTTATATGTTTATCTTATTTAAATCATGGATGGACAGTAGCCATAAATTATTGATAAAGGGTTTTGGGTTAAATAATTTTTTTTATGTATACAATATTTTATTTATAATTCCTCTAAATTTTTTCTTTAAAAATTGTCTTTCAAATATATTCTCTATTAAAATACAATAAATTTGAAAAAAATAATTTGTACATGAATTTTAAATTAAAATATGGAAAATAAAATAATAATAGTTAAGGAATAAATAAATTTTTAATAGAAATTAATATAATACCATCATTGAAATTTATTTAATTTTATCATAACATTCTAAATGAACATAGAAATACTTTATCGGTATGTGGTTGGTACAATTGAAAAGGAATTCGATCACCTTAAACATATAGTTAGGAGTTTAATCTCTTGCTCTTATGTATAAAATGAATATTCTTAGGTGTAGAGAACTATCTTTATATGTTCAATTGGTTCTCCGACGAAAATTACTCACCGATAAATGACATTAGATATTATATATGTACTATAACATGGTTTAAAAAAATAATATCTTAACAAAAATTTAATATTTATATAAAACTTTAATAATTCAATTAAATTGTACCAATTGAATTTGAAAATAATAAAATTCCAAAAATGTATCCATGTTTCTTTGCAAATTGGAGTACTACATTGAAGTTTGGAGGATACCATGTACCGAAGTTTGTAAGGTTGGTGGCAGCCATGGAATAGGTAGCTGCTGAAATACCTATTAGTGAATTCGGTTTTAAGAATTGAGTTTTTTTTTTTTTTTTTCGCTTTTATGTTTTCAATTTTGCTAGTCACATGTAAGCCAATCTTTACTCCACTTTGAGTCAACTTTAAATTATCCTTAAGCACGAGTTTTAGCAATAGAGAGGATGGAAATGTGTCGAGTATTATATGCATCAGCGGTGGGAAGTCTTGTGTATGCTATGATATATACAAGACCAGATATTGTATAAGTAGTGGGAGTGGTTAGACAGATTTACGGAGGATCTGGTAAATAGCATTGGAATATTGTTAAGAGACTCCTAAGATACATTAATAGAACCTCAGGTATTGCATTATGTTTTGTAGGATCAGAAATAATATTTAGGGGATATATCGATTTTGATTTTGCAGGCGATCATGATAAAAGAAAATCTACTATTGGCTATGTGTTCACTCTTGTAGGACAAGCAATAAGTTGGTTATCCAAATTATAAACTGTTGTAGCTCTATCCACTATACAAAGTTGAGTGCATGACAACTACCTAGGGTTGCAAGGAAGCTATTTGGATACAAAGGTTAATAGAGGAACTCAAGCACAATGAGCATAAAAGTATTGTGTATTGTGACAGTTAGAGTGTCTTGCATATTCCAAGAAATTCGGCCTTTCATTCAAGGAAAAAACACATAGGTGTTCAAAATCATTTTGTTCGAGAAGTAGTAAGGGGAGGAAGTGTGGATATGCAGAAGATTCACATCAATAATAACCTAAAAAATGTGATGACACAACTCATCAAAAGTAACAAGTTTATATGGTGTTGATCCTTGTATAGCTTATCACAAACAAGGAGTTGAGTAGAGAGATTTTGAAAGCTCCAAAAGTAGCTTGAAGTGGGATATTGTGAATGGTAAAGCCACTTTGTTGGCATGATAAGAGTTATCGGGTCCAAACCATTTCCATATGCCCATGATGCATGTAACACAAGTTCCATTATGCATGTGATGTAAAGTGGAAATATGCATGTAGTGCAAAGTGAATAGTTTCATGGAAGACAAGTGGTTTGTTGAATTAAGGGAAAGTGGTTTGTTGTATGTAAGAAAGCTTGGTTTGTCTCTCCTACAAATAGAACTTTGGAGAAGCATTATCACCATCCCAAGATCAAGTATTAATACAACAACAAGCAGTAGAACTTGTTGAGAAGGAGAGGAAAAATTGTGAAAGAAGATATAGTTTCTCCATTAAGATTTCTCGTACTTTTAAGAGAGATTGTAATTGTTTTCTCCTTGTATTTAAAGAGATGTCTTGTACTTTCTTTTACTTAGTGAAAATTCTCTACTTTTGCCACTTGATCTTTTACCTTATTTGCTAAAGATTTTAAACGTAAATATTATGTGTTCAGATCCACTCTTCACGTGTCTTATTTTAGTTACGTGATATTATTTTGTTATTTTAGTTACTCTCGTATCTGATAGTTATAACCTCTAAGAAAGTATTAGATAACTCCATTGGAGCATTACAATCATTCTAAGTAGATGCTAACTCGTGCGTTGTACGGGTATATTTTAATTTATTTAATTTAAGTGGATTATAAAAAAAAAATATTTATGTTCCAATTGTCAAATGATTATTGATATAGTAGTTATATCAATAATATATATTCATTTTTATCAATGTAATTTATAGAAGAGAAGTACCAAACAATTAAAGGCGGGTATATTTTAATTTATTTAATTTAAGTGGATTTTTAAAAAAATCAATATGAAGTTTTATGCTTCAATTGTCAAATGATTATTGATATAGTAGTTATATCAATAATATATATTCAATTTATCAATGTAATTTATAGAAGAGAAGTATTCAACAATAAAATGCACATTTAAATAGTCGAAATATATTTTAGAGGTAAGCAAGAGAGACATATGTACTCTCAATTCAGAAGAAGTTGAAGAAACTTCTCATCTTATTAAGTTCAATATTATATATTCTGAAAAGATGTAAACAATTGCTAGCAAATAAGTAGATGGTAGAGGCGAAAATGTGAAGTTGATTGATCCAGACAAAAAAAAAAAACGTATAAGTAGATTGCAAGTAGAGGCGAAAATGTGAAGTTGATTAATGCCGACAAAAAAAAAGTATTGAGTATGAATGTGGAATTAATGTGAAAGATGTTGGGCAAACGTTATGAAATAATAATGTAGGATTAATTTAGAAAATTTTAAATAGACGTTATGAAATAATATTTAAATAGAAGATATAGTACAAGATAGTGGATGGAAAACTCTCTATGAAGACGTACACGTCAGCTTTTTGGATGAGGTGGGAAATGTTTGCATATGTGGAGGAAATAGTATGAGGTGACACCTGTTTTAAATATATATAATAGATAGATTGGTATGTTAGAAAATTTTAAAGAATTTTTAAAGAATTATTATTATAAGATCAAAAGAATACAACGAAATGACCACGCAAGAAGAGTTCAAGAATTTAACCATCCCTTGTTTGATATATTTAAATAAACAAATAGAAAGAACCACTCCCCCACCAAAAAGTTGCTTTGGTGGCCACAAAATCCTCATGAAATTAAAAATGGAGTGCGGTAAAAAAGCAAAAACCGGAAAAATATAAAAAATATACCCATGAGAAACTAAAATTCTTGTGAATCAAACACATTAAAATTTAAGCACAGGTAAAAAAAATAATAAAAAAAAACAAAATTAAGCATTACAAATGTCATCATTAAAAAAAATCAAACCTATCAAAAAAGGCAAAAATACAAAGAAAACGGTTTTTTCATCTATGACTGCAAATGATGAAGTGAAATGAGGGTTCTAAAGAATATGTGAAGAACAAACAAAAGAATAACCTTACATGACAAGAAAATATGTATTGATAGATAAAATTTGTGAAACCAATGGAAGAAAGAAAATTACCTGACATTCAAATGTGTATAAAGTGAAGATATAAGGTTTATGCAGAAACATTGCATAAGGATAAACTGCAAAGCACATATAATCATTTATTGCATCAGATAAGTTAAGACACTCTTGAAGACATCACTGACAATATACATACTATTATAAAACATCACACTAACTATATAGGTGAACACTTGTGTCCACAATGCAAACCTTAATTATTTGGCCATTATTTATTATTCGTTATAAAATGTGTCTTAATTTTAAATTTTGGAGCTATGCCTTGACAAGATGTGCATCCATGTCTCTAGTGCATTTGCTAAGATATTCCATGTAGCCATTTGGAGGATCGATATCCTCGTTGATTTTCTCATATTCAATAGTCCATTTAGCAATATCAGTGTCATCACTCTTATCAATCATTTCAAGGATGAGTTTAAAAACCTTATAGAACTTTTCAATATCTCCACCGAAGAGTTTGAGAGTGATTTTTTTTGGCCTCCTCATCAACTTCTTCAATACTCTCATTACATGTGTGTACCTTGCCATCTGAGAAAATTAATACCAATTAATTACCAATAATGATAAAATCGTTGTATATATGGGAGAAATATAGAAAGATTAGTTTCACACAATTAAGATAAGGTGCATTATTTTTAAAATTTAATATTTTTTTGTTTTCATTTTACTCATTTCAAATATTTTTCATTTTTATTTTTTTATATAAATTATCTATAAATAGAAATATAATTATAAAGTAAAAAGTTAAACTTTATTACTGTTTTGGACCTCTAATTCAGTTTAAGTGAAATGATTATGAACTCTCAATTGTTTAGTTTTAAAAATGTATACATTAATAATTATTTCCCAAAACAAATGTTTATACATTAGTTGTTGATTCAAAAAGAATACATTAATCAATTAACTTAAATTTATCAAAGAGGAATGCAAAAAGATGTGTGTGGTTAGATGTTTTTTTTTTTTACTCATGTGTGGTAAGAAATATTGTCTTTTTTTTTTTTTTTTACTCAAGTAAGCTCATGGCATTTTATTCAAAATGATAGACATTACAATTAGGTACGTAACTAAAGTTATTGCGAGGAGTGTCGGAGATAGATGTTCTAGCCAAAGTATGAGCACTACTATTTGTTGATCGCCTAGCAAAAACAATTTGATAATTGTTGTACAAGCGAAGTAAAACTCTACACTTATTAATGATAAAATTATATTATGTGTAATTTGATTTAATTTAATTTTGAGCACATCATCCACTACTTGTTTGCACTCCATCTCAAAAACAACATGTATTAACCCATAAGATTGTTGGGTATTTATGAAAGATTTGTTATTTGTGAAGAATATGCATCTTCCTATTTTTGGTTCTAAAAAGTCGGATACTAAATCTAAGGAAGACTGGGAATTTGAACATCAACAGGTATGTGGTTTTGTTAGGCAATATGTAGAAGATAATGTTTATAATCATATTGCTAATGAGACAAATGCAAAAACTATGTGGGATAAGATACAGACTTTGTTCGCCTCTAAATCAGGGAATAACAAATTATTTTTGCTGAATACTTTCATAAGTTTGAAATATAAAGAGGGAACGTCTATTTCGGACCACTTGAGTGAATTTCAGGGGCTCCTTGATCAAATGCCTGGAATGAGTATCAAGTTTGATGATGAGCTATTGGGACTATTTTTACTGTTATCTTTACCAGAGTCTTGGGAGACATTTCGGGTTTCTATAACGAGTTCAGCTCCCAATGGTGTTGTTTCTTTGGAAACGGCTAAAGGTGGTGTTTTGAATGAGGAGATGAGAAGGAAGGCACATGGGTGTTGTTTCTATCTCAATCTGAAGTTCTTGTCACTGAAAATAGGGGGAGAAGTCAGAAAAAAGAACCGAAGGGTGGTAGAGAAAACAGCAGAAGCAAGTCCAAGTCTAGATACAAAAATGTGGAGTGTCATTACTGTCATAGAACAGGGCACATACAGAAAAATTGTTTTCGGTGGAAAAATGAGAACAAAGGCAAGAAGGGTCAGCAGAAACCAAGGGGTCGTGATGATGATAGTGATGATGACCGTTACTGCTACTAGTGATGATCTTGTTATTCTCCGTGACTATGAGTCAATTAATCTTGTATCTGATGAGAGCATGTGGATAATTGATAGTGGTGCTACACTATATGTTACACCGAGGAAGGAGTTCTTCACATCTTATACTTCTGGTGACTTTGGAGTTTTAAAGATGGGTAATGATGGTGTATCTAAGGTAATTGGTGTTGGTGATGTATGCTTGCAAACCAACATGGGAATGCAATTGTTGCTTAAAGGAGTCAAACATGCTCCAGATGTTCGCTTCAACTTGATTTCCGTGCATATGCTTGATGAAAGTGGTTTTGATAATCATTTTGTTTCTGGAAAGTGGAAACTCAGTAAAGGTAACTTGGTTGTGGCTAGAAGGGAGAAAATTAGTAAACTATATTGGACAAAAGCTTTAGTTGCAAAAGACAGTGTGAATGTCGTGGATACGGAATCATCTTTGTGGCACCGAAGGCTTAGCCATATCAGTGAAAAGGGGTTAAATTACTTAGCTAGAAAGGATGTGCTTCCAGGATTGAAAAATGTAGATTTGGAGAAATGTTCTCACTGCATAATTGGTAAACAAACTAGAGTATCCTTCAAAAGGCATCCTCCCTCTAGAAAGTCAGAGTTGCTTCAGTTGGTGCATTTTGACGTCTGTGGCCCTTTAAAGGTAAAATCTTTTAGTGGTGCACTTTATTTTGTTACTTTTATTGATGATTGTTCCAGGAAACTGTGGGTCTATGTTCTGAAGACAAAAGACCAAGTGTTGGAGAAATTCAAATAATTTCATGCTTTGGTTGAGAGGCAGACAGGCAAGAAGCTGAAACGTGTTCGTACTGACAACGGTGGTGAGTATTGCGGACCCTTTGATGTCTATTGCAAACAACAGGGTATAACACATGAAAAGACTCCTCCTAAAACTCCTCAGCTGAATGGTTTAGCAAAGAGGATGAATTGGACACTTGTTGAGAGAGTGAGGTGTATGCTCTATGAAGCTAAGTTTCCTAAACATTATTGGGGTGAGGCACTGTACACGGCGGTGCATGTTATTAATCTTACTCCTACTGTCGCTTTGAATAGTGAGGTACCAAACAAGGTATGGTTTTGGAAGAATGTCAAGTATGATCACTTGAGAGTCTTTGGTTGCAAGTCTTTTGTGCATGTTCTGAATGATGAAAGATCCAAGTTGGATGCAAAGTCAAAGCAATGTATCTTCATTGGTTATGGTGAGGATGAATTTGGCTACAAGTTACACGATCCTATAAATAAAAAGGTTATTAGAAGTCATGATGTAGTGTTCATGGAAGACCAAACTATTGAAGACATTGATAAGGTGGAGAAAACTACACCTGAGAGAGATAACGTTTTATCTGATGGTGATCCAGTTCAGTCACATGTTCCTGATTTGGATACTACTGATGGTAATGATCAGAATGATGAGCCACATGATTGTGTTGATGATCATCGACTTAGAGATAAGGTAAATATTCCAACTAGTGAAGATCATGAGTTGTCACACGATGAGAATCTTAATGATGCTTCTGAATCATCTCTAACCCAACTCAGGAGGTCTAAGAGGCAGAGACAACCATCTACAAGGTATGTTTCTAATGAGTATGTGAATTTGATTGATGAAGGGGAACCTGAGTGTTTTCGAGAGGCCATGGAGAGTGAAGAAAGTCAAAAGTGGTTGGATGCAATGCATGATGAGATGAAATCCTTGCATGATAATCACACTTATGATTTGGTGAAGTTGCCAAAAGGCAAAAGGGCTTTGGAAAACAGGTGGATCTATAGAGTGAAACTTGAGAGTAACTCAAAGTCTCCGAGGTATAAAGCCAGATTAGTGGTGAAAGGTTTCCGTCAAAGAAAGGGTGTTTATTTTAATGAGATTTTCTCACCTGTGGTAAAAATGTCATCAATTAGAACCGTGTTGAGTTTGGCAGCTACTCTTGACTTAGAGGTAGAACAAACGGATGTAAAAATGGCTTTCCTTCATGGTGATTTGGAGGAAGAGATTTACATGAAGCAATCTGATGGTTTTCTTGTTGAAGGCAAGGAAGACTATGTGTGTAGACTAAGAAAGAGTCTATACGGTTTGAAGCAAGCTCCAAGGCAGTGGTACAAAAAGTTTGAGTCTGTTATGTGTGACCAAGGATACATGAAGACTACTTATGACCATTGTGTATTTGTTAGAAAATTTTCTAATGATGATTTCATTATCCTGTTATTATATGTTGACGACATACTTATTGTTGGGAAAAATATTTCCAAGATTGACAGGTTAAAAAAGCAGTTGGGCGAGTCATTTGCCATGAAAGACATGGGAGCGGCTAAACAGATTCTTGGCATAAGAATCATGCGTGACAGAAAGGAGAAGAAACTTTGGATGTCACAAGAACACTATATTGAGAGAGTGTTGCAAAGGTTTCAAATGGAAAACTCTAAGGCTGTAAGTACTCCTCTTGCTGCTCATTTTAAGTTGAGTTCTAAACAAAGTCCTTCTAGTGAAGATGAGAAAAGATACATGGAACGAGTTCCTTATGCTTCTGTTGTGGGTAGTTTGATGTATGCAATGGAGTGTACAAGACCAGATATTGCGCATGCTGTTGGTACAGTCAGTAGATTTTTGTCAAATCCAGGTAGAGAACATTGGAATGCTGTAAAATGGATTTTGAGGTATCTTCGTGGTACTGCACGTATGAGACTTTGTTTTGGAGGTGACAAACCTATTTTGGTGGGGTACTCTGACTCAGATATGGGTTGAGATATTGACTCAAGAAAGTCAACTTCAGGCTACATGATTAAATTTGCAGATGGAGCTGTGGCTTGGCAGTCGAGATTACAGAAATGTGTAGCATTGTCTACAATTGAGGCAGAGTTCATTTCCATTACCAAAGCATGCAAAGAGTTGATTTGGTTGAAGAAATTCTTGCAGGAGCTTGGGTTTATTCAGGACAAATATGTATTATTTGTCGATAGTCAAAGTGCTATTCATCTTGGTAAGAATTCGACATTTCATAGCAGGTCCAAACACATTGATGTGAGGTATCATTGGATACGTGATGTTTTGAAAGCTAAGTTGTTGGAGTTGGCTAAAGTTCATACTGATTATAATGGTTCTGATATGATGACTAAAGCATTACCAAGAGAGAATTTTGAAACTTGTTGTGATATCGCCGGTTTGGCGATTATCTCCACATAGTTGTGAGGGGGAGATGTGTTGGGTATTGGGCTCCCTTCCTATGTGGAGAAAGGCCCAAATATTGTAGTCCATGTGTCTCACTTATTTAAGTGGAGAGTGGTCTAATTAGGGTTGTAAGAGAGAGACTATTTTGAGAGAAAAGGCAACCACCAAAGAGAAAAGAGAAGAGTAAACCCTATTCCCGATTTTGTTAAATCAGTCTCAGAAAAACATCGATTGCGCATTCTTTAACCGTTGGATCGGGCTGAAATTTAGACAGTAGGTTCGCAACATTCAGGGATTCGTTTTCAACGGTCGGATCGGCGAAAAGACGTCTGGAGGGGGAGAAATCGAGCTCGCGCAGTAGCAGGTTTTTAGATGTTTTACTTCTTCTTGTTTTTCATTTGTAAGCTTTAGTGCTTTGTTATTTTAGCTGGTTGTAGGCACACTTTGTGCATCTTTCTGAGACTCCCTTGTACCCTTTTTTGATTATTGTGGAGCTATTTCTTTGGTCTGGACGACCCGTGGTTTCTACCCTTGCATTGAGGGGTTTTCCACGTTAAAATATCGGTGTTCTTTACGCTCTTTTATTTTGATTAATTTGCTGCCATATATTTGTTGTTGCTCCTCACAGGTTCTTACAAGTTGGAGGAATTTTATATCCGCTGCGTATTACTTGTTTGTGTGTTTCTGTGTTTATTCCCCATCAAAGATATTATCTACTTGATCTCTTGAAACAGTCTCCAAGCTTCCGCCTATAGTGCAATCATCTTCCATGGGTGCCAGTTTGTTTGAGCAACCAATACTCTTTTCCATTCGTCACGTAAACAAAACTACACTCCAATGCGACCCATATTTGTGAACAATGTAGCGTCAATGTTGCATTTAATCGTACATGTTGTGGCAATCTGCCACGACACCTGGCCCTCTTGTTGTGCTACATGTTGCCCGAGCTGGAGTGTGGACCTGTCATAGCACTGAGTTGTTGTCCAAGTAGCTTGTAGTCCATGAATCACCTGATCAGTCGAGTCCCTAATTACCAAGATATGTTTCTTCCAAATACTCTCAACAATAACAGGAAAAAAAAAGAAGAAGAAGAAGACATAATTGATCCATATTAAGAATACTCAAAATTTTGCAAAACACATCATCAAAACCTTCTGAACTCCATAGAATAGGCTCTAAAATATGCCAAAGATTGATCTTCCACCAACAAGCAACACTCTCTTCACAAACAGAGAACTTACGCCAAGTAGATTCTGATGTATTTTGACACATCACGCAAGTCGAAGTACAATCAATGGCTTTACTCCAGGTTCTTGATCTAGTAGGGAGACAATTAATCCTTCCTAGTTGCCACATAAAGTTCTTCACCTTCGATGGGACTTTCATACTCCATAATTTGTTCCAATGACCAACCATTTTTCATTCCTTCTAATCAATTAAAGTATCAACACAAAGCCTATAGGCACTTTGAACTGTATAGTCGCCATTAGAGTTTAAACGCCAAATAATTTCCTCTGAATTGCATGTACTAGTAAGAATTTTTTTTAAGATTTCTACGATATCTCTAGCCATAAAAATTTCTCTAATAAGTGGTTCTTTCCAAGTTGTGTTATGCTCATCAATCAAGATATTCACGCACAAGGAAGAATCAAAATAGGATAATGGAGTAATAATATGAGGATTAGGTTCACAAGGAAGCTAAGCGGTATCACTAATTTTAATGGAGAAGCCATTTCCAATCTTCCATCTATGCCCTTCATCCAACAAAATTCGAGAAGACCAGATGCTACGCCAAATGCTCCCAAAAAAATCTCATTTAAAAAATATTTAGCTTTGAAAACTCAAGTCACCATAGCATTAGGGTTGTTCATGCTTACCTTTGAAAAACAAACTTTGTCATGGAAAATGGAGGTGAATTATATATTATGAAGATGTTATTCAACTGCTCATAATTAAATGTGAGTTAAATGAATTATATATTATGAATAATAATATTAAATAATTATAAAATAGTTAATTTTTTTATAATAGTAACCAAAATTTAGTAATACTTAATAGAGATTCTTTCATAAACTCTCTACGCGGGATTATGTGTTTTTAATATTAAAATAAATCAGTGCGGTTGAAATCATGGTTTTAAATTGTGGAGGCAGATGCAATTCCCCCTTATTAAGGTGTTGTGCATGGTGGACTCATATGATAAGCCACCTATGATATTTATTTATGAAGAGATGGATCAAGCAAAAGAGAAGACTAGATCAAGCTTTAATTGGGCTGTTGGGAGGTAACTATCTTCCACAGTTGTTTTATATATTGTACAGCTTGTTTGAATATTAATTCGGTTTTTTTCTCTATCTTAGCTACAATCTCCCTTTGGAAGATACTTGATGAAAAATGTGGGATAAGCTACTTCATAGGACATTGCATGTTGTAGCCCTTGTCCCCGTGTCTCTATTTGGCACTAGATCCTCACTCCTTGATTGTGTGTAATTTTTTTCATTTCTTCTCAACTAGGTGTCAAGATGCATACTCCGATACAATATTGATGTGTGGATTTGGCTTTCATTTTCCAGACATTTTCGTGATTGTCTATTCTAATACCCATTTTCGTGATTTGGCTTTCTAATTATTGTATTGTTTGTTATTATCTGATGTGGGGAGCAGATAATTTGTGAAAATCGTGGTTCATTGCATGAACAAAATAATATTTAATTAATGCTCGTCTATGTATTTATGAAACCATATTTGTTGCAGGCAATTCTCCCTTTGAGGGAGAAGATTATGAATATTGAAAAGGAGGATGAAGCAGCAATATGTATACAAATAAAGAGATCCAAAATTTAAGAAGTATGGTTGTCCACAAGGTTTCCAGAATCAATTGAACGATATGATAGAATATGATATTTTCTTGACTTTTTTAGCAAATATATCACTACGCCAAAAAATGATATTTTATAGCGCGTCTTTTACAGCGCTTATTAAATATAAGCGCTGTAATATAAATTTTTAAAAATAACGGAGGCTACAACAGCACTTTTTTTACAAGCGCTGTTGTAGGGTCATATAGGGTCAGAAAGCACTACCACATAGCCTTTTACAGCGCTTCTTCAGAAAGCGCTGTAAATCAAGCGCTATTGCATATCCTTTTACAGCGCTTTGTGAGCGCTTTAAAAAAAAGCGCTGTAAAAAGTAGCGCTCCCACCTTATATTACATAGCTTTTAAAGCGCTTCTTGTGTAAGCGCTGTAAAAGCCTTGCGCTTTGTGTCATTGGTTAACCTATTACAGCGCTTTTTATACAAGCGCTGTAATAGGCTTGCCCATTCACATTTTTATAGGACCTATTAGAGCGCTTTTTAACAAGCGCTATAAAATCATTCATTTCAAATAAGAAGCGTTCACTTTAAGTAAATAAAAACAAATTTAAAACAAATTTAATACGTTGTCCAAACCCTACGAACTCTCATCTCCCCTCCCCTGTGAACCCTCGTGTGCGCCCATCTACAAATTGATTTACTTCTTCCTCCTTTAAAACAAATTGATCATCAACGTTGTCTCAGGTACTTTATTTTATTTATTTGTTGTTGTCACTAATTCAAACTGATAAATTGTTACATGATATTAGATATATATATAGGTCATAATATATATCAAACTTGAAATAATGTTTATTGTTACTGATATAATTTGTTACTGATAAATTTTGTTTATAATATATCAGACTGATATAGGTCATAATATATCAGACTTGAAATCATGCTTACTGATATAAATTGTTACATGATATAATAGGGTTTCTGATAAATTTTATTTATATGTGTATTATCAATATATATATATAGGTCATAATATATCAGACTTGAAATCATGCTTATTGTGTAACTGCATTTATATATATAGGTCATATAAATGGACCGGAAATGGATGTCTGTTAATCGATTAACAAAAGAGTATGAAAATGGAGTGAAGGAGTTTATTGAGTTTGCAGTGATGAATGCAAAATAGAGTCGTTTGTCCTTGTTTAAAATGTTGTTTTAGAAAACGCATTAGAGCAGATGAATTGGAAGGACATTTAGTATGGTATGGAATTGATCAAAGCTATACATGTTGGATAAGACATGGTGAGAAAATCAATGATAATACTCGCACAAATACATATGTTTCAACTGATTTCGACACAGATACATATGAGCCGGACCGAGTTGAGGAGATTGCAAAAGCAGTTGAAGAAGATCTTCGTGATTGTCCTAAAATGTTTGAGAGCTTGTTGAGTGATGCAGAGAAACCATTATATAATGGTTGTACTAAATTCACAAGACTTTCGGCGATACTAAAGTTGTACAACTTATAAGCGAGTAATGGATGGTCTGATAAAAGCTTCACAGAATTACTAACCCTCTTAAAAGATATGTTGCCAGATGATAATGAACTTCCCAGTAGAACCTATGAAGCTAAACGACTTTTGTGCTCTATTGGTATGAGTTATGAAAGGATTCACGCGTGTCCTAATTGTTGGAACCAAGTTGGTTTTACATATAGAGTTTTGATGTTAACAAAAGTATTTTATGAGAACAATATATTTGACTTCAAAGAGTATGAAAGAAGATTAATGTTTTTGAAGAAAATCTAAAATAAGATTTGATTCAAATTTATAATTGAAGAAAAATCTTAAATAAGATTTGATTCAAAATTATAATTGATGAAAATCTAAAATAAGATTTTATTCAAATTTATAATTGAAGAAAATCTTAAATAAGATTTGATTCAAATTTATAATTGAAGAAAATCTAAAATAAGATTTGATTCAAATTTATAATGGATGAAAAATCTATAATAAGATTTGATTCATATTTATATTTGAAGAAGATTTGAAAAATATTTGAAGAAGATTTGAAGAATATTTGAAGAAGATTTGAAGAATATTTGAAGAAGATTTGAAGAAGATTTGAAAAATATTTGAAGAAGATTTGAAGAATATTTGAAGAAGATTTGAAGAAGATTTGAAGAAGATTTGAAAAATATTTGAAGAAGATTTGATTAAGATTTGAAGAAGATTTAGTGAAGATTTGAAGAAGATTTGATTAACATTTAATGAAGATTTGAAGAATATTTGATCAAAATTTAATGAAGATTTGAAGAAGATTTGAAGAATATTTGATATGAAGAATTTACAAAGTCAATCTACACAAAATTGGAACAGAATCATTCTGAAGAATTTACAAAGTCAATCTACACAAAATAGGAACAGAATCAATTTGAAGAATTTGCAAACTCAATCTAAACAAGATACAATTCAGAATTAAATAAGGACTAAGTTGAAGCCCAATTTTTCACTATAAATAGACACTCAAGGCTGAAGGAGAAAAGCATCAAAAAGTAGAAGAACTCAAGCTCAAGATTCCAAATTCATCTTAGAGTTCAAAGAGAGAAACACTTGTTCAAGTTAGAAATGTCTTTTGAGTGTTCTTTTCTTAAAGTGTGAGAGTTATTGTTATTATCAGCTTTGTTAGAAGCAACTACTCAAGTTTCAATCTCTTGTATCCAACCCGATAGTGGTTTAGTTCCTTCTTCAATCTGGGGTCGTCAGGTTGTTAGGAGAAGACTTGGCTTGTAGGGTCAAGGTGGTTAGTTCCTCAAAAGTCTGGGATTGTCAGGCTGTTTGGGAAGACTGACTTGGAGGGTCAGGTGCTTTGTAATTCAAGGTTTTTGAATTAGTGGATTAAAGCCTTCTGAATGAGGGGACTGGATGTAGCCAAGTTAGTGGTGAACCAGGATAATTCTACGCGTCAAATTATTTATGCTTTCATTGCTTGCTGCTTCTAAATTCGATTGCTTCTACTCCAAGTAAGTAACCAAATCCAAACTAATTTTTAATTATTTATAAATTATTAAAAAGGTATCAACTTTGTGCAAACACAATTCAACCCCCCCTTCTCGTGTTCGCACCTTCACATCCAATAAGTGATTTTGTGTCATTCGTTGAACATTTAGGTCATTTTCGTCCTCCTAGGCCTATTCTAATCCTATTAGGGTTTTGAACCAATCTTGTGCATCTAATAAGTGATTTTGTGTCATTGATTGAACATTTAGGTTTTTTTCGTCCTCCCTAGGCTTATTCTAATCCAATTAGGGTTTTTAACCAATCTTGTGCAACCAATAAGTGATTTTGTGTTAGTGGTTGAACATTTAGGTCATTTTCGTCCTCCCTAGGCTTATTCTAATCCAATTAGGGTTTTTAACAAATCCTGTGCATTCAATAAGTGATTTTGTGTCATTGGTTGAACATTTAGGATATTTTGGTCCACCCTAGGCTTATTTTGATCCAATTAGAGTTTTTAACCAATCTTGTGGATCCAATAAGTGATTTTGTGCCAATTGTTGAACATTTATGTCATATTCGTCCTCCCTAGGCTTATTCTAATCCAATTAGGGTTTTTAACCAATCTTGTGCATCCAATAAGTCATTTTGTGTCATTGGTTGAACATTTAGGTCATTTTCGTCCTCCCTAGGCTTATTCTAATCCAATTAGGGTTTTTAACCAATCTTGTGCATCCAATATATGATTTTGTGTCATTGGTTGAACATTTAGGTCATTTTCGTTCTCCCTAGGCTGATTCTAATCCAATTAGGGTTTTTGACCAATCTTGTGCATCCAATATGTGATTTTGTGTCATTGGTTGAACATTTAGGTCATTTTCGTCCTCCCTAAGCTTATTCTAATCCAATTAGGGTTTTTAACCAATCTTGTGCATCCAATATGTGATTTTGTGTCATTGGTTGCACATTTAGGTCATTTTCGTCCTCCCTAAGATTATTCTAATCCAATTAGGGTTTTTAACCAATCTTGTGAATCCAATATGTGATTTTGTGTCATTGGTTGATCATTAAGGTCATTTTCGTCCTCCCTAGACTTATTCTAATCCAATTAGGGTTTTTTACCAATCTTATGCATCCAATATATGATTTTGTGTCATTGGTTGCACATTTAGGTCATTTTCGTCCTCCCTAAGCTTATTCTAATCCAATTAGGGTTTTTAACCAATCTTGTGCATCCAATAAGTGATTTTGTGTCATTGGTTGAACATTTAGGTCATTTTCGTCCTCCCTAAGCTTATTCTAATCCATTAGGGTTTTTAACCAATCTTGTGCATCCAATAAGTTATTTTGTGTCATTGGATGAACATTTAGGTCATTTTCGTTCTCCATAAGCTTATTCTAATCTAATTAGGGTTTTTAACCAATCTTGTGCATCCAATATGTGATTTTGTGTCATTGGTTGCACATTTACGTCATTTTCGTCCTCCCTAGGCTTATTCTAATCCAATTAGGGTTTTTAACCAATCTTGTGCATCCAATAAGTGATTTTGTGTCATTGGTTGAACATTTAGGTCATTTTCGTCCTCCCTAAGCTTATTCTAATCCATTAGGGTTTTTAACCAATCTTGTGCATCCAATAAGTGATTTTGTGTCATTGGATGAACATTTAGGTCATTTTCGTCCTCCCTAAGCTTATTCTGTTGGAACCAAGTTGGTTTTACATTTAGAGTTTTGATGTTAACAAAAGTATTTTATGAGAACAATATATTTGACTTCAAAGAGTATGAAAGAAGATTAATGTTTTTGAAGAAAATCTAAAATAAGATTTGATTCAAATTTATAATTGAAGAAAAATCTTAAATAAGATTTGATTCAAAATTATAATTGATGAAAATCTAAAATAAGATTTGATTCAAATTTATGATTGAAGAAAATCTTAAATAAGATTTGATTCAAATTTATAATTGAAGAAAATCTAAAATAAGATTTGATTCAAATTTATAATGGATGAAAAATCTAAAATAAGATTTGATTCATATTTATATTTGAAGAAGATTTGAAAAATATTTGAAGAAGATTTGAAGAATATTTGAAGAAGATTTGAAGAATATTTGAAGAAGATTTGAAAAATATTTGAAGAAGATTTGAAGAATATTTGAAGAAGATTTGAAGAAGATTTGAAGAAGATTTGAAAAATATTTGAAGAAGATTTGATTAAGATTTGAAGAAGATTTAGTGAAGATTTGAAGAAGATTTGATTAACATTTTATGAAGATTTGAAGAATATTTGATCAACATTTAATGAAGATTTGAAGAATATTTGATATGAAGAATTTACAAAGTCAATCTACACAAAATTGGAACAGAATCATTCTGAAGAATTTACAAAGTCAATCTACACAAAATAGGAACAGAATCAATTTGAAGAATTTGCAAACTCAATCTAAACAAGATACAATTCAGAATTAAATAAGGACTAAGTTGAAGCCCAAATTTTCACTATAAATAGACACTCAAGGCTGAAGGAGAAAAGCATAAAAAAGTAGAAGAACTCAAGCTCAAGATTCCAAATTCATCCTAGAGTTCAAAGAGATAAACACTTGTTCAAGTTAGAAATATCTTGAGTGTTCTTTTCTTAAAGTGTGAGAGTTATTGTTATTATCAGCTTTGTTAGAAGCAACTACTCAAGTTTCAATCTCTTGTATCCAACCCGATAGTGGTTTAGTTCCTTCTTCAATCTGGGGTCGTCAGGTTGTTAGGAGAAGACTTGGTTTGTAGGGTCAAGGTGGTTAGTTCCTCAAAAGTCTGGGATTGTCAGGCTGTTTGGGAAGACTGACTTGGAGGGTCAGGTGCTTTGTAATTCAAGGTTTTTGAATTAGTGGATTAAAGCCTTCTGAATGAGGGGACTGGATGTAGCCAAGTTAGTGGTGAACCAGGATAATTCTACGCGTCAAATTATTTATGCTTTCATTGCTTGCTGCTTCTAAATTCGATTGTTTCTACTCTAAGTAAGTAACCAAATCCAAACTAATTTTTAATTATTTATAAATTATTAAAAAGGTATAAACTTTGTGCAAACACAATTCAACCCCCCCCCCTTCTCGTGTTCGCACCTTCACTAATGATTGCATTTTATTTCGAAATGAATATGAATTACTAAAGGCGTGTCTGAAATGCAATGTATCTCGATATAAGAAGAAAGAATCTACTCCAGCAAAAGTCGTGTGGTATTTTCCTATAATACCAAGATTTAGGCGCATGTATCGCAGTGAAGAAGATTCAAAACACTTGACATGGCATGCAGATGAAAGAATTAGAGATGGAAAGTTTCGACACCCTGCGGATTCTCCGCAATGGGCAAAAATTGATCACGAGTATCCTAAATTCGGGATAGAGTCGAGAAATCTACGCCTTGCACTTTCTACTGATGGAATGAATCCACATGGTCTTCAAAGCATCTCACACAGCATGTGGCCTGTGATTTTGTTGATTTATAATCTACCTCCATGGTTATGTATGAAGCGTAAGTTTATGATGTTGTCTCTGTTAATTTCTGGACCCAAACAACCGGGGAATGATATCGACGTATACTTGGCTCCTTTAATTGAAGATTTAAAAATTATGTGGGAGACAGGTGTAGAAGTCTATGACGGGTATAAAAAAGAATGTTTCAATTTGAGGGCTATGTTGTTCGGCACAATTAATGATTTTCCAGCATATGGTAATTTATCAGGATATAGCATTAAAGGTCAGTGTGTGTGTCCTATATGTGAAGAGAGTACAAATTGGATGCGGTTGAAACATTGTAAGAAGAATGTATTTCTTGGACATCGTAGATTTCTACCTTATAGTCATCAGTGTCGTGGGTGGAGAAATGCATTCAATGGAAAATCAGAGGAAGATAGAGCTCCTGTAGCATCGACTGGATATCAAATACTTGAGAAGGTACAAGGTTTGACCAATAAATTTGGCAAACCTTTTGCGGGAGATCTGGTCAAAACTGGGTGGAAGAAAAAGTCAATTTTCTTTGAATTGCCATATTGGAAGTCATTGTATGTAAGACATTTTCTCGATGTGATGCATATTGAGAAAAATGTATTTGACAGTGTTATTGGTACGTTACTCAATGTACCAGGAAAGTCTAATGGAGCATTTGCTACCAATAGGTATACGTTCAATTTTACCTGAAAAAGTTCGTTGAACCATAACTAAATTATGTTTCTTCTTCAGGGAAATTTGTAGTAAAGTGATTGATCCTCAGAAATTACCGAGATTGCAGAGGGAAATTGTTGTTACTTTGTGTGAGCTTGAAATGTACTTCCCGCCCTCGTTTTTTGATATAATGGTTCACCTTACTGTTCATCTTGTTAAGGAGACACAACTTTGTGGGCCAGCTTATATGAGATGGATGTACCCGATAGAACGATATATGAAAATATTAAAAGGGTACGTAAAAAGTAGAAGTCGACCAGAAGGTTGTATTGCTGAACGGTACATTGTTGAAGAAGCTGCTGAATTTTGTACTGAATATCTGTCAAATGTTGAATCCATAGGGCTTCCCATGTCTCGTCATTCGTGAAGATTATCAGGAGAAGGGATAATTGGAAAGAGAATAATGACTATATCAAGGACAGAATGGGAGCAGGCACAATTGTATGTTCTGCACAATGATGATGAGGTTCAGCCGTATGTTACAATACACATGGATCAATTATCTAGTTTGAACATGAATAGGAATCAAAATTGGATAACTCGAGAGCACAATCGAAGTTTCATAACATGGTTAAAAAATCACATAAAGTCAAAGTTTGATGTAGACCCCGGATCAATTTCACAAAGATTGAGGTGGCTTGCAAATGGTCCGAGTTTACATGTCTTTTCTTACACCGGTTATGTAATTAACGGCTACACATTTTATACCAAAGAACAAGATGATCAAACAACTATGCAAAATAGCGGAGTCACTCTCGTAGCTGAAGCGATGCATATCTCAAGTGCAAAAGACAAGAACCCAATATATGCAAATCTATCATATTTTGGGGTTATCGAGCGCATATGGGAGCTAGACTACACAATGTTTCGTGTTCCCATATTTGGTTGCAAGTGGGTCGATAATAATAATGGCGTTCGGATTGATGAGTCAGGGTTCTTGCTTGTCGATTTTAATAGGGTGGGATACAAAGATGAGCCTTTTATTTTAGCGTCGCAAGCTCAACAAGTGTTTTATGTCACTGATCCTGCGGATGATAAATGGTCCGTTGTCCTATCGACCAATAAAATAAGTGATGATAACAATAATGATGAAGATGTTGGTAATGATCTTTTCTTTGCAACATCACAACCACATGAAATTGGTTCAACTGATGATGGTTTATATCTTAGAGAGGATCATGATGAGGGAATTTGGATTAATCCATCGTTTCGTATCATTAATGGACAAACAAATGTGAATCCCACCAAGAAAAGAAGAAGGGCATCTTAATGTGTTTAATAGTATAATACATGTAATCTGAACTGATTCATGTGTAATTTAATTGTTTAATCTGCCATATATTGAGCATTTTGGTATTTATGCTTATACTGTATGTAATTGTATACTCAACTTGACCTGATCAGGTAATTTAGCTTGAACTATTTGAACTTGACCTGATCAGTTCAAGTTCAAATAGTTTAACTAATTAGCTTGAACTTAAAAACAATTTAAGTTCAAGTTATACATGTAATTTAGCTTGAACTTGACTTGATCAGTTAAACACAATTTGGAAGAAAAAATAATTTAACTATTTTGGAAGAAAATAAATTATTACAGGGCTTATGTAAAAATAATTTAACTATTTTGTAAGAAAATAAATTATTACAAGTAAAAGGGCTCACGAGTTAAGCGCTGTAAAACAAAGAGTCATTGAACATGATAAAACAAAGAGTCATTTCATATATAGAACCTTATTAGAGCGCTTTTCTAAAAAAACGCTGTAACAGGGTTAAAAAATAAAATAGGAAGGTCTTTTACAGCGTTTTCCACATAAGCGCTATAAAACACAGCCTTTGGACATGGTAAAACAAAGAGTCATTTCATATATAGAACCCTATTAGAGCGCTTTTCTAAAAAAGCGATGTAATAGGGTTAAAAATAAAATAGGAAGGTCTTTTACAGCGCTTTCCACATAAGCGCTGTAAAACACAGCCTTTGGACATGGTAAAACAAAGAGTCATTTCATATATAGAACCCTATTAGAGCGCTTTTCTAAAAAAGCGCTATAATAGGGTTAAAAATAAAATAGGAAGGTCTTTTACAGCGCTTTCCACATAAGAGCTGTAAAACACAGCCTTTGGACATGGTAAAACAAAGAGTCATTTAATATATAGAACCCTATTATAGCGTTTTTCTAAAAAAGTGTTGTAATAGGGTTAAAATATAAAATAGGAAGGTCTTTTACAGCGCTTTCCACATAAGCGCTGTAAAAGGGTTTTTTAAAGCATTTGCATATAATAAAACAATGAGGCATTTTAAAGCGCTTTCTGTAGAAGCGCTGTAAAAGGCTTTAAAAATATAAAATTAAGGAGGTCTTTTACAGCGCTTTTTGACAAGCGCTTTAAAAGGCTTATGAAAAAGCGCTGTAATAGGCTTTTAAAAATAAAATGATGAGACCTATTACAGCGCTTGTTCAAAAAAGCGCTGTAATAGGGTCATATATATAATAGTAAACCTCTTCAGTTTCATGTTCATTACGTAAATTTTTCAGTTTCCTCTGCGCGTTCTCTTCCTCCTTGCGAACCCTACGAGAGTTTCAGTTTTCCTTGTTTCTTCCTCATTACTTACTCTCATCTTAGACCTACGATCGTACGTAAACATCATAATCCTCAAGTAATCCCGTTTTCATCCTCGTTTTCGTCTGGGAACCCCGTAACCCTACCATCGTTCGTAACCGTTCGTCCTCGTTTTCATCGTCTTCTGCGCCGTTCGCCTGTGAACCCGTAACCCTAAGCATTTTACAAGGACTATTTCAGGTATTGTAGTTATTATTTTTTTGTTTCACTAAAATGCATGTTAACTTTTTGTTGCTACGTACTTAGACTTAACTGAATTGCGTGTTGATGTGCTGAACTGAACTGCATATATGTTGATGTTGAACTGCATGTTGTAGATAAATGGATACCAACAAGGGGTTAGATTTTCAAAATGAAGAAGTTGGCAACACTAAGACTTACGAAAATGAAGTCAAACGTGGTGCAACAATAATGCAAAATGTTATAAAAGCAAGAAGTACTGGGCAAAAATTTGAGGTATACTTTGTTGTTTTCTGTATCTGGTGTTTGTTGTTAATATATTATACCTTGTTTGTTGTTAATACATTGAGTTACTTACTATATTAGTTTATTAGGTTGGATGGAATGAGAGTGGTCAACCAATTGACCCCAACAGTTCCATGTTTGTTAGTTATATTGGAGCTGTTGTTCGTCAAAATATACCAATCACAATACATGATTGGAGAGATAAGGCATTGAAGGATGCCAAAGATGTATTGTGGGCTGATATACAGGTAATTTTTTTACTCCACCCTATTATTTATAAATTTTACAATATACTGCTTTGAAGTATTTTACTCAAACTACATATTTATTTGGCTTGCAGTCAGCTTTTGTTCTTGATGAGGTGAGAAAGAGCTATGTGCTCAGAGTTGCCGGGAAAATACACCGGGGCTTTAGATCTCACCTCACTAATTGTTATTTAAAAGACCGTGAAGGAAATACGAATGCGGAAGCTCCAAAAATATATAAACATTATATATCAAATGAGGAATGGAGCGCATTCGTATCAAACGTTCCGACCCCGCATTTGTTGTAAGTGATTAATTTATTAGCATTTGTTTTTTATTATTCATATTCATAGCATATTTTAAATTTTTACTAGATTGTTATTTTTTTTATTTAGAATATTAGTAAGGCAAATCGCGAGAGGGCAAAAATTATTTCCCACCCATACAAGAAATCTCGTATGGGATATGCTCGTCTAGAGCAAAAACTTGTAAGTATACTATCTAACTAATGTGGTATATTTAATTAATGTGGTATATTATAAACTATACTATCTAACTAATATTTTGTTTATGATCTTAACGATAATAGCTACAAGACACCCAATTCGATCAACCGTTGGGTCGTCATATATTGTGGAAGGAAGTTCGTGTAAATAAAGACGGAGTGGTTGATAACGAAAATGTACAAAAAGTAATAGAACTTTGTGTAAGTATATTTATCACTTTAATATTTGCAGGGACAACAAGGCAAGTTGCAGGGACATATTGGGTAAAGTGTTTAATGTTCCTGAATATTCCGGCCGCGTGAGGGGGAAAGGATTTGGCGTAACTCCTAGAAGTTATTTTTCACAAGAGAAGCGCCAAAATCCATCTAACGAGGAAGTATTAGAGAAGATTAAAGTATTAACGGAGCAAGTGGCCCTCTTGGTGAAGACAAATAAAGACAAGCAACTTGCAGACCAGCCCCAACGTGAAATTCACATTGAGAGTGAAAACGCAAGTTGCAACGTTGGTCTCAACAGTCTTCCTGAGGTAATTAATTACTTAATAAAATAAGAAATTCATTAAAGTTGCTTGTTTCACATATACTTATGTATTAATTAACCATTGATTTTAGGGGGTCACTCCATGCTTTCTATACTTATCCTCCCCTACTCATCGGAAGGTCGGAAAGGGAACATTGTGCAATGCTCCGAGCGAAGTATTGCACAACACACCAATTCCTGCGGGTCATGTCAAAGTATCGCTAGTTATTGCTTTGGAACCAAATGCACCGTTGCCTGTACCGGAAAACGATGCAGATTTGAATTATTTGGGCGAAGCAATTGGCAGCTACGTGGCATGGCCCAAACATCTTGTCTCCCTTGACAAGGTATGTTTAATTAATTGAAATGTATGTTTAATTGATTATATTTAATTGCTGAATTTTTTCCAATGTTAACTTTAATTTCACATTTATTTAGATTCAAACAAAGTCTAATAAACGAAATGATAAGAAGATTCCCATAAATGAAATAGTCACATCGCCCGAAAAGGTTTGTAACTTATTCTGTAAGGTTTGTTATTTTTTCTGATTCAATAAACTAACAATTTGATTAACCTCATTTTTTCATATTGAAACTAATAAACCACCCGCACAGCAAGCCAGCAAGCCAGCTGCCGCACCACGACTAGATGTTCATGGCAAAAATAAAGCCGACAAACCTCAAAAATTGGAGGGTAATAAAACTGGCAAACTGCAAAAGCTAGAGGGTAATAAAGCGGCCAAAATTGTTGCTGCTAAAAAACTGGATCGTGTAAAATCAGTTGCTGCTCCTGCTACTAAAATAAGTCAGCCACGACTTGCTCCATATGGGTCGTCTCTTGACGTACAGGCAAAAAAAAATATGGGCAGCGACGATTCACGAATAATAAGCATGGATAAAGATCTATTCGGAGACGCGTATGAAGAATATTTTGAAAAAGAGCACATATACGAAATTCTCGACCATAAGGAGCTGAGTGCTACTGTTATGAGCATTTACATGAGGTAAAAATTACTTTTCATCGCATTTATTTGTAATTAATTTAATTTATTGGTAATTAATCTAATTTGAAATTTTTATTGAAGGTTTTTGTATGAGAAGTTCGTGTGCGCGCGCAGATTGTCGAATAGATTTTCATTCTTGTCTCCGCATAAGATTTTGATGCTTAAACACGATCCAACGAATGTAAATAAATACGTTTTAGATATACTATTAGGAAATAAAGAGAAGGATAAGTTATTCCTTGCACCATATAATTCAGCGTACGTAATTATATATTCTATATTTATATCTTTTTTAATTTATGAGATCTTAATTTATTAGTTGTTAAACTAAATTTTTGTTGTTGTAGGGCACATTGGGTGCTAATTGCAATCAATGCGACCTCTGAAGTTATATACTACCTAGATCCCTTGCACGGCCATTACAACAATCGCCCCGAGTTAAAGACTTTGTTCGACATGTAAGTAATATTCATTTATTTTTTGCATATATATATATATATATATATATATATATATATATATATATTTATTAATATCACATTTATTTATTCGATAGTGCTTTACAAGTTTTTCGAGCTAAAAGAGGTGCGACAGTGTCGAAGCTAAAGTCAAATAACATCACATGGATCCAATAAAGGTTTGAAATATGTGCTTTTAAATTTCACTTACAATCAATACACAATTAAATAATTATTGACTTATATGTTTTATTTTATAGTGCCCTCGTCAAACTAACAACATTGACTGTGGGTACTATGTATTGCGATTCATGAAGGAGATTGTTGATAAAAATCAAATTATAATCCCAGAAACGGTACGATATTTTAATTATTTGATTTTCATATATAAACTATGTTTATATTTTATTCTAACTTATTTATGTTCAATTTTTATATTAGTACTTTGACAATTCCAGTCCAACGTATTCTGAAAAAGAACTAACAGAGATAAAGGAAGACTGGTGTCAGTATGTGCTTGAAATGAATATTATTTGATTTGCTGGGAAATGGCAAGCTGCAAGGGATATGGTGTGTTGATTGTGAATATAATATCTGATAGTTATATGAATAGGTAGTTGTGTGAATATGTAGTTATGTTCTGTTGTGAACATGTAATTATGAACTGAATGTGTGTGAATATTTGTGCATATTTGTGCATTTTAAAACATAGTGAATCTGTTGTTGTTGTATATTCATTCTTGTGTGTTTTGTAGTGTTGTTTTATTGTTGTTGTGTACTACTGACTTGTGAAATGATTCTAGATGAAAATGATTTTGGAATAAAAATTGTGAACAGATTCTGGATTAAAAGACAGCGCTTTTAAAAAAAACGCTTTCTAAAAAAGCGCTTCTAAAATTTACAGCATATTATTTAATAAAACTAAAAAAAAAAACATTTTACAGCGCTTTCTCAAAAAAGCGTTGTAATAGATGCATTGTTATGCACCTTTTACAACGCTTTTTTGAAGAAGCGCTATAAAAGGTGCAAAATAGTGCATAATAATGCATCTATTGAGTGCACCTACTACAGCGCTTCTTGGAAAAGCGTTGTAGTAGGTGCATAACAATGCATCTGGATAAGTGCACCTTTTACAGCGCTTTTGTGAAAAAGCGCTGTAATAGGTGCATAACAATGCATCTGGATAAGTGCACCTTTTACAGCGCTTTTGTGAAAAAAGTGCTGTAATATGTGCATAATGGTGCAAAACAATGCATCTATATAAGTGCATCTTTTACAGCGCTTTTGTAGAAAGCGCTGTAAAAGGCGTATAACAAGCGCGCAATATATCCACCATTTTTACAGCGCTTTTTTTTTAAAAAAACAAGCGTTGTTATATCCTTTTACAGCGCTGGTAACTACAACGCTTTTTTTTTTAACAAAAGCGCTGTAATAGGCTTAATAAAAGCGCCGTAAAAAGCGTTTTTTCGCGTAGTGTATACATTGCATAGTTGATTTGTAGCACTATTGTCATGGGATGTGGAAATATCTTCATGTATGTGTCACATGAATTTTTTTAGTAAAAAACAAAATTATGAATTTTGATCTAAGTATTTTATAGTTGAGAACCTAATGGGTGAAAACAGAAGTAGTTATGAAGCTGTAAATTTTTTTCAAAATTAAAAGTGTAGTGTCGGCCTTGCAAACGCTATAATAGACAAAAGTTGGAGTTCAGCAATGACAGACGCTAAAATTAGCGTCCAAATAACGGACGCAAACATGATCACAAATAAAAATTGAATCAATAACTTGGTGCCCATCCTATTCGATGCTAAATAGCGTCCACCTCAAATTTCAATTTGTTGCTTCGATCTAGAGTCAGTTGGACGCAACTGCTTTTTTTTTAAGTTTTCAGCGTGTCGTGATGCAAACGCAAATCTTACGCTAAATAGTATATAGCATCCATTTTTACCCTATAAGCATTCATTGTTTGCCGACGCTAAAATAGACTTTTGTTATAGTGCTTGTGACGACTAACTCAAGATTAGGGAAGAAAAGACTAAGAAAAAAAGTGATAACTATGACACTGAAGCAATTGGGTCCGAAGGTGAAGGGGAAGAATAGATTGAGAATGTGGAGGATAATGAAGATGAAGACATTGTTGGTGATGATGTTTAATTCTCATCTTGCAGGCTTGAAGCTTAATTGGAGTAAAAAGATTTGAAATGTTGTAATTCCTCATTTCAAATATTTCCTTGTTTATGTTTTTCTCATAATATGATGTCTACAAATGATCAATTGTGGAAATGTGTGTGTGTGGTGGTGTCACGTTGTCGACTATGCTGTCAAGCTTATGAAACTATGGCTCACCTTATCTTTGATTTATGTTTTCACTACTTAGTTGTGAAACTATTTGTCCTCAGTTTTTCATATTAGGATTGACTTTTCTCTCATCTCTTCTATTTTTTATATCTATAGTAAAAATTGGAGTTCTAAAGTAGGGGACGTCGTTATCTCTATTGTCACCTACATCATTTGCGTTATTTAGTTTATCTGTGATCAATTAGTTTTTAATAACAAGATGATTACCACTCAACAAGCAATTTAGCAGGTTTCTTCTATTGTATCTCTCTCAAGTAGATTCTCTAAAAGTGTTGCATCTTCATCAATACTGCAAGAATTATCTATTCTTAAATATTTCTTTATTGACTATCATGCTCCTAAAATCCTTGTTATTACACAGTTTAATTGGTTGAAGTCTCCTAATAGTTGGATGAAATCTAATATTGATGGTGCTACTTTTTCTATTAGTGCTATTTTAGGGATTAAAGTACACTATTGTTGGTTGTTTCTCGGATTATTTGAGTGTTGCTCAACATCATTTCATGTTTATTTTTCTATTGTTATGTATGCTATTGAGATTGTCTACTCTAAAAGTTGGTTCCCCCTTTGGATAGAGTATGACTCTTTGTTGGTTGTCAAATGACTCACTAATTTTAATCATGTGTCTTAGAAGTTGAAGACTAGATGATTGAATTGCATATCCATTACGAAACAAATGTAGCTCCACATCTTTCATAATTATAGGGAAGGCAATTTGTGTGTTGACAAGCTTGCAAACGTTGGTTTTTATACTCGTTATTTTACTTGTTGCGATTTGTCGCCGCGTTGTATTTGAATAATTTTTACCACAATCGGTATAGGCTTCCCTTTTTTCGCTTTCATTAATGATTCCCTTAGGTTTTGTACTTGTTCATCATGATGTTTTCTTCAATGCACTGCACCTTTTTTCCCATCACATTCATTTCATCTCTATGGGCTTTCAGGTAAAGTTTTTAATGAGGCAGGGTTGTTTATCCTTGTTTCCTTGAATTTTGGCCTAGTCCCTTCAAGATTTTTACATTTTTAATTTCATAAATTAATTAGGGTGCTGAAAATGATGTGGTAGTTTTTAGATACCAACATAGTTCAAATGTCAATTCTACCATGTGATACTTTTATGCTCTAGTTCTTGCTTTAATAATAATAATAATAATAATAATAATAATAATAATAATAATAATAATAATAATAATATTAATAATAATAACAATAATAATAATAATAATATTGTATGTAATATCAAATTAATAATAGAGACGGTGGTTGAAAACAATCGACAAGTCAAGTGTCGGCAACAACGACAGAGCCAACTAGTTGAACTCTAACAATTTCAGGACAGACGGCGAAGAGTCTTCGACAAACGACAGTGGAGTCCCGTTGGCTCTACGGTGGAGATACAGTGGCAGAGGTGGAGCTCTGCCAGTCGGCCACTCTCAACTCCCACTATTAAATAATTCATTATAAATAAATTATAATATTTAAATTAGTATTTTATTTAAAAGAAATGCTTATTTTTAAATTAATAAAAAATAGTATTGAATATTATTTTAAAATAGTAAATAAAATCATTTTTGGAAATTACTTGTTTTTAAAATATAAAAAACTATTTTTTTTAAATAGTAAAAGAAATATTTTTTGTAAAAATATTTTTTTAATTAATAAAAATATTCTCTAAAATAATATAAAATATTTTAAAGGTATGTATTTTAAAATAAATAAATGTGACAATTGAATTTCATTCAAAAAATATATATTATTCAAATGATCTTCCTTCGAGTGATTTATTGAATTAGTCAGCATGAAAAATTTAAACATTTATAACTTTTTTGAAAATTTTACTAGCTCATATAAAAATTGGTATAGTAATTTTTTTCTCATAATTATTTTCAAAAAAAAAAAACAAGGAAAATAAATAAAGGATGATGTGCGAGAAAAGTGTATTTCTTCCCTCTAATAGCGAATTTAGCTAACGTTAATTTTCCCAAGGATTTTTGCCCCTTTGTTTCAACAAAAAAAAGTTATGGTGAATACTTATTCCACCTCTTGATTTTGTCTTTCTACTCTCCAATACATTACTAAAAATTAAGATTCGATAGTATATTTTACATTAAAGATATACAAGATTTGATTCGTCCCGCGAACCCGTCTTGACTCGTAAGCAATTGGATAGTTCTGACCCGATCCCAAAAAAATTAATAACAAAAAAACAACGACAGGACAAAGATAAGGTAGAAAAAAGAACAGTTACTTCTCGTGTTACTCGTCTCAAATTACTTTAAGAACAAATAATTATTTTTTGTTATTAGTTTTTGTTATTATTGATTCACTCTCTCTATAAAACATCGAATCACTAACTTAGTAATTTGTAGTTTGTAAAACAATATTATAAGTTATTACTCTTGAATGAATTGGCAAATAGTAGTCATATCCCTTATTATGAGTTTTTTTATATTTAATTGTTTTTTCTAAAAGAAAGTTTAAGGATTACTATTTAGCGTCTCGTCTTAAAACCAATTCAGTCTCGTCTTTATTTCTTCTCGTCCTTAATGAACCCGCCACTCATCGTGTTTGATCGGGTTAAGGAACGAGTTATAGTCTAAATTTAGTCCGATCAAATATTTAGATTGAGTAAAAAACACACTAAATTCAACCTAACTCGTCTTTTGTATACTTTTATTTTACACTACCGAAAATTAAAATTCAAGTAAAAATAAAAAAATAGAGAGGTTGGATAATTGGATTAGCATTTACCTGACCCTGTACGGGGAAAGTGTATGCAAACCCGTGATTTGAATAGAAATTGGACATTGGTAGAAAAAAAATTTAGAAATTGGAGTATTGGACTCCACTATACCGTTGAGACATAAAATTAAATTATGGGGTCCAGTTATTAACTTTGCTCACCCATATCATTTATTACTAGCTCTCATGCTATCTAATTCACGAAATACTTATTTTTATCCTGTCATATTAATTTACGATTTTATTAAAAGAAACATTTTACTTCAATCATTGAAATAATAATTAATTTCTATCATCAATATTAAATACATAAAAATAGGCAAGTGCTAACAATATTTTAAGGGCACTTATTAAGAAATTAAAAAATAAAAAATCAATTGAAAATATATTGAAATTTGTGTTTTTTACTATTTAAAAATTATTAATTTTCATGCATAATTTTTGTTTTTGGATTTTTTACAAGTGCCCTTAATGCTCCAAATACCCCTAACTTGTTAAAGCACTTGTTAAGGACACTTGTTAGCGTACTCATAAAAATATATGCAATAACAAAATAATAATTGATGCAACAGAAATTCTTAAATGATTACTCAACTAACACCTCAATCTTGGGAACAACCAATTAAAACATACAAACAAATTAGAAAGAAAAAAAAATCAAAATTCTTTTTCAAATAATAATTAAAATAAGGTTTTATTTATATACACTATAAGTATAAAATATATTTAGATTTAGTTAATTACAATCATTAGAGATGTTTGATTTTTGTCAAAACTATCTTTCTAAAGTTATTCTCTTGAATGGTTGTGATGTGTTTTTACGTTAATAGTGCATAACTCATTAAATAGAATCCATGATGGCACAACCCTTTCTCCTAATTTTCAGGGACCTCAATTCTCTTTCTCGCTGTTTTTCTTTGTCTTTGTTGGAGGAAATATACAAATTGGTATTTAAAATTGTAAGCGTCGGTCAAATTAGTCTTCAATTTTGTGAATTGACAAATACATCTTTAACATTGTAAAACATCAATCAAAATAGTATGTGTAAAATTTTATCGTTAGATATTTTAATGTGACACTTTAATTGAATATTTGGCTCATCCATGTTGATTTTTCATTAATGCCATCTTCCCATGGACCAATTTGTCGATGATATTTAGTCATTTCAGAGATAAATTTGTAAGTAATAGTAATTGTGAATTGACTAATTATTGACAATTTAATCCATAAAATATTTAAATTTCATAGAAAAATTAGTTTGTGTTTTAATGACGTCGATATGATATTAACATGTCACATTGTAATATCTAATTATAAAAGAAATTTAAATATAAACTGTTTCACTATTATTTTATAATTTCAGTAATGTATTTACTAATTTATAAGATTCAATAATTAATTAAACTGGTATTTATAATTTGAATGATTAAATTGTTTATTTACTCCCTTTTATTGCGAACTTGTGGTTTAATTGACAAGAAAACTGGTTTTGGTTTGCTTTTGTATTTCTCCTTCTCGTTGTCTTTTCTTTTTTACATATATGTTTGTGTTATAGTTCATTCCTCCAGAAAAGTAGTGGTTAGTTTCATTAAGAAAAATGATGTTTTAATTGGAAAAGGTAGCCAGAACTATATATAGATTTAAATTGTGCAAAGGGATTTTTATATTAAATAGTCAATAATTAGTTATTAATTTTGTTATAGGAATGACTTAAACCAATTCATTTCTCTAGTCACTATTATGAGCAAAAAAAAGCATATATATATATTAAATTTTGATAATTGTAAACAAAAGTTAACTTCTTTTGAATTAACTTTTCATTTCTTTATTATTATTTTTAATACACCTTTTATTTAATTCAAAATATTTAATATTGATAATTAAATGTTTAACATGTAAAAAATAATAATTTAGTAGATTTAAAATGTGTTTTAATTAAAATCTAAAAAACTAATTGCACTTTCTTTAATTCCCAGAAAAATAATTTTTTTTTTATAATAATGACTAAACGAAGGTACCTCTTTGCCACTCTTACTCTTCCAAACCACTAAATCATCTTATAATTGTCATGCAAAGGGAAATTAATCTTGGACTGTGCTTAATTGTTCCGAGGACAACTGCATTTGAAGCTTAACCAATACGAAAATAATTACAAAAATAATAAAAGACGCTCAAAACGCCACCCTCATACCAGAAAAATCAACAAACTTCTGAAACAAACACCACACAATCGACAGTGGCATCTTCGTGAAATGATATTGGATTGCAGTCAAGCTCATTCCACTAAACACTACCCCTTTGTTCCTCTATCAAAACAATATTCAATTAATTAAGAATTATATAACCCTTTACACACCTTACCATGTATCGGCCAATTCACACGGACATTGAAAATTTAGGCGTTCAATTGACAGCATAAAACTATCCTCCCACAACTTTACTAGTTATTTGTTTGTATCAAAATTCTCCATATAAATGTGCTTATATATTTAATCCAAATACAAATTATCATTTACATATAAATAGCTTTTTCGCACAATTCTGAAGTAACTAAAATCAAAACTTAAACACTAAATGACAGTATGTTTGGACAAACTATCTTCTGCAAATTCAATTTTAAAGGGCAAGAAAAACTAGTAAAATAATAAAAGCTTAGAAATATATGGGATTACACCCTCAAAAGACAAGAAATTGAAGAGAAAATGCAAGAATTTCTGAATATGTTCTTCAAACATAGATGAATGCAAAATTTATAATATTCAACTCATAATTAAGACAACATACAGGATTAGAAATAAATGCCTTAAAATAGTCCATATAACCAGACACAAAAATGTTCAAGAAATTTAAAGCTACCGGTTTAAGAAACATCATATTATAATTAACAAAACTTGCAAATTGCTTTGTCAATTAGCCTAAATAACTAAACAATCGCCTGTGACTTGTTGAGGATCACACCTTCATATTTCACCTGGAACCACTTCATAGCATCATCCTTTGTGACCCGATGCTGGATACCAACACGTGCCTTGCATCGACGACGACGTCCCACACGGTAACCAGGGCGCTCCAGAACAACATAGAAGTCCATTCCATAAATACCAGTTGAAGGATCATACCTGAGACAAAAAAAGTTCAACATAAATATAAGTGAATTAGAATTAGAATTATATTTCGAAAATATAGAAATTGGAATTAGAATTATAAGTGAATTACAACTGCAAAATCATCATATGCAAATAGAAAACAATAAACAAAATTCAATTGACTGAATTTCAATTATTTTTAGTTCAAAGATATATAAAACAAAACCAGATAAACTTAGAACTCAATTGACTGAATTTCAATTATTTTTAGTTTGAAGATATATAAAACAAAACCAGATAAACTTAGAACTTCTAATCAAATATGCATTATGATATAAACACCTCTCCCAAGTTTATGTAAATCTCTTTTTCCTACAACATAACTTGCAATACCTAACAGCATTAGAAACTTTACTATTGTAGAATTAAATGATTAGTAGAAAATTAGCATAAAATTTGCAAATTTAATACAAATTCATAACGGCTTCATATACTACATAATAACTCTAACAAGTAAAATTTATCTCAGCAACAAATATGAGAGATTCATAACTTACTTGATTCCTAAATCAATATGCTCCTGAATACCAAAGCCAAAACACCCCGTATCACTAAAGTTTCTTCTCAGCAGTTCATATTCCTTCACCTTCAAACCACTCTCCAAGAGTTGCATTGCCTTGTCACCTCTAACAGTGACATAGCATGCAATCTTTTCATTTCTTCTAATACCGAAGGAACGTACGGTGTATCTTGCTGTCAATAAGAAAAAGAAAAGCAAAAAACAATCAGTAAACAGCCACAGTATCTTGTACTCTCCAAAATAAAATACAAGTTAAAATGGGTCACAAATAAAGTTGGTGTATCAACTTTCTTTTTAGCTTATATATTTGGTTACATAGTAGTAGTAGCTATGAATATTTCGAAGAATGGTCGCTAGTCGATAACTTGAATTTATCAGCATGGAGAATAGATGACTTCAAAATAAACCTATTTTAACACAAACATGTGGCATTAAGGCATTTAATGCTTCAACAATAAATAACCATTCCAACATCTTTAGGCGTGATTTAGAGCCGAAAAATTGGAAGAAAAAAATGAATCAGCCCTATAAGAACCTTCAAATCAAATATGATGAATTTAAAGCACCTTTCTTTCAATATAATTTAAACTATAATAATCAAATATTGCTGCCAGTCCTATATATAAGAGAAATTCAATCAACAAAAGTTAATGTCTTGGTTCAAATTTTTAGACCAAATACATCAACTTTTTGTATATAATATACAATATAGAATACAAATTGCAATAATTTCACCAGAAAATTGTGTCTTGAAAACAACCAAAGGGATTTCAAGGGTCTTCTTCGGGTAGTTTCATTTAGGCTCTAAGCGGCAGTCAGGCAGCCAACAAACAGACTCCTGCTGATGACTCGATTATAGAGCCCTTACCTTTTATTCTCATTCAGAACAGAGTTTAATCAAAGTCATCAACTTATGAACAATCATATCAATAATCCAATTCACATAAAATCACTTCTCAAATTAATTATTTTTATTTTCATGCCTTTTAACTCCGTTATGCAGCAAAATACTATGAATGGATTACACATCATTAAAATCAGTGAATACATAAATCAAAAAACAAATCAATCCAGCAACTATTAAGCATGACTTAACAGGGTCCTTCCAATTAAGTGAGCATTAAAATGAAAAATAAAAATAACCTTTTGAAAACACTGGGGTTTGGCCACTGAGTTGTTCCAACACCTGTTAGATAGAAAATAATGAGCATGTTTGTTAATACTCGAAACAAATTAACAAACGAAAAATAATAATAAAAATAAAAACAAAATAAAACCTTAGCGGCTCTGGTGAGACGATCGCCACTTTCACCAACGGAAATGTTAAGGACGAGTTTCTGAACCTTGATTTCCCTCATGGGGTTCGAAAGTTTCTTCTCCGAAGCCTATTAGAAATTGCATTTTGATTTAGAAGTGTACAACAAATGATTGAGTTTCAGAGAGAAAGAGCACAATAATATGAAGAAGAGGCGTACCATTGGGATTGGAAGAATTTGTTGAGCGCAGCGGCAGAGAGAAGCAACGAAAGTGGTTTTGGAGGATGAAAGAGCATTAATATGAGCTGTGGACTAGGGTTTAGATGTACATTGACTATAATACCCCTTATTTTATTTATTATTTTATTTTCCCAATAGGTTTAGTTTGCTGAAGTTTTAAGATTTTTTTTAACATCATTTTTATTAAAAAAATCTAGAATATACTTTATAAAAAAATAATAATAAAATACCCTACTTTTAGGATTCTTTTTACATTCAGTTTACTGGGTTGCAATTTTTTTCAATATTATTTTTAAAGAAAGTTTAAAATACTTTACTTTTGAAAAATATTAAAATGTTTTACTTTTTAGACATTCACTAAACAAAAACAATTTCGGTGATGTAATTGATCGCGTCAATAGTACAGTCTGCTACTTAGTATTATTTTTCTTTTTTTATATTAAATAAGATTAAAAAAATTAATAATTAAATTATTAAAAATAATTAATAATTAATTAAATTTAGTAAAAAAATACAAAAAAAAATATAGAGAGTGAGTAGAGTTAATAATAATATTTAAACAATATTATGAATTATTATCGGATAACAGATATAATCTCATATAATACGTACTTTATCTTTAAAGTTCATTTTAATTATAATAAGAGTACTATTTAGACACTTTATAAAAAAAAATACTATTTAGACAACCATTTTTAATGCATTTGAGAGGTTTAATACATCATATCGTATTCATATTAAGTCAATTAATTATGTGATATATTACAATTAAAAATAAAAATAAAGAGTAAAATAAGATGATATAATAAAAAAAAAAACGTAATTAATTTTAACACTTAACATATTAAGCGCTAACTTTTTGGAATATGTTAAGTAAACAAAACAAATGTAAATACACTTTAGTGGAATAAAAAAGTAAACAGACTAACATGAGAGTGTCCATCATGCAAGGTGTTGGATATCATATTTGGTTAATTGTTATGTTTATTCTTTGGTTAATTCCCAATTAGTTAATGAATTTTATGTGCACTTGGGGATAGTTGTTGGTAACTTAGGCTTGTTACTTAGTTACCCTCTATATATATACTTTACTTTTAACTTTTTCCAATTAATGAAATAGTTTCATTTCATTCAATAATATGGTATTAGCAACAACAATTTCTCTTTTTTTCTCCCTCTACAATCGGGGGTTTCTTTTTCCAAAATTTATTTTTACTCTTTTTTCTTCTTCTCCATCCTTTCTCTTCCAGCCAAGGCGGATCTCACAGATCAATTACTAACCTCAAAAGCAAACATCAAAACCACTATTCTGCTCTACCCTAATCGTGATCCTTCGAGCCCCTTTTACATACATCCAAATGAAAACTCTTCTCTCGTCCTCGTCACCCCTGTTCTTGAAGGTTCAAACTACCATGGTTGGGGTCGAGCCATTTATCTTTCTCTTGAAATGAAAAACAAGTACGGATTCATTGATGGCACCGTAAAGAAATCGAATCTTGCATATTGGAATTGTGCCGCCTAGAAGCGTTGCAACACCTTAATCATCTTGTGGCTCTATCATTCAATTTCCCCAGACATTGTGAGTAGCATCCTTTCGATTGATGATGCCTCGTCAGTTTGGCAAGAACTCAAGCAACGATTCTCACAAGGCAGTCTTGACAGGATTTCACAAATTACTACTGATCTTTCTTCTCTCAAACAAGGTGACTCCTCTATTAAAACCTATTTCACTTCTCTCAAGAAAATTTGTGATGAACTTTACCATTTCCAACCCATCCTTTCTTGTACTTCTACTGGTTGTTGTAATACCTTCAATGTTGTAACTAAATACTGTAACCATGATTTAATTATTTACTTTTTGCAACGATTGAATGACAATTACATAAATGTTAGATCTCAAATTTTACTTTTAGATCACTTACCTTCTTTATCCAAGGTATATTCTATGGTTGCTTCAACAAGAAAGACAATTCCAAATTGGTCTTTTACCTGACTCTACTATGCTTTCTGTTGATTCTCGTTCTCAACCTTCAAAACCCCATCAACGAAAACTTTGTACTCACTGTAAAAAGACTAACCACACCATAGAAAAATACTTCTTTCTTCATGGCTTTCCAGCTAGCTATCAGACAAGAAATTTGTGAACACAACTGAGTCTCCACAAGCTGATCCTTCCCCTTTTTCTCGCTTTTCGGCCAAGGATCAAATTCAAAGTCTTTTAGCTTTGCTCCTTACAAAGGCTACCACTGCTACTCCTCAAGTTTCTATTGTAATTGCAAATCATAACCTTCAATCTACATACACCGATTCAGGTACTTTCACAGGTATTTTCTAAACAATTTGGATACTTGATTCAGGAGCCACTAATCATTTTGTTACATCTTTATTATATTTTCAATCATATGACACTATCAAACCAATCTCTGTTAAACTTCCCAATGGAAAATTTTCTACTGCCTCAATCAGTGGCACTATAATTCTATTTGAATCTATTATCCTTCATAATGTATTGTTTATTCCTTTTTTTACTCTTTCAATATTATCTCTGTTAGTAAGCTTACAGATTCTATACCTTGAACTATAAATTTTACGGCTAAATCTTGCCTTATTCAGGAATTGAATAGTATGAAGATGATTTGTAGTGCCATTGCTAAAAATTGACTGTATGAAATGGTCATTTCAGCTCCCCCGCAACCTCTTGCTTCCTCTCATGTCTCTGTTGTTTTTAATATTGCTACTAATTTTCCTTCTTTTCATTTAGACAATGTTTGGCACTTTACGTTAGGAGATCCCTCAATTTCTTGTTAGAACAAAGAAAATTCATTCTTATACTATTTATTCTTATACTTTTGATACCTATTGAAACATTATTCAAAACAAAGAACAAACATTATTCTTTAGACTTACCTTTTCATTCTTATACTTTTGATATTTTTCATTTTTCAAAACAAAGAAAATTGCCTTTTTCTCATAGTATTACTGAAGCTAGTACTATTTTTGAGGTTTTACATGTGTCGAAACCCCTCAACAAAATGTTGTTGTTGAGAGGAAACACCAACACATCTTGAGTATTGTGAGTGGCATTTTATATCAATCTTTTTTGCCTATTTCTTTTTGGTGTTATATTATACTTCATGTTGTGCATCTCATTAATATTCTCCCTTATGTGAAATTGAACAACAAAACCCCTTATTTTTTACTTTACAATAATGTTCCTACTTTATCTCATTTAAAGGTTTTGGTTGTTTATGTTATGCTTCTACAATTACTGCTCATAAAACTAAGTTTCAACCTCAAGCGCGCAAATGTATTCATTTGGGCCTCAAGGAAGGTGTGAAAGATTACCTTCTTTATGATTTACATACCAAAGACATTTTTCTTTCTAGACATGTTCAATTTTATGAAAACAACTTCCCTTTTGCTCTTTCACATGATATGCCATCTAAACATATTGATGCATCTATTCATGTGTCTAATGTTTCTAATTTTGTGGATCCAAACGTATGTATTAAAGTGCCCTTGAAAAGTTAAAGTGGGAATGATGCAGAAATTTTTTAGATGTGCAAAATGATCGTTTTCAGGTTGATTACCGATGCGTAGATCGACATGAGTGAAAATAATCATATTCGGATTTTTTACCGATGCGTAGATCTGTAGTAATAAGAAATGATCGTTTTCGGATTGGTTACCAATGCGTAGATCGACAGAAATGAAAGTGATCGTCTTTGGATTGTTTACCGATGCGTAGATCCATAGAACTAAAAAATTATCATGTTCAGATTGGTTACCGATGCGTAGATCGACATAAGTGATCGTCTTTGGATTGTTTACCGATGCGTAGATTTATAGAAATAAAAAATGATCGTATTCGGATTGGTTGTCGATGCGTAGATCGATAGAAATAAAAAATGATCGTCTTCGGATTGGTTACCGATGCATAGATCGACATAAATAAAAAAATGATCGTCTTTGGATTGGTTACCGACGCGTAGATCGACATAAACGAAAATGATCGTCTTTGGATTGGTTACCGATGCGTAGATCGACAAAATGTAAGTGATCGTCTTCGGATTGATTACCGATGCGTAGATCAATAGAAGTAAAAAAATGTAATTGGTCCAATCTTGAAGGTAGATAAAGAGGGAGAATAAATATATGATACTTGCAATTCGTACGATAAGGTATGAATGATTCATGCGTGTGTTATGCATTGAGTATAGGCAAAGTGTCAAAGAAGATGCATGGATCATGTGAGTATGAGTAAATTATGCATAATTTATGTGTGTCATGCATTATAGATCAATTCTTGTTCATTTCTTTGATTCCCCGATCCTTATGCTCTTCTACGCCCCAAGATTCAATGGATGAATAAAAACAAATATTATTTCCACATGATGACTCTTCGTATCTATCGAGTGACCGCTTTTTTCGAGGCGAAGCAAAAATCCATTGTTTAAAATGATTACTCTTCATGCACCCATACATGTTGAGGATTTATCGAGTTCCCAGTATATGTTTTCCAAGTGTCAAAGAATTAAAGGTATTTTTATATTTTCAAATATTTCAACTTCTAACATTTATTATCATAAAACAAACATTTCAAAATGCTCGAACAATCAAACAGGAAACTGGATTAGTTTAAAAAAGTGTATCATACAAAATCGAATGACGACATTGGAAAAAGTACATTCACTGCATTGGGAATAAAACAATTGGGGTTACAATGTATGGATGAATATGTTTAGGTTAAGTTGAAGGAATAACAAACGCTATTCATTCTTGTAATTTAGGCACTCCCGTTGGTGAGCTTCCAAGAATAATAATTGTCCCAGTTTGAAGCGCTTGATTTTTTTTATCCCTAACTTTTGCATGGACCACTGTTCCAAGTTTTCAATCCATCAGGATGCTCTATTTTTGCCTAGGTCGCCTTTTCAGGTTTTCAACCTAGCGAGCCCATTTTTTGATCATTTTTTTAAGCATAATATTTTTTGATTGCATCTGAATTTATTGGGAGTGGAAGGTCATCTCCATCCATTTCTGCGAGTATTAGAGCTCCCCAAGAGAAAGCTTTTTTCACAACATATGGTCCTTCGTAATTCGGGGTCCATTTCCCACGGGAATCCTTTTTTATGGGCAATATTTTCTTTAACACCAGGTCCCCTTCTTGAAACTCTCGATGACTGACTTTTTTCTCGTATGCTTTTTTTAGTCTTTTTTGATATAGTTGGTCGTGGCATAAAACTATCATTCTTTTTTCTTCTATGATATTTAATTGGTAAAATCGTGATTGAATCCACTCAGCCTCTTCTAGTTTTGTTTCCATCAAGACTTTGATCAATGGAATTTCAACTTCAATTGGAAGTACCGCTTCCATTCCATACACCAATGAGAAAGGAGTTGCCCCTGTTGAGGTGCAAACAGAGGTTCTATAGCTATGTAATGCAAAGGGAAACATATCATGTCAATCCTTATATGTCTCCACCATTTTTTGTATGATCTTTTTGATATTCTTATTCGCTGCTTCTACAGCCCCATTTATTTTTGAACGATATGGCAAAGAATTATGGTGCTAAAATTTGAAACTATCACACAACTCCTTGATCATTTTATTATTCAGATTGGTCGCATTGTCAATGATTATCTTATTTGGCAAACCATGTCAACAAATCAATTTTCTTTTGATGAACCTGACAACTACGCTTCTCGTAACATTTGCATAAGAAGCGGCCTCAACCCATTTTGTGAAATAATCAATAGCTACTAGAATAAATCGGTGCCCATTTGAAGCCTTAGGCTCGATGAGTCTAATAACATCTATTCCCCACATTGAAAATGGCCATGGTGATGTTAAAACATTGAAAGAGGTGGGTGATACATGTACTTTATCAGCATAGATTTGACATTTATGACATTTCTTTACGTAGCTAAAGCAATCGGACTCCGTGGTCAACCAATAGTAGTCAGCCCTTAGGATTTTTCTTGCCATTGCGTGCCCATTTGCATGAGTCCCGAAAGAACCTTTGTAGACCTCTTGAATGATTTTCTCCGCTTCCGCTTGATCCACACATCTGAGGAGAACCATATCATGATTTCTCTTATAAAGCACATCACCATTTAAGAAGAAGCTCATTGACAACCTCCTTAAAGCCCCCTTCTCATTCTCTGAAATACCCAATGGATATTCCTTATTCTTAACATATGATTTGATATCATAAAACTATGGCTTACCATCAGACTCTTCTTCTATTGATAAGCAATATGCAGTAGTGACATAACATGTATTGCCAAGTAGTGACTCTTTTTCTACTTAATTGGGTCCATTTTAGACACAAACCAAGTTGTATGACATACATGTATTGCCTCAACCGACGAGCTGCCCATGCTAATGCGCAACATGTTCATTCAAGTAGTGAATACCTTGTTTCACAGCTGGTGAACTTTTTGCTCAAATAATAAATAGCATGTTCTTTCTTACCGGAATCGTCATGTTGTCCCAGTACACAACCCATTGACTCGTCAAGTACTGTTAAGTACACAATAAGCGGTTTCCTAAGAACAACACTAAGATTGGAGGTTTTGATAAGTGCTGCTTAATCTTTTCGAAAGCTTTGTGACAATTCTCATTCCATTCAACCTTTTGGTCTTTGCGCAACAACTTGAAAATTGGCTCGCATGTAGCGGTTAGATGCGATATGAACCTGACAATGTAATTCAATCTACCCAAAAAGCCACGAATTTCTTTTTTCGTGCGTGGAGCGGGCATTTCTTGTATTGCTTTTACTTTACTTGGGTCCACTTCTATCCCTTTTTGACTAACGATAAACCCAAGTAACTTGCCTAATCTTACACCAAAAGTGCATTTCGTAGGGTTTAAACGGAGTCTGAACTTCCTTAGTCGCACAAACAACTTTTGAAGGTTAACAACATGGTCTTCTTCGGTCCGAGATTTGGCAATCATATCGTCCACGTAAACCTCTATTTCCTTATGCATCATGTCATGAAACAAAGTTACCATTGCTCTTTGATAGGTCGCCCCAGCATTCATTAATCCAAATGGCATCACTTTATAACAAAAAGTCCCCTATTGTGTGATGAATGTAGTTTTCTCCATATCTTCGGGAGCCATCTTGATTTGATTATACCTTGAGAAACCCTCCATGAAGGAGAAAATAGAATATTGAGCAGTGCTATCAACTAGGATATCAATGTGAGGCAAAGGAAAATCATCTTTAGGACTAGCTTTATTTGAATCCCGATAATCAACACATATTCGAACATTTCCATCCTTTTTTGGAACTGGGACAATATTAGCAACCCATTGAGGATATTTTGCTACTGCTAAGAAACCATTATCAAATTGCTTCTTGACCTCTTCTCTAATTTTAAGTGACATATTAGCCCTCATCCTCCTCAATTTTTGTTTAATTGGAGCACATTCAGGCTTGAGTGGTAGCTTGTGTTCAACTATGTTAGTATCTAGCCCAGGCATATCTTGGTATGACCATGCAAAGACATCCACATAATCAAATAAAAGTTTAACCAACTTCTCTCGTTCACTTTCTTTCATAGACATACCAATTTTAATTTCTTTCTTATCATGTTCAGTCCCTAAATTGATCACCTCAACAGGTTCTTGATAGGGTTGAATTATCATAGCTTCCTGTTCAATTGTACTTTCTAGTTATGGGGGAGGCTCACAATCGTCCTCACAAGACTCATCAGCGTGATTAATTGGGCGTTCAAAATTTCAAGAATGGGTTTTGGCGCTGCTATTTTCAACATATACGTTTTTTGACTCTGCACTATTTAAATTAAGAAGAAAAAGGAAAAAAAAAATATGAATAAAGATTGCCAAAAAAAGGAAAAGAGAAAAACAAAAACAGTTGGAGAATTCAAAAATGCATTTATTGATAACAAGTACAGAATTGAAATACATGTGCCCTAATTAGTTATACTTATAGCCTTGGGCAGAGCAAAAGGAGTTAAAATACACAATTACTTTGAACATGAATTAACAAACACGGGAAACTCAATGATCTTCCAATTGTTGAGACTGGTGTTTGGAGGACAAGGGTACACCAATTTGAGAGTATCATCATCAACATGATCCTCTTCCGCAACAGCCACCAGATCAACATATATTATTCCGGCGCTTTGAAACATTTGGTGAATGTCACAAATAGGAATCTTCTGTGAATTTGGTACCCGATTTTCCAAATGAGCCATTCTGCTTTCCATTCTTTCCTTCACAGCCTTTTCTTTGTCAGCTTTGGTAGGTACATATCCAAAACTGTACCTATCATTCTTTTCAGGTATATCTAACAATTTTCCCAACTTAACAGAAACTCCTCCTTCCAACATTGATTTGGTAGACTTTAAGGAGGTGGTAAACAACTTTGGTTCTTTTAAAAGAGACCCTTCACCTATGAAGATAGCATTGGCGATTTCTAATGCTTGAAAGGAAGTCTCTAAGGCTTCCTCCTTGTCTTTAATGTAGCTCGTAGAAGATAGATGACTCACTGTCATATCTTCTTCCCCAGATATTATCACCAAATTATTATCCACTATAAAATTTAGCTTTTGATGGAGAGTGGATATCACTGTTCCAGCAGCATGAATCCACGGTCTCCTTAAAAGGCAACTGTCCGCCGGCTTAATATCCGTCACTTGGAAGGTTATTCCAAAGTTATGGGGTCCGATTTGAACGGGCAGGTCAATCTCACCAACAACTTGTCTTCTGGATCCATCAAACGCTTTCACTACCAAAGCACTCGGCTTCAAACAAGATCCATCAACAAATAGTTTTGATAGTGTTGATTTCGGCATGACATTTAACGATGAACCATTATCAACTAGCACTCGTGCAAGAATATGATCATGACACCTCACAGAGATGTGTAGTGCTTTATTATGCTCTATCCCCTCAGCTGTTAATTCACCATCGCTAAAACTCAAGCTGCTACTGGCGGTAATATTACCGACAACTCCATCAAACTGGTCGACAATGATATCATGAGTAACACGGGCCTCGTTTAAAACTTTCATCAGTGCCCTTCTATGCGCTTCAGAGTTTAATAACAAATCAAGAACATATATCTTGGAAGGGGTTTGATTTAGTTGATCTACCACCTTATACTCACTTTGCTTGAAAACTTCAAAAACTCGTTAGCTTCTTCTTCAAGCATTGTCTTTTTGCAAGTATCTGGCCCTTTTATAGTATGATTCGTAACTTCTTTCCCTTTTCCTCCATGGCCCTCATTTTCCTTAGGTTGTTCGGGGGCATATACTCGACCACTCCGAGTCATTCCACCAATCCCTGAAATGTTGGTGACATCAGTTCCTTTAGATTCAAAGCTATCACTTGATTGATGATTGGCCAAGTGGGAAGTAACTTCATAATTCCATGGCACTGCCTTGGTGTTTTTGTAAGGAAAAGGGGTTGGTGCTTGGACAATTATTGCATTTAGCCTGCTAGGAGTTGGCTTAAGATTCTCTTTCCTATAGAAGATTTCCAATGGTCTTTGGAAATATCTACTATTTTCCATATACGGCTCTATGGTCAACACATGATCATCTTTTGCACGTTGGTCTATTTCATCTTCAATGACATTGACAAAAGTATCCCCGTGGCCCGGTAAGGGATTACTCCCTACGTTGGGACCGTCTTTGTGACACCCTAAACCCCAAAATAGCATTTATAATAATTTATACTAAATTATTTGAACAGCACTCGCAGCGGATAAAGAAAATTTGCTCAAGAAAATAAAAACTTTTATATCTAATTTAGGATATTATGTTTCTCTAAATACACATGTAACAATTCAACTTTGTTCCTCAATTAAAACAGTGCAATCTCAATGAGCTTGATTTAAGTATAATTACTTGATTTAATTCTAAAAACTTACTAGTACTTATAAGGTTTTCATACAAAAAGTCTTTTCAAATTAAATAAGTTAAATACAATTTACAACCCTTATTCCCGGTATCACCTATCAGAGCAGGGTTCCTCCGAACTTGAACTTCAAGACTCATTAACCTGTAATAACTGCGATTTCGCAAACGCAGGGCCAAGCCAGTCAAACACAAACAACGAAGGAGGTGAGTTTTGAAATCATGTTAATAGTATAATATAAGTAAGAAGAACACGCATTTGATCATAAATAAACTGTATCATTAAACAAACATTATACAAGGAATAAAATCACATAATAAAGTCAAAGTCAAAATCTAGGAAAATCAATACATTTCACTATAATCAAATCGTCTAAGAGAAATTATAATCACGTGCGATACACATTAATCACAACAAATCAATCACAATAACATGCAATGCTATGCATGAGCTTAGACTCTACTTCACAATGTAGTACCATTCTAACTCTGAAGTACTTGGTTAGGAGGCCATGATACTATGCCACCATCCCGGTGGACGGACAATTCAAATTGGCCCTGTCCTCATAGATCCCCTCAACTCAACCTGAGACACATATACGCGACAGTCGAGGTAAACGTGTGTTGCATGGTAGCTCCCGACATTTGGAGTGCTACCTCCAAGTCACCTAGGAATTCCCCACCCGAGTACCTCCAAGGTCTACCAATCTTGTCTTAAGGCTCAACAGTAGACCGCCACGATCAGGCTCAATTCAGTTGTACTTCCCCAGAATCGCTAGGCTTGTCAAGCTCTACCTATATGATGACAAAATAATCTCCACTTCACAAATTTTCAATATTTATTTTCTCCCTTCGTTGGCCTAGGATATTCCATTAAGACCGTAATCTCAAACACAAATTGGAATCACAATTATTTCATCAACTATGGGGTTGCTTCAATATTCTCATCACAAATTTATAAAGTCACTATCATCAATCATACATCATCACATAAACTTATCGCAATTTATAACATCACAATTATTAATCATACATCATCATCATCACATAAGATTATCACAATGCACACATATTTTATTATCACATCACAAAAATTCATCTAATCTAACATATGCACCAAATTCATTCAACATCCAATATCACAATAATATCAAATATCACACATTTAACAAAAATAAATCAAATATCACAATAATATCAAATAACACACATTCAACGAAATAAAATCAATCAACGCCTTATAAATATTTCTATTCCACATTTTAATCTCACAATTCCCATATTTTCACATTAATTAATTTATCACTCAAAGGGCTACTGCCAAACGTAGCGAGCCCCGGATGAATCGTTGGGAAATACGGTTTTCCCGTTCATCTCACAATATATTACACTCATGAATTCAAACGCTCTCTCACCCCTTACCTTATTTCGACGCTTTTACACACGAATACGATTCCACGAACAAACAACCTTTATTCTCCGACTCTTTGTCCTTCAATCGATCTAACTCGATAATTTATGGGTAAACGTTAAAAATAAATTATGAGAAGACACTCTAAAATTAATTTCGAAATTCGGTCAAGGAATCTTACCATAAATCAGAAAACCAATAAGTGGATAATATAGCCACTTTTCACACGATCGTTTTGGCGTTGATTTCACTCAAATCGGACTTACGGTGAAGAAGAACGGTGCAAAATAACAAATTCTACAAACGGAGAAGTCGGGTATTTTAGCGAGAAATTGGGGTTGTTAAAAATCTGGAAAATTGTGTTTGATTGACTACCTCAATAAAGTAAATAACATACTGAAATTTGAACGAAAACGGAGGAAGTTTTTCAAGACAGTTGTCGATCGCCGGAACCGATTTCTTTTCTTTTCTCTTAGTATGGCCGCTGCCTTTTCTCTCTCTTTCTATCTTTCTACTGTAGCACTTTCATATTAGGGTATATTTGATTTTTTTTTTAACATATTAGTTATTGTTAACCTAACTCATTGAACTCCATTTTATTTTATTTTTTCACAAGGTCCAACTAATTAAATATTTATTTTAATTTATTTATTTGCCACTAAAATAATAATATCTTTCAAAATATCAAATTAAAAGATATTATATTATGAGAATAGTTAAAATGGCAATAAAAAAATATAACATCAATATTTTATATAAGCCACTAAATCAATGGAATATATATAAAATAGGCACAACTTGACAAGCACAAAATTATTAATATTTCAAAACCCATATTTTATAAAATAAAATAATTAAAGTAGTTAATCTTTTAAAATACATTAATAACCAAGATTCATATTCAAAATAATTACTATAATTATACTTATTTTATAAAATATTCACATTAAAATACTACCATCATTAGAGAATAGTCAAAATTATAAAATAAATAAATATAACATCAACACTCTATATTAATTATTATATCATAATAAATATATATAAAATCACTATGTCATAACAAGTATATAAAAATGAAGGAAATCAAACACAATATATATCACTACTATTCCGAGATAATTATTTATAAAATAAATAACTAAAAATAGAAAATAGTTATAGATAATTGAAATATAATTACGTGCATACTTAATATCAGTCAAACGCACAGAAAAATATTACATTAATTTGGTATAATAAGTATATACACGTAAAATCTTCTAAAATCTTATTCCTTAAAATATTACACTAAAATACTATTTAGAAAAATATATAAAATATAATATTTGTTATTTAGATTATTCATGTAGTCTAATATGTATAATAGTAACACATCATCTAAAGCACCCATATAACGCAAACTAATCACGAAATTTATCACATGTATTCTAAAATAACTTTAACACCAAATTAATTATTTAAAATTATATTTCATTATTAAAATAGTTTATTATAAAATTTGGGGTGTTACAGTCTTCCTTGAAGGTAAGCCATTTTGCATTAATCAGTTCTTGCACTTTAGATTTTAGGGCTTGACAATCTTCGATGGAATGCCCTACAACTTCTGCATGGTATTCACATTTGGCGTTTGAGTTATACCATTTTGGGAATGGTGGTTCTAGAGGTTTCATTGGTCTCAGGACTACCATTGAATTCTGGAGTAGGTAAGGCAACAATTGGCTGTATGTCACGGGAATTGGGTCAAAATGGGTTATCTTCTTTTCTCGATAGACTAGTAGTTTGTATTGATTCGGGTTTGGATTTTGGCTTCGTTGGTTTTGTTGGGGAAATGCGACGGGTGGTGGTTGGACTAGAGGTGGTTGATAAAAAGGTGGCCTATAAGAATTTATGGATGCAAAGTAGGAGACTCTTGGGTTTACCATTACAGCGTTAACATCCCCTTCTTTCTTTTTTATGAATCCCATCTAGGGTTTCTTCACGCCACTTGCTGCACGTATGATCTTGCCACTCCTCATCCCACTTTCTTTCCTTTCTCCTATCATGATGACATACTCCCAATCATCTTATCATAAAAAGGCGACTAGAGAGTATACATAAACATACCAACCATCTCCTTCGTTGTGTATATTCTATGAAAGTTTCGTTGTCCTTTTTCAATGAATTTTGCAATTGCATCCTATCAGGGGCTATGTCAATGTTGTACTTGTGTTGTTTCAAGAAGGCATCAACCATGTCTTTCCACAAACGAATTCGATTTCGCTCGAGATGCATATACCAACTTAACAATGCCCCACTCAAACTGTCTTGGAAAAAGTGAATGAGAAGTTTGTCGTTATGAGCATGAGAAGCCATTTTCTGCAATAAATAGTCAGATGATTTTTAGGACATGTGGCGCCTTTGTATTTTTCAAACTCAGGAACCTTGAATTTTGGAGGGATAGTCACATCAGGAACCAAACACATATCAAAAGCTTCGAGACCATAGACATTATGCCCCTCAATTGCTTTTATTCGCTCTTCTAAAACATGGAATTTCTCTTTCGATTGTGTATCATCCCCAACGTGAGGTTGCTGCCAATTCCCGTTAGCATCAGCTTTATTGATTTTTTCTTTTCTGTTTTTTTAAATAAATAAATAAAATTCTATGAGTATGTATTAAATATGAATGGAATGAAGATGAAATTAATTAGTTAATTATGATAGTTGGATGTTGGGGAATCATAAGCCTTATGTAATTTTTTTTAACAAAAACGAATTATTAATGAAGAAAATATGGGGGTCAGAAATCAAAACAGCAAATCCTTCATTGATGAGAAAAAGAGTACATCACATTTAAATTAAAAACTACATTGACTATGGTACTTCAATCTTCTCTTTTAATAGGACAACCAATCTTCTCCTACAATTCTTCTACCAAATTTTTGCAATATTCAACGAACTTGTAGACTTTCACTGGAGTATTAAGCGGATGCATTACTGCATCATTCTCTCTTAGATGCTTTGAAATTTTTATGATTGCTTGATTAGCTAGCATCGCCAATTTTGAAAAGCAGTCTTTCCAATGTCTGCCTTCATCTTTCAGCTCGTTATAGATCTCTTGATTCTTCAACTGACCTAGCAACATCATAAAATAATTCTCCCAATATATGGTTTCATCCTTTAAGTCATTATAGATCTTTTCTTGGTAGTCAATGTAATTCTTCAACTCACTAGAATTCTCCATTTATGTTCTTAGTGCATCTTGATGTTTTGAGAGTAATTCTCCAATAGCTTCTTGGTGTTGCCTCTCATTCCTTAATTGACTCTCGTATTCAGCTACTATTTGTTTCAGTTGTTTCTTTAAATCTTCAAACTCCTTTTTTATGTTCCTCTCAGAGCTTGCTTATTTTTTCCACAACTGCTTCCACATATATGCCTCTTCAATAGCTGCATTCTTTTCTTGCTTTCGCACATCTAACTCCTCATTTGCACCTCTCAAATAGTCTTGTATGTCAAGTTTATTTTCCTTTTCAATTCTCAACCTCTTGTTGCTTTTCTCAATGAACTGACTTTTATAAGAGTTTTTTTTTTTTTTATCGTAAGTTCTCGTTCTCTTGTGAGACTTTTTCTAACTTTGCTTGTAGCTCTTTTTTCTCCTCTTAAGATTTTAAAAATGATGCTTTGAGTTCTTCTATTTCTTCATTGGTAACAAGGGTAGGCTCAAATATTTCCGGATCATTTGAGGGTGTACGGTGGAAAGGCAACTTGATTTCTTGGACTCTTTTCTATACCCATTGTTGATAGGGTTCTTTTGTGCTGCAACTTCTGCATCCGAGTACTCTTCATTTTCTAATGATCATTTCCCAAGCTTGACTTATTCTTCGCAACATTGGTGGGTCTACTATACCCGTATTGTGCAAAACAAAAGCTTCCAATGACTTATCATCTGGTTTCTCCAACACAGGGTAGCCAAGCTATCTCAGAGCTACCGTCGGATTGTAATTAATACATCCTTTGGTTCCCATGAGAGGTACATTTGGGAAATCACCGCATTGGCATATTACTTCCTCCACCCCTTGTTCTCTATGATAGCATGAAATTGTGTTCCTAGTAAGACTAGCTATACTCTGAGCCCATTCACGCTTACTTTTAACTCTAACATGATATCCTTTCTTGAACATATGAGACATGAACCAGGTATACACCACTGGAACACAATACAAAATTGTTCCCCCTTTCTTCTCATGTCGCATATGTAGAGAGTAGTATACATCAACAAGAACCGCAGGAACTGGATTTTGTTTATTTTTGTTAAAAGCTAAGAAGACATTGATGGCAGCAAAATCTACAAAATTATCAAGGTTTGGGAATAAAACAATACCATAGATAATCAGAGCCAAAACATCTATAAAAGTACTCCATTCTTTTTTAACAGCTAAATCTTGACACTTTTGCTCTAGATATTTTCTTGAAAACCCATGAATAGCTCATTTTTCCTCTTTTGTACTTGTCAACTCTATTATGTCGATTTTCAACACTTCGGCAATTGCACCCAAATTCGGTGGTTGCCCAATATATTGATAAGGATTTCCTTTCTCTAAAGAGTAACCCAATATCCGTTCAAATTCCTCTAATGTCGGGGCCAACTGAAAGTCTTGAAAGGTGAAACATCTTAAGAGAGGGTCGTAATACTGAGCCAATGCCGTGAGAGCCCCTATTTGCACATTTACTGCCAAGAGGTTTAGGATCTTCCCATATTTGTGAAAGAAACTCTCACGTTGTATGGTTTTCATTTGATTGCTAATGTCTCTGAAACTTTTCAAATCAGGTTGCTTGAACTTTAAAAGTAAAGATTTTCTTTTTTCCGATCCCATTGTCTACTTGAATTTAACAGGTGACTAAGGTCCTTATGATTCCTCAACAATCCTGAAAATTGATACGAAATGCCAATTCATTTTCAAAAGAAACAATGTCATGAGAGATGAATGCAATTATGTAGAATGACTGTTGTGAATATATAATGTTTTGACTGAATGTATGAGGTATTTTTTTTGCTTACATGGATATTCTTATGAGAAATGGTCTATTGGCTTATGAAGTGAAAATCTCACAAGGGTGGCTCTGTAGTTCTAAACACGGTTCCTAGAGCAGTAATCCTATTTTGGAATATTGTCAACAACAATAGGTAAACTATTTGGAGTGACAATATCCTCAACAAGATCAAACTCTAGGTGAGATCTTCATGCTAACCAAACAGGATGTACATCCATAAGGCTACCACTACACAATCTCGAAATTAAACTTAAGTTTTGTTCAAACCCGGGTATAAGGTTCCACTCATAAGTGTGTGTCTTAGTAAATGTGTTGGATGTGAAATAAGTATAAATCAATAGTTCCACAATGCTAATAAAACATATATACATATACAAAATAAATAGATAAATAAATAAATAAATAAAGATTAAAAAAAACGATCTACTAGCTTAATAGAGTATTATAAAGTCAGTTAATACTTATTAAGAAATAATAAACACATAAAGTACAGGGAAATGAGAAACAAATAAAATATAGAAAAAGTTAAAAATTATGCACAATTAATTTGTTAGGCTTGACTCTCTAAAGATCCCTAACAGAGACGCCAACTGTCGCGACCTAAAATTTCGAGTGTTTGTTGAATTCAATGGAGTCGCCACCAAAATTTATTTTAATATAGGGAAAATATTGGGAAACCCTTAAAAATAGAAAAAAAAAATAACAAATGGTCTTTGAAACCAAATTTTGAATTCGGGAGTCGATTATGCGTAGGAAAAGTATTAGTACCCTACAACATCCGTTAAAATACGGTTACCTATAATTAATTGTGCAAGATTAATATTAACTTAAATATATTTATTTCTTTTTATTATTAAATATGAATAACAATTATTATTATTTTTTTAATATGATTTTGGAATAAATGTGTGCTTATGAAATAAAGGACAAAAAAAAGAAATTTTTATTAATGTGCTTGACAAGAATGTGATCTTGCTCCTACGTATCTCCTGGTACGATGGAGAAATCAAAGCTACGTAGTTCTTAGTTAGAAAATGCGGATGTGTTGATTGTTGTTTTTTTTAGAAAATTTGTTTTGTTATAAAAAATATGTACATTTTGACAAGAAAACAAAATGAGTTTGTTTGCTTTCAAAAATTTATTTTTGCGCGAGTTTTAAGACTATCAAGCTGTACAACTCGTGTCTCAAAAACTCAATAAAAGATGTCTCATCTAGTTAATCCTTTTAAAAACATTTTATATTATTTTCTATTTTTAAAATTGAGTTTTAAAACCACGAAGTAGTACAACTTGTGTCTCAACAACCCAAAGATTAAAAACAAAATCACATGTAATTAATCAAATTTAAAAAGTTGAATTTAAAGTACGAGTTTCAAGACTATCAAGTTGTACAACTTGTGTCCCAGAACTTCTAAGATTAAATAAAGATGTCACGTCTAAATTAATCAAATTTTAAAAGTTGATTTTAGGTTAATTTAAAAACGAGTGTTAGAACTATAAGGTTGTCACAATTTGCGTTCTAAAAGATTAAAAAAATGTCTCATCTAATTAACCCTTCAATATTCGATTATTAATTATCTTTGCTTTAAAAAAAAAGAATTAAAAATTGATGCTAAATATTAAATAAGTTTAAATAATTCTACGAAATAAAATCAGTAGTAAACACAAAAAAAAAACAAAAATAATGGTAAAAAGATATATATGGACTTGTAATACGATCTATTAAATAAATAAATAAAAACATTTTAATAATAGAAAAAAAAATTCTATATACAAATGTGAGCTCTTTCAAAACACTTTTTTTTACTAAACCAGTGATGGAAACAAAACTCATTTTAATATTAAATAGCACAACCCAAAGCTAAAAAAGAAAGTCGATTAATACCACTCATAAATGAAATAAATGATGTTTATTATCATTTAATTACATCCATAATTATTTATAATAAATGGAAATTAAATGGAAATTGTAGCAGGATTTTTGTTAATTAAATGGAATAAAGTGATGGGAATAGCACTTATTGGCAGGCCATGATTACTAGCTAGCATAGCAATCAGAAACAAAGCAAAATCACGTCCAAAACAGCCTGGCACCAGTGCACCCATTCAAACAGGCTGGCATAAGCAACCAAAAATGATAGAAAACAAAACCAAATGATCTCAAAAAAAATCAAACAGGCTGGTATAAGCATCCAAAGCTAATCATCCATGGTAGAAAACATAACGAGTTTAAGCTTTACAAACACAATAAAAATGATCTCAACCAAAAACATCATCCACATAGACAAAATCAAATTTCATCTTTCAAATAAATCAAACTCTAGTTTCAAAATTTAGCTTCCAATATAATAATATAATGTTCGAAAAGGAGAGCAAACATGAAGAGAATGAGAAGATACATGTCTTTTCAAATACCGGTGAAGACAGAGACGTTGGTGCGCGGTGTAAGTTGGAACGACGGTGATGCCTTCCGTTTCTTCTAACTCTCTTTCTTTAAAAATGTTTTTTTATAAGCAGAGTTCATCTCATCTTCCTTTGAAAAAAAATAAAGATGTACTTACAGAGTTTTTTTTACTTGTATGGTTTCTTTCTTTGTCTGTGCCCCTGTTTCCAGTTCCTAGTTTGATGTTTCGTTTCCTTTGTTCATCATCTGAGTTTTTTCTGCACCTATGATGCCTTCATGGTTTTAGCTTATGTTTGTTTTTATCTGTTGATTTGCTGAGCATTTTTTATTTGCAATTTTAATCTGTCTTTTAGATCTTTTTTTAAAACTTAAAAGTTTGTCTATTTGTTTTGTATAGTGTGTACAAAGGCTGAGTGCAAAGATAGTTTGACTTTTTATTACTTATTTCAATACATATCATCTTTTGATCTTGTTTTGTATCCAGGACAAAACTTTGATGTAAACCTAGTGCATCAATAGTAGTGAGCAAGGCAGCAGTGAACAAGGCAGCAGTGAGCAAGGCAACAGTGACCAAGGCAACAGTGAACAAGACAAGGTAGCATAAGCTTGTTTAAATTGTAATTTGATTTGGCTTATTTTTAAATTGATTTGGCTTAATTTTTTAATTGATTTGGCTTAATTTTTGAATTGATTTGGCTTAATGAGCCTATTTATTTTAATTATTTTATTTCCTTTTTAAAATATATTTTCCTTTTTGATTTATCTTTGACAAAATTGGAGTACTACAGAAGGGGTTGATTTTTTTGAAACATTTTCCTCTGTTGTTAAAATGACTACTGTGTGTCTTGTATTAGCTATAGCTGCTGCAAAAATTGGCACTTACACCAATTAGACGTTAATAACGCTTTTTTAAACGGTGATCTTAAGGAGGAAGTTTATAAGGAGCTTCCTTTTGGGTTCCACACTGAAAATACCAACTTAGTTTGCAAATTAAAGAAATCTATATATGGGCTTAGACAAGCTAGTACTAGTAGGAATTGGAATCAAAAACTCACTTCTGCATTAACCACTCTAAGCTATGTCCAATCTTCCTCTGACCATTCTCCCTTTATTAAATTTTTTAATGCTCATCTTATTGTTTTACTTGTTTATGTCGATGACATAGTCCTCGCAAGTGATGACTTCAAGGAATTCAACTATGTAAAGCACTTCCTCAACAATTCTTTTAAGATCAAAGACTTAGGCTTTCTAAAAAAAACTTTGGGACTTGAAGTGGTGCGATCATCAAAAGGGATTTCTCTTAATCAACGCAAATATGCTTTGAAACTCATTTATGAAGCGGGACATCTTCAAAGGAAACATGTTTCCACTCTAATGCAACCGAATATTAAGCTTTCTGCAACTAATGGCCAATTTTTTCATGATCAAAAAATATTTAGAAGACTTATTGGACGTCTGATTTATCTTACAAACACTCGCCCAAATTTGTCATTCGATGTCAACAAACTCAGCCAATTCGTTTCTGCACCCATGGTTACACACTATCAAGCTGCCACACGCATTGTTCACTATCTTAAAGGCTGCCATGGCAAGGACCTTTTCTTCTCCTCCATATCTTCCCTTAATTTGTCTGCTTTCGGTGACAGTGATTGGGCTTCTTGCCCAAATTCTCGCAGGTCTATTACTGGTTTCAACATATTGTTGGCCTCTTCTCTAATCTCATGGAAAACTAAGAAGCAATATGTTGTTTCTCGATCATCTTTCAAGGCAGAATATTGTGCCTTAGCTAACGCAACTTGTGAAATACAATGGCTTCTCTACCTTCTCAAATACCTACATTTACCCATGACCAAATCTGTCCCAATTCACTGTGATAACAGATCCGCCATACAGATAACACAAAACCCAACCTTCCATGAACGCACAAAAGCTTATAGAATTGGATTGTCATCTTGTTCGTGACAAGTTACTTTCTTGAACCATCCCTATTCTCTCAGTACCCTCTTCAGCCCAATTGACTGACATACACACTAAACCTCTTCATCCAACACACTTTCATTCTATTTTTTTCAAGCTTAACATGATCGATATATATGTTTCATCTTGAGGGGGGTTGTTGGATATCATATTTGTTTAATTGTTACGTTTATTCTTTGGTTAATTCTCAATTAGTTAGTTAATGAGTTTTATGTGCAGTTGGATTAGTTGTTGTAACTTAAACTTGTTAGTTAGTTACCCTATGTATATATACTTTACTTTATCCTTTTTCGAATTAATGAAATAGTTTCTCTTCATTCAATAATACAAGGACAATTTATTTTAACATTTAGTATATTATAGATAAAAATATAAATTATTTGCGATTTGGTTGGATTTGGATGACTCCTTATAAAAATAATTCAATTTGATTCAATATTGTTTAAATTGGATGGTTACTTGATCACAATCCAAAATATTATCCAAATGTTACGGAAAGCTCTACTCAGTATTTATTTTTTGTATATTTTCTACTAATTTTAATTAATTTTATATTATTAGTAACTAATTATTATTATTTTTAATGATTTATTGATTAATTTTTTGTTTTTATATTATTCAATAATTATATATTTTTAATAATGATTTTTTTATACTTTATTTATTAACTAATATCAAAAAAAGAATATATATATATATATATATATATATATACACACGTGTGTGTAGAAAATATAGACGGCATGGCGCCAATTCTTTTTTCCTCATATATTCACATCTTAAAGATGCGGTCTAGTGAAAATCCAAAAAGTAGAATACTTTGGTTTTTTTTTTCTTTCTAAGTTATGTATTTTGGAATTTCTTTAGAAAAAGGGATGTTAAAAAAAAATTGAAATTTTAATTTACTATTATTATTATTACATAGAGTGATTTGATTTGATGCCTGTGTAAAAAATTATTATTTTATTACTAATTTATTGCTCTGACGTTGTCCGTATTAGACATATAAAAAAATCATTTATTTTAGCTACATTTTTATCCTGAGAAATATGACATTGAATAAAAAATGTATATATTGAGTCGAAAATATGTATACATCTCTAAATTAAAAAGGAATATAAAACCTCAAATCAAATCATAAAATTGTGCATATTAATTTGAGTTTATATGTATAGGGAGCATATGAAATGAGAGAAGTTTGAAAATGAGCAGGTGATAAGACTAAATCTTAATTCAAGATTAGAACAAATAATCATGTAAATTTTTTAAGTGTAACTTCATTTACACTAAACCCATGACTCTTCCTCTTCTCTCTCCATCTTTTTTTTAATAAAAAGTTGACATCTCTTTTATTTATCAATAGCAACTCTTGAAATGATATATTACAAAGAAGTTAGTACAACAAATTTATTTTTCAAGAATTATTTTTTGTACAACATGTAAGTGACTCCATAAAACATTTTTCAGTAGGTTCCACTTCTTGCTTGCCAAAGGACACATACATTGCCTAGTTAATCTATTTCAAATATCAACGAAAAGAGCAATATTTCCTCTAATTTATCTGCTTCATATCCTTATGCAAAAAGCTTTGGATTCATAACTCTTCAAACTTGGGGAAAAAAATTATTTTTGGATGTTTTCTACAAAGTAAGGTATCAATGTTAAGACAAAAAAAATGCATATCCCCCAAAAATAAATGAAATTAAAAAGGTTATAGAAAGACACAAAAGAGAATTGGTTAGACTCATAGTGAGATGTATACAAGACGAAAAAATAGAGTGGTGTCACTAACATGGAGATTGGATGTGACAAATGGCGTTTTAACCATTCAGGTTATTTTGTTACAAAGCAAAAAACGCAGTGAGACATAACATCAGTGAAATAAAGGAAAAAGAGTCCCAACAACATGGTTTTTAAATGTAAAATGAATAGATGAACTACTTTTTTGGGTACAAAGGCTAGACAATAGCTAACATTGTGACCTGTGTTCACTTTTGTTGTCATGTGACTTTTTTAATGACACATTTAATCTAGACTGTTTAATTTAATACAATTGATAATTGCTAACATATTGATGTTGACAACCCTATATGAAAACTAATGAGCTTCAAGAACTAGGAGTGGAAGGGTCATCGACTAGAGAGAAGGCTTGGAAGCTAAATGAACAATTGGAGAAACAAATTGTTAATTTTCTTAGTCTTAAGACCTATGACAAGATTGATCCATATCATATTAGTCTCTTGCTCATAGAAATACCTTAAGACTTATTTTTAATTTTGAAATGTAATAATCATATCTTTTAATTAGGAATTATGTTGACTTGTGTGTGCCTAAATATTTGGTCGGTTAGACACAATGTCATTAGTTATATATGCATTTTAATTATAAAACATGGGATAACCTAGACACAATGTCATTAGTTATGTGTAACCTTGGCAAAACACAAAATAAAAAAATATGACATCATACTTTAAACAATTAATTTGAACTTGATTTCCTTTGATATATATATGTGTTCCTCTAATGAGACAATTAATTTGAGCTTGATTTCCTTTGATATATATATATGTGTTCCTCTAATGTGACAATTAATTTGAGCTTGATTTCCTTTGATATATATATATATATATATATATATATATATATATATATATATATATATATATATATATATGTGTGTGTGTGTGTGTGTTCCTCTAATGGAAGATGATGAGTAAATATGACTATATTTTGCACGCCCAACTAATTTGAGTTTGATTTCTTTTCCTTTTTATATATGTTTGTGTTTGTCTGATTATGCCAAAATCATTTGACATTTTATGTTTAAGAGATTTTTGCATTGAAAATTACGTGTTTCTTTAAATACAATGTTTTTCTGATACAAACCTCCAAAATTTTGTGATTGCTCTATTGATTCCAACATTAAATGTTATTCAAAATCTATAATATTATTATGTAGGAGCACAACAAATAGATATAACATAGATATAGTTGTGTAACAAAAGTGTGAATATGTTAAAAATCACTTTCAAAAGACTTGTTGTGTAAATATCTGGTGTAATTTAATTTATCATTCATTCTACATACCAAATAAAAAAACCTTTTAAAAGTTTAGGAACAAAAAAATATTTATATTTTATAAAAAAACATTTTTAAAGATTAAGATATAAATGTACTTTTTTTTCTTTTTCATAAATGGATTCTCAAGCATTTGAGAGAATCTCGACTTTTTTAATTTAGCGAAAAAATATGATAACTATATTTAATTGAGTTAAACTATTTTTAGTTTACCTTATATTATTCTTATTGCCAAATAAATTACTAGAAACGGTGGCTAAATTTGATATTTCTAATGTATGTATACGATAATTAAGTTTCACTTACCCTTTTCTTTTTTCTTTTAAATGGCTACTCACATTTCAATAATAATTTCCTTGCTTGTTTCCATACTTTATTTGATTAATATAATATCTCATAATCCTTAACTATTAAACTTATACCAATTTTAGGACTACTATACAATATTTTTGTTACAGATAGAGATGACAATATAACCCGCACCCACGGGTACCCACCCAAACCCGCTTGATTTGGGCGGGGAAAACCCGCTTTGAATGGGTGCGGGTGCAGATTTTCCCCGAAAATAAAATTCGGGTGCGGGGTGATGATATCTACCCCGCACCCGCACCCGAACCCGCCCCACAAGTAATATTAATGTAATTTTTAAATTTTATATACATATACATATTGAATATACTTAATATTTTTTTAAATATTAAAAATTATAATCTTATCTCTATAGAAAATATTTATTTTATTTTATAATTGTTTAATAACAATTATTTTATAATATTAATTATAATAGATATGATTTTTAAATTTATAGTTTTCTATATATATGAATGCGTGCGGGTGCGGGCGGGGAAACCCGAACCCCGTTGCGGGCGGGGATGTGTGTCTAAATTCTACATCCGCTATGAAACGGAAACGGGTGCGGATTTTCCCCGATTAGTCGGGTGCGGGGGTGGAGGAGGCAAAATCCGCCCCCGACCCAACTTGTTGTGTAAATATTTGGTGTTATTTAGTTTATCATTCATTCTACATACCAAATAAAAAAACCTTTTAAAAGTTTAGGAACAAAAAAATATTTATATTTTATAAAAAAACATTTTTAAAGATTAAGATATAAATGTACTTTTTTTTTCTTTTTCATAAATGGATTCTCAAGCATTTGAGAGAATCTCGACTTTTTTAATTTAGCGAAAAAATATGATAACTATATTTAATTGAGTTAAACTATTTTTAGTTTACCTTATATTATTCTTATTGCCAAATAAATTACTAAAAACGGTGGCTAAATTTGATATTTCTAATGTATGAATACGATAATTAAGTTTCACTTACCCTTTTCTTTTTTCTTTTAAATGGCTACTCACATTTAAATAATAATTTCCTTGCTTGTTTCCATACTTTATTTGATTAATATAATATCTCATAATCCTTAACTATTAAACTTATACCATTTTAGGAATACTATACAATATTTTTGTTACAGAGCTATATCGTTGCGTATTAATTGTTGTGCTGAGCTATCCATTATATAGATTTTGAGTTATATTTATTGCTGAAATATAGAGTAATCAGAAATTTTTGAATGTTTTGCATCAGAAAAACAATATATTTAAAGAATCTTCAACATAAAATGTCATATGATTCTGGTAGATTTAGAGAAACACAAAACATATATAAAAAAGAAAGGAAATCAAATTCAAAATGTTGTGCAAAATATAGAGTCATATTTCCTCATCCTTTACCATCATACGAACACAAACATAAATCCAAAAGAAAAATAAATCAAACTCAAACTAACTTTATAAAATATAGAGTTATATTTTCTATTTTCTTACTTTGTGTTATGTCCACAAAATTCACTTGAAATTATCACAAACTTTCAAAATGGAAACTAGTGGGATCTTATAAGTAAGAACATCTACAAGACACAAACAAAAATTAGTCTTACAAATTAAACAAAAGTGTTACGATTTCAAATTACAACCTCATACCATTAAAAGATTTCAACCATAAAATAAAATACAACTCCAAGAACATAGTAACCTAAACTATTACAAGACAACAAGGAAGCTAGTTAAGTCGAAGAAACTAGTAGCACAAGGTGACAAAAGCTAGTTGTGGAGCAGACATGTGGTGAAGCTGACTGATAGTTAGTCAACTCAGTTTAAAGCTGATGTAAATGGTTGACTATTAGACTCAATCAAGCTAGTTGGACTTAGGAAATTTGTTATGTTAGGTTTTCATGTATATAAGGAGTTAAAGTCCTCTCATCAGATTTAATTCTTTGTAAAATGTATTCATTTTCAATCAATAAAGTTCATAAGTTTTCTATAAAATGTTCAAAAATTTAATTTTCTTGTATTACAACAACGAATAACATGTTATATATACCAACTCTTAATCTTAAAAGCTCAAATATGAAACTTTAAATAAAATAAAATCCTAGTAACAAAAATCAAAATTAAACTAAAACAAAATATGGCTATAATACATGCATGGTACATTGAAGAAAAAAAAACACAAAATCAGTTGTCAAAACAAATTCCTTTACTACATTAACTTTTGAGGAAAGCTCGACCACAACTTTAGGCTGAATGATGTATTTCTCCATCCTCGTCTTTTCTATAATTAGAAACAATTGAGGAAACCCTTTTAATTTCAGCATCATTTTCACCTAACACCAAAAAACTTTTAGCTTACTTAATAGGTCTAGTTTTTAGGCCTAAGAATCTTACGATAAACTATCTTTAGTTTACTTAGAAGGTCTAGTTAGTTTTTGATTAACAAATTAAATTTATAAACTTACTTATTTTCAGAATGGGATAAAGGTTGCGATCCCAAAAACATTTTCACATTTTTGCCGCGTTCAATGTTGAAGCACTCTTTATTTCCAAAATATTCACGGTTCCTTACCAGCCAATGAAGTCCAACTAGATCTACATGTGTCACATGTTACTTGTATATTCATCCGCGGTAAACGTTTGAATCCGTCAATTCCATATATATATATATATCAATAAAGTTCACTTTGTTGCGAGCATATCTCAAGTAAGAATAGGCTATTTCCTCGTAACGCTATTCTTGAAGCTCAATGCAATACTAGCAAGATTGAGGGATTTAGAAGTAAAATAGGTTTCTTTGATGGTGTTGTTTTTGTTTAAAGGTTATTATGATATATAATGGAGGGAGATGATAGATTGTTTTGAATGGTGAAATCCAATAGATCCATTTTTTTTTATAGAAAATTTGTGTTGGTTTTGATTACTGTCTAGTAACAAAATTAAACATTTATGTCAATTATTATATAAATTTAATTATTAATTCAATGCTTTTTACTTTTGCTGAATAATTATTAATTAATGCTTAATCTCAACAAAAAGGATGATTGATGCTTTAGCAGTGCCAGTGGGGTGGAGTAGATTTCATTTATATGTATTTTTCATTTTTAAATAAGTGCATAATATCAATTGGCCGGCTTGGGAATGTGATTAAACATCTTAAAACTAAGAATAGTTAAATTCAAATTGATCCAAAAAATCACAAATCTAACCAAAATTATCAAAAATCCATATTTCTTGGATGTGTTTAGGCTACTGTGTTCAAGAACCAATTGGTTCGGATTAATTTTTGGCTTATACAGCTAAAAGTCAACCACAAATATTAATTTAGCAACTAATTATATTTATTACTATTATTAAAAATTTCAAGATTAACTGTGTTTCTTAGATTTTAACTTTGGATTGAATGTAGTTAAATTTTAGTGGTTGTATTTTAAATTTCAACTAATTACCTGTTAGTCTAAAATTAAAATACCTATTGTCTAGAATTTTTGTTTGGGCGAATTTCTTTTCTTCTTTTTTTTTTTATTTTTTTTTATTTTCTTCGTCAGATTTAATTTATTTTATTTTAAAGTTTATCGATATTTTCCACCTTGTCAAACCCATTAATAAGACTATTATAGATAACTACAAATCTAAATCAACATCTATTGACTTAACCATAAGTTACAAAGTAATTGTTATGCGTTAAACTACAATGTTCTACATGAATATATGCAACGATTGCAGATGATATAGTATACTTTTATTCTGGAAGTGGAAAGAGGGAGGGTATAAAGTCAATTCATGCGAACTTTTGTTTCTCTTAGTGGTGGTGTTGTGTTTGTTTGTTTGAAAGTGTACATTCTCGCCAACGAAGGACTTGGTTTCTTTGATTGAATTAAGTCTTGAATTTACGAGGGACCAAATTGGGCCTTTTCTGAAAGTGAATGTACGTGTTGCTGTTGTTTTTGGGTTGGAATCGGGTGATGAGTAGTCTTTGAATGTCTTAAGGCTTATTGCTTGAATATAAATGAGGGATTCGGAGCTTTTGTTGGGTGTTATAAAATATTGGGGGTTTTGTACACGCTAAAGTAAAAATGGAGATGTGTTTGGGAGAATAACAAGAGTTTTTTCTTCTCTACATTTTTTATTCCCACCTCTCTCCTCTTTCTCTGAATTTTTATTTATACTTATACCGAAAAAGACGAATTGGGATTAGGGGTGTTCATGATAAAAAATTGGAATCAATTAGACTATATTAATAGTTTGATTTAATTCTTGAAAACGAATCAAGTTCAGTTCAATTTTAAACTGGTTTATAAAAAGACACGAGAAATCCTATTTTTTTTTGTCTCCTCATTTTCACCAAAAGTTGCGACCTTTATTTTTCCCACTATTACACAACTTTCTTCTTCCACTACTTCTATCTGAGAATGGATTCCCCGACTTTGGTGTGGGAAAGGCAAGATACCTTTCACTGCATATGCACCATTGGAACGATGAACCAGTCATTACTCAAGGTGCCACATGGCCTTATATGTTTTTTTTTGACAAATTATTATTATAAAATGAAATTTTAAAAGTTAAAACACAGAGGATGACATGGATGAAACCATCACATTAGAGTACCTTTTTCGCCTCTTCGTTGTTGCCGCAACACAACCAAAGGCCGCCCTGCTTCATCTGTTGCCCTGATTCCTCTGCAACCATCACAAAATAATACACTTGCCTCAAATTATGCCTTTCTTTGTCAAAAATTTATGGGTCACAAAAAATGTCTCCCAATATTAAATCCTATTTTCTATTGATTTGAAACCGTGAAAGTAATTTTGGTGTGTAGCCAATGGAGTCCTTTATAATATAAACATGAAGTTACATATTCTTGTTGGCAAGTAAGACTCTAAGAAGATTTTACAATCACATCTTTTAAAAAATGATTGGTGTAATAAACTCACCAAATCAACATGAACGCTCAGTTGCAAAGAAATGCACTAAATAATTACAAATTTACAGTTCCCAATCGATCTAGTGATAACAACTTGAAAATAATATTGTGTAATTTTCCTTGTAAATATGGAGAATTGACCTAGGCTTTTAAGGGAGTTTAAGAAGAATTTTAGCAGGAAACAAGAAGGAAGGCAAAATTTTATCTCATCTCACCACTGAAGCAGTTGAAAGTGGGGAGTTGAAGGCGCTAAGAGTAGGTAAAAATGGGCCAATGGTATTTCATCTGACGTTTGTAGATGACATGTTGCTATTTGGCCAAGCCTCTGAAAAACAGATAGAATTTGTGATTAATACTGCTAACAAATTTTGCAACTTATCGGGCCAAAAGGTGAGAAATGAAAAAACAAGTGTTCTATTTTCTCATTAGTGGATAGAAACACTAGATCTAAGTTGGCGCAAATGTCTGAATTTAGAGAGTGTTGGAACCAAGTTGGTTTGAAGAAATATGTCCCTCACTTGTTTTGATGATAACAAAATCGTTTGTGAGAACAATTTAATGCTCTAACATTGTGATTAAATTCACAGGTTCGAGATCAAATGTTTGGTTAATAAACTTTCAGCGTATCCTCTAATAACTAGACGAAGAAAAAGATACAACACGTCTACTCCTCGCTTTGTTTCTCTAAGTGTGATACGCGAAACAAAGTTGCGTCCTAGTTGCCTTTAGAAACGCAAAACAATGCCGTAGTTAATCTTCCTCTGATGTACCCAACATGGATTCTGTTCCTTTTCCTTTGATACGTAAGCTGACAAGAAATAATCTGCCTCTGATAAGTTTGACAAGCAAGTAAATACCTCTGCCTCTGATAAACACATCAAGCGTCTGACTCTGAATTATTATGCATCTGTTGGAACCAAGTTGGTTTTTCCACTTATAGTTTTGGTGTTAACAAAAGTATTTCATGAAAATAATAAATTTGGATTAATGGCTTCATTAAGTATGCAAAAATTGGAAGAAGAAAATCAGAGGAGGGTAGGAAGCGATCAGAGGAAGTGACCGGAGGAAGTCACCAGAGGAACACATAATATACACGTTTGCCTCGAAGGATGAAATCAAAGGAACACAACGTATACGTGTCTACCTTTGAACATGTGCCTTTGAAAAAAAACATGCCTTTGAAGGTTATGAAGATTGCCTTTGATGTCTGGGTCTAAAGCCTGGGCCTGATGTTTGGGTCTGAAAATTGTCTCTAAAGAATGGTTGTGAAAATGAGTCTGAAGACTGAATTTGAAGCATGCCTATGAAGCCCTTGCATGTCTCTGATGTGCACAAACTAAGCATGTCTCTGAAGAGTTCATATCAATGTATAATTAACTCTGAAGAGATTGTTCAAATCATAATCCAAAGCTCACAATCTGTTGATCAAAATGGTGCAACACATTCCAAATGCTACCTCTAATGTTGCACTGATTCTGAAGTTTCAATAAGGTGAATTATCCAATGCCAATAATTCTAAATCATGAAATTTTGCCTGTGACATCATTATTCAAGAAACACAACATTTCACTCCAACAAGAAATTCAATGCCTCTGATAAAAAGCCAACGACTGAATTTGAAAGAATTAAGTATGAAAAGAAAACAATAGCCGAATAAAAAACTTATGAAGATCCAAGAATAACCTGAATCCATTCCAACTCAAATCAAGCAAGAGTATGAAAGAAGATTCGTGTTTTTGAAGACAATCTAAAATAAGATTTGATCAAGATTTATCTACAAGAAGATATGAATTATTTAAAAGAAGATTTGGTCAAGATTTATCACAAGAAGATATGAATTATTTACAAGAAGATTTGATTAAGATTTATTACAAGAAGATATGAATTATTAACAAGAAGATTTGATCAAGATTTATTACAAGAAGATATGAATTATTTACAAGAAGATTTTATCAAGATTTATCTACAAAAAGATATGAATTATTTACAAGAAGATATTATCAAGAATTGTTTACAAGAAGTAACACTCACATGAAGATACATTTATTATTTGCAATGACATGATTCATATTTTGCAATGAAAAAGGAGAAACCCTAACTTATTCTACAAATAGCTATTCAAGACTGAAGAAGAAAATAAGATAACCCACAAGCATAAAATTTCCTAAGTCATTAGAGTTCATAAAGTTAAGGTCTAGAGAAACACTTGCTCAAAAGAAATATTTTCTAAGTGTTTTCTAGCGTGAGAGTCATTTTTACAACCAGCTTGTTAAAAGCAAACCAATTTGTTCCAAACTCTTGTTCCTCAAGCAATATGTAGGCTTTCAGGTTGTGTTGAGAAGACTTGACTTGTAGAGTCAATATGTTTGTATTCCTCAAATAGTTTGTAGGTTTTAGGTTGTTTTGAAAAGACTGACTTGTAGGGTTCAATGTTGTGTAATTCAAGTTTTGATTTATTGGATTAAATCTTTGTGAGTGAGGGGACTGGACGTAGCTACCAAGTTGGTGGTTAACTAGGATAAATTCTTTTGTCACTTTAATTCTACAATTCTTGCTTTACTTCTGCCTCTGATCACTTAACCTGATTGCTACTACTTTTATTCTAAGTAAGTCACCAAACCCGAGCTTGTTTTTAAATAAATTAGCAAAAAGAATCCAACATAGTCAAACACAATTCAACCCCCTTCTCGTGTTTGCACCTTAAGTAGTCTCTTAAAAAATCAATGCTATGATAAAGTCAACGCTCCAAAGAAGACCAAGCAATTACACATTCTCTAATAAACATCCTGAATTTGCAACTTTTCTAAAGATCTTAAGACATGCTCTGACCATCATACCCTTTGCTCTCCAATGGTGTTAAGCAGATACGTCGAATAATTATAAGATCAATAGTTTGAAAATTTCTATGGCAAATCAATTCCACAAAGATACAATAGGAAATTATGAATTATGTTGATTTCTTGCAATAAAAAAAACAACCAAAAACCCTAATCATACTCTATAAAAGATGTATCTCCCTTAACGAAAAACATAATAAAACATACAAGCAAAAAGCGATAAACACATCTGCACTCTTGCTCAATATCATTATGTTTCACATTAAGAGAATTTTTGAAGTAATAAATTGGTAAACACTCTTTCAGAGCTAATTTAGAAAAAACCCAAAAATCGTTTTGTATGTAACTTAGCTCAGTAGTGGTTGTCTTCCTCAACAACTTGACTGTACTAAGCTAGAAGGTTGAAAAGATTGAACACAATCAGTGTGGGTAATAAGTGTTCAAGTGTAAGTCTGATTCAGTGATAAACTAGTGGATTAAATCCTTCAAGTTGAAGGAGCGGGACGTAGTTACCATGTTGGTGGCGAACAAAGATATATCAATGTGTCTCTCTGCTTCATTTTCATTCACTTGCACTACCTTTGTTACTTTAGTATAGCCATGCAAAAAGTTTTTTAAAAAACACAATTCAAACCCCCCATTTCTTGTGTTCTCAAAGCTGAGCACTTAACCGTGTTTGAGTAAATATCTCTATCCCTATATCTAACTATGGTGAAGAAGTTACACGTGGTAACGTTAATTGGCCTCCTCTATTTGATGGAGAAAGATTGAACTACTAAAAAGACAGACTCAGAAGTTTCTACATCTCTCACGATCTTGAACTCTCGGACATAGTCGAAGTTGGCTATGAAGCTCCAAAAGATGTTGCTGATATTGAAATATTGAGAAAGAACTTCGACGTTGACCAAAAGAAACAATACAAAATGCATCATAAAGCCATAACGTTCATGATGAATGTTATCACTTTCAAGGAGTTTGAAAAATGCAACAACAAAGAAACAACTAAGAGTATCTTTGATGCTCTGGTTCTTAAATACGAAGGAAACAACAAGCAAGTATAGGAAGCCAAAACTAATCTACTCGTTAGAAAGTATGGACTCATTTAGATGGAAGAAAATGAACACATTGAAAAAATATTTTCTAGATTCCAAACTCTGGTTTCGGGATTGAAGGTGCTTTAGAAGAGCTACACTACTACTAACCACGTCAAAAAGATCCTCAAAAGTCATCCTAGTAAGTGGAGACCAAAGGTAATAGTTATTCAAGAAGCCAAGGATCTAAACAAACTGCCTCCACAAGAACTAATGAGTTCACTAAAATCCCGTGAGATTGAACTAGTTGAAGAAGAGCCAGAGAAGAAGTCAAAAGCCCTAGCTCTAAAATCCCAAGGCAAGAAGACTAGTTCTAAAGCTCTACAAGTAACTAAAGACTCAGGGGAAAGCGAATGGGAAGATCAGAGTGAAGATTCAGATGATGAAGAGTTGTCCTTTATCTCAAGAAAAATTCAGCGCATGTGGAACAACAAAAAGAAATCCTTTCTCAAAAGAGATTTTAGACGATTCCAAAATAGCAGAGAAGGAAGTGAAAAGCTAAACAAAAGAAAGCTTACCTGCTATGAATGCAAGTAACCAAGTCATTTCAAATCAGAATGTCTTAAACTCGAGAAAGGAAAATCTCACAGGAAAGACTTCAAGACTAAGAAGATAGGTCTTATGGCAACTTGGGATGACTCTGATAAATCATTTGTTAAAGATGAAAAACATGCAAATATGGCTCTTATTGCAGATACTGACTCTGACTCTAAAACTGCTGATGAAGAAATTGAGGTATTCTCTAACTTATCTCGTAATAACCCATAGATATGCTAAATGAGTTTCTCAACAAAAATCACAAGGTTTCTTCAAAACTTAAGTCTCTTAGAAAAGCTCATGACATCTTAACAAACAAATTCAGTTCCCTTGAAAAAGATTTTGAAAACTTAAAAAGGGAAAACCTAACTTTGAAAGAAAAGGTTTCAAAAACTTCAGAGGATAAATTTTGGAATTCCTTTAAGTATGAAATATCCTTTCAAGAATTTCTAGCTAAAGGAATAGACAAAAGTAAACAAGCTTCTATATCTATGGTGTCATCAGAAACAAAAAACGCGACACAGGTTTTGAAGAAACAACAGAAAATCCAATATTTAATAAACCTAATATTGCTTGTGCATACTGCCATAAGAAAGGTCACAACAGAATAACTTGTGCTATGCCGGAAACATGGAAAGACAAGATACCTTTCAGAACTGACAAACTTGGACCCAACCAAATTTCGGTACTTAAAAATAAAATAATCTATTTTGCATAACAAAGTTGAAATACTAGTCATGGTACCTTGACAATGGATGCTCACGACACATGATGGGAGAAAAGTCTATGTTCCAAGACTTGACCCTCAAGAACAGATTAGTCGTAGGATTTGTAGGTGATCAGAGGGTTAAGGTCATTGTCTTGGAATCAAGTTGGTTTTATACTTAGAGTTTTGATGTTAACAAAACTATTTTATGAGAACAATATATTTGACTTCACAGAGTATGAAAGAAGATTCATGTTTTTGAATAAAATCAAAAATAAGATTTGATTCAGATTTATGATTGAAGAAAATCTTTGACCAAGTTGAAAATAATATATGGTCAAGATTTGAAGAAGATATGATCAACATCTAATCAACAATAAGATATGGATTATTTACAAGAAGATTTGATCAAGATTTATCACAAGAAGATATGAATTATTTACAAGAAGATTTGATCAAGATTTATCACAAGAAGATATTAATTATTTAAAAGATGATTTGATCAAGATTTATCTACAAGAAGATATGAATTATTTACAAGAAGATTTGATCAAGATTTATCACAATTATTTCCAAGAAGATTTGAGCAAGATTTATCTACAAGAAGATATGGATTATTTACAAGAAGATTTGATCAAGATTTATCTATAAGAAGATATAATCAAGAATTGTTTACAAGAAGAAACTCTCATAAGAAGATACATTTATAATTTACAAAGATATGATTCAGATTTTAACAAATGACAAAATACTAATTTGTACTTAGTCATATTCCTACTTGTGAAAGTTCAAGAACCGGTCCAACACTATGTTCCCACCCAGATCAAAGTAAGCAATAGGAAGGAAGTTTCATATGAAGAATTTATATATTCAATCTTAACAAAATATGAACAATATCAATCTATAGAATTTACAAACTCAATCTTAACAAAATACGAGTAGTATCAATATGAAGAATTTACAAACTCATTCTGAACAAAATACGAACATAATCAATCTAGAAGATCTGCTCAAATCGGATTCAAAAATAAAGAATTGGAAAAAGAACATATTATCAAAAAACATCTTGTTCAAAATTATTTTAGGAACGAAGATACAATTCAGAATTAAACAAAGACTAAATTGAAGTCCTAATTTTATCTATAAATAGACACTCAAGGCTGAAGAAGAAGATCATCTAAAAATCAGAAAAGAGTATAAGAACTCAAGCTCAAAATTCCAAATTCATCTTAGAGTTCAAAGAGAGAAACACTTATTCGTATAAGAAATATTTTCTTAGCAACTAATTAAGTTCTAAACCTTTGTATTAAAACCTGATAGTGGTGTTAGTGTTCCTTCAACAATCTGGGGTTGTCATATTGTATGGAGAAGACTTGCCTGATAGAGTCAAGGTGTATGTGTTCCTCAAAAGTCTGAGGTTGTTAGGCTCTTTGAGAAGACTGGCTTGGAGGGTCAGGTGCTTTGTAATTCAAGTTGCTGAATTAGTGGATTAAATCTTTTTGAGTGAAGGGACTGGATGTAGCCAAGTTAGTGGTGAACCGGGATAAATCACTTGTGTCACTTTATTCCTACACTCCTTAGTTTTGTTATTGCTTCTACTCCAAGTAAATCATCAAGTCTGAACCAGTTTAATCAAATAATGAAAAAGTTATCAAATTAGTCAAACACAATTTTAACCCTTCTTGTGTTTGCATCTTAAGTTTCCACCTAAGGCTTCTTCACTGAATCGAGACATATTGAATCCTTGGATCTTTTCTCAAACACTGTAAAGTGCTTAGCCTTGATACTAGAATCTTGATGCTAATGAAAGGTGCAAACACGAGAAAGTAGTTGAATTGTGTTTGTCTAAGTTGGATTCTTTTTGATTATTTATTCAAGATATGGTTCTGGTTTGGTGATTTTAACTAAAACGTAGACACTAGCAATCAAACTTAAGTAATCAGAGGAATCAATAAAGTAAAGAGTGCAGAAGTAAAGTGACACATGCAGATTTATCCTGGTTCACCACCAACTTGATAGCTACATCCAGTCTCTTAACTTAAAAGGATTTAACCACTAATTCAAATCCTTGAGTTACACAACACCTTCACCCTACAAGTTAAATCTTCTCCATACAATTGGAAAACCACATATTGTTGAAGGCAACTACACCTTGACCCTTGAAGTCAAGTCTTCTCAACACAACTTGAAAACCACAGATTACTTGAGGAACATTAAAGCCACTATCGGGCTGGGTTACACATTTTTGGAACATACCGTGTTTTGCTTCTACTAAGCAGATTGTTACAATTGATTTCTCACATTAAAACACTTAGAAAATATTTCTTTGAGCAAGTGCTTCTCTAGAACTTAAACCTTTGAACTTTGAATACTTAGAAAATTTAAGCTCTTAAAAGTTTTTCTGAATTGTATGGATTTATGAGTTTATGAGTTCGTGCTCTCTTCTTCAGCCTTGAGTATCTATTTTAAGAATAGATTAGGGTGTCACTTTTGTCCTTGTAAAATCTGGATCATATCTTTCTTGTGATCAATTTCAAAATGTATCTTCTTGTGAACAAATTATGAGTGTATCTTCTTATGAATAATTATGAGTGTTTCTTCTTGTGAATGATTATGAGTCTATCTTCTGGTGAACAAATTCTGATTCGGCTAAGTCTTTTCTTCAGAAAGAATTCTTTCAATCAAAGTCACTAACTTTCCATTGAGCCATTGACTTTCTTGTTGGAGTGAGATGTTGTGTTTCTTGGATAATAAAAGTCGGAGGCAGAATTGCGTGACTTAGAATATGAGCATCTTTTGATACTGCATATCAGAGGCAACATTTGAGACTGCATATCAGAGGCAACATTTTGAGTGTGTTGCATCTTTTGATTAGCGGAATATGAGCTTTGAATGCATGGCTTGAACAATATCTTTAGAGTTAATGGTAGCTTGATATAAACTCTTCAGAGGCATGCTGAGTTTGTGCACATCAGAGACACACAAGGGCTTTAGAGGCATGCTTCAAATTCAGTCTTCAGAGGTAGTTTTCATACCCACGTTCAGAGCCAATCTATAGACCTAGTTATTAGAGGCAGCCTTCAGACCCAAACTTCAGAGTAAAACATCAGAGGCAATCTTCATAACCTTTAGAGGTACGATGCTTTCAGAGGTATATGTTCAGAGGTAGATGTGTATGCTTTTGTGTTCTTCTGACCTCATCCTCTAGTGACTTCCTCTAGAGACTCCCTCTAGTCACTTCCTCTGGTCGCTTCATCTGATTTTCTCATTCTAATTGCTGCACACTTAATGAAGCCATTAGTCCAAACAAACTGTTTTCATAAAAAACCTTTGTTAAAAACAAAATTACAAGAGAAAAACCAACTTGGTCCAATAGTTTTTGCCCTCACTAATCGTAGTTTTTCTAGTGATGGTTGGGAGATAACCCTTGCTTATTAGGTTGAACACTACTCTTAGATGGCCTAAGCATATGACATTCCTAAGATCTCATCTTGATGACCGAAATATCATTCAAATTCATTGAGATGGACTCTCCTTTGGCATGCCAAGTCGACCACCCCTTGAGCTGCACATATTATATTGGAGCTTTGGTCGAGAGGATGGTAGTTGGCAGATGAGTTACCCTATGTAAAGTCACTAAACAAATAATTTATTTCCCCAAACCCTTTACAGTGCATTGTGTCTACTACCATTGTGTCTCTCACACTCTTTTTTTTTACAAGGTCAAGGCCTGTCAGACTCTTTTTTTGGAAGTGTTGGACGTTGTTGAGTCTATTGCGTGATACATTTGTTTCTATTTGGTCATAATTTTTGGCTAGCCTTAGGGTCTTCATTAGGGGTGTAATTTGGGGTTCTCGTTATTTTGGTTAACTTTTATTTTGGAAATTGATATGGTGAAATTTTAATTGTTTGCGAGTATAATTTTTAAGATTTGTTTTTATATTGAGATTGAAGGTGCAAACACGAGAAAAGGGGGTTGAATTGTGTTTGCCAAAGTTGATAAATTTTTGCTAATTTGATGAAGGTTGGTTGGTTTTTATGAATTACTTAGTTAAGGAGCAATTGGGTTCAAACGCAACAAACAATGAAGGCATAAATAATTAGACACATAGATTTATCCTAGTTCACCACTAACTTGGCTACATCTAGTCCCCTCATTTAGAAGGCTTTAATCCACTAATTCAAATATCTTGAATTACAAAACACTTGACCCTCTAAGCCAGTCTTCCTAAACAGCCTGACAACCCCATACTTTTGAGGAACAACACCACCTTGGCCCTTCAAGCCAAATCTTCCTAAACAGCCTGACAACCCCAAACATTTAAGGAACTAACCAGCTTGACCCTACAGGCCAAGTTTTCTCCTAACAACCTGACAACCCCAAATTGAAGAAGGAACTAAACCACTATTGGGTTGGATACAAAATGATTGGAACTTTAAGTATTCGCTTATAATGTAACATCCCGACCCTTACAACTATCGACGATGTTAGTCACGAAGCTCAATTGGTAATGGGAATGTGATGAGGCGGTACTTATCCCCTAGGTATCGGGCTCGAATCCCACGGAAGGCAAAAACTTGCTATATTTCCAAGTGGGAAAGGGGGGAGCGGGATGTTACAAAAAATGTGCCTTTTTTGTAACATCCCGACCCTTACAATTATCGGCGATGTTAGTCACGACCTTCTCGCTCCCCCCTTTCCCACTTGGAAATATAGCGAGTTTTTGCCTTCTGTGAGATTCGAGCCCGGTACCTATGGGATAAGTACTGCCTCATCACATTCCCACTACGAATTGAGCTATATAACAAAGGTAATAATAAAAATAACTCTCACACTCTAAGAAAAGAACACTTAGAAAATATTTCAAACTTGAACAAGTGTTTCTCTCCTTGAACTCCAAGATGTATTTGAAATTTTGAGCTTATGAGTTCTTCTACTCTTTTCTGATTTTCAATGCTCTTCTTTTTCAACCTTGAGTATCTATTTATAGTTAAAATTTGGGCTTCAATTTAGTCCTTGTTTAATTCTGAATTGTATCTTCTTTAGATTGAGTTAGTAAATTCTTCATATTGATTCTGTTTATATTTTGTTCAGATTGAGTTTGTAAATTCTTCAGATTGATTATGTTCATATTTTGTTGTAGATAAATCTTGATCAAATCTTATACAAATCATCTTTAAATCTTGATCAAATATTCTTCAAATCTTGACCATATCTTCTTGTCAACTTGGCCAAATGTTTTCTTCAATTATAAATTTAAATCAAATCTTATTTTAAATTTTCTTCAATTTTAAATCTAAATCAAATTTTATTTTAAATTTTCTTCAATTATAAATTTGAATCAAATCTTATTTTAGATTTTCTTGAATTTATAAATCTGAATCAAATATTGTTTTATATTTTCTTCAAAACCAGAAATCTTCTTTCATACCCTTTGAAGTCAAATATATTGTTCTAAAAAAATACTTTTATTATCATCGAAACTCTAAGTATAGTGCCAACTTGGTTCCAACAATCTCCTTTTTTTTGATGATGACAAAACTTGTATTTTTGATAACAACTTTTCTTTATATTTCTTTGACTCCCTATAACTTAGGGATCTCACTAAGTCTAAGTATCATTTTCTCCCCACTTTATCAAATATATTTTCTCCCCCTTTTGTCATCAAACAAAAAAACTTAAAAGTTAAACTTGCTTTTTTTTTTTTCTATTTTTTTTTCTCTTTTTGTTTTTCTTTTTATTTTTCTCTTTTTCTTTTAATAACATAAATATATTACAAAAAAATATAAAAACTAATGTAAAACTAAACTACTTTGGAGTTATCACAACATTAGTCAGGTATGAAAGAAATGTTTAGGTTTTTCTTGATGAAGTCAAACATATCTTTAGGTAGTGGTTTGGTGAATATGTCATCCCATTGGTATTTAGTGTCTACAAACTGAATGTTTAGTATCCCTTTTTGAATAAAATCCCTAATGAAAAAGTGTTTGATCTCTATGTGTTTAGCTCTAGAATATAGGATAATGTTTTTGGTTAGACAAATGGCAGAAGTGTTATCACAATAGATGAGAATGTTGGTTTCTAGGATTTTGTAGTCTTCTAGTTGATGTTTCATCTAAAGTAGTTGAGAACTGCAGTCAGCTGCTAAAATGTACTCAGCCTCTATTGTTGACATTGCAACGGTGTTTTGTCTCTTACTTGACCAACATATTAAGTTGTCACATAGAAAGGTGCAATTGCCACTAGTGCTCTTTCTCCCAAGTTTATCTCCAGCATAATCAGAATCACACAATCCACTCAGTATGTACTTAGGAGATTTGTTGTAGCACAAGGTAGGGTTGGTAGTGCCTTTTAGGTATCTGAGGATTCTGTTAACAATAGTTAAATGTGATTCCCTAGGGTTAGCTTGAAATCTTGCACATACATATACACTAAACATAGTGTCAGGTCTGGAAGCGGTATGGTAAAGTAGAGATCATATCATTCCTCTTTAGGTTTTTTTAGTCAACTTTTTGGCCCGAATTATCTTTTTCAAGTGAACAAGTAGGGTGCATTGGTGTAGCCATAGGCTTGCAATCACCCATCTTAAACTTCCTGAGAAGCCCTGTTGTATATTTAGTTTGATGAATGTATATACCTTTTTACTTTGCTGAATTTGTATCCTTAAGAAGAACTTAAGTTCTCCCATCATACTCATTTGAAATTCACGCTGCATCAATTTAGAAAATTCTTGGCAAAGAGTACCATTAGTATATCCAAAAATAATGTCATCAACATAAATTTGAATAATAAGAATGTCATCTCCTATTGATTTTCTAAAAAGTGTATTATCTACTTGTCCTCTTTCAAAGTTATTTTTAAGCATGAAGTTACTAAGTCTATCAAACCATGCTCTAGGTGCTTGTTTTAGACCATACAAAGATTTCCTAAGTTTAAAAACATTATTTGGAAATTCAAAACTTTCAAAACCTGGGAGTTGTTTAGCATAGACTTCTTCACTTATATAACTATTTAGAAAAACACTTTTAACATCCAATTGAAATAATGTAATGTTATTATTTGCATAGCAAATGTCTCAGTGTAATCAATGCCCTCTTGCTGACTGTAGCGTTGTGTGACAAGTCTTGCCTTGTTTCTGACCACTTCACCTTTTTTGTAAGACCCTTAGTTTTAAATTTTAATTTATGCAATTTTAATATATATTTTTGGTGTTGAATTCTGAGGCTTTTTCAGCCAATTTTAATGGTATTTTGTGTGTTAAATGCCATAAATATCTTTTTGAGACCGTTTAAAATTATTTGGCGAGAAATAATTTATTTATGTTATGAAGAATTTATTACCGGACGATTTAGCTAAAAATATCTATAATTGCTAAAAAATTTACCTGTCAATTGAGTTGCAATTAGAATAGATATTTTTATCAAAACATTTTGAGATGAGAGTGAAGTGATGTGTGTAAGAGTATTTAGACATTTGTTGGATTGATTTAATTATATATATATATATTTATATATATATATATATATATATATATATATGTGTGTGAATTTCATGAACTTAAAATATAATATATATATTATTTAGTATGCCTTTGAGTTATAATATATATTATTAAGTTTATATATATGGATATGTGAGAGAAACAAAAACATAAAACATTTTCCCTGTTTTCCCGTGCGCCTCCATCTTCCTCTTTTTTTCTTTTTGTGTTTCAAAGAAAAGAAAAATCAAACTGTTGTGTTTTTTTTCAAAAACCCACAAACACAAATCCTAATTTATTTGCTAGATCTAAGCTCCATCTCGAGAAGTGACAGAAGGAAAAGTTGCTCACCTCCACGCTATGGTGCTAGTAAACAAACATTGGAAGCGACGTTGCAAACGAAGTTTTTACCGGAACTAATCGCGGTGCCGTAATTGGTTGTTTAAGCTATCATTAAGGTAAAGGCTCCTTCCAAACTTTTAGCTTGCATTTAGGACCTTATGTGTGAATTTTTGGAAAATAAATTTGATGTGTTTGAGGTGTAGATTTGTCGAAAATGAATTTAAGGTGTTTATGGGTAAAAATTTGGAGATTTAAATTGGTGATTTATGGTTAAAAATTTGGAGATTTAAATTGGTGATTTATGGTTGAAAATTTGGAGATTTAAATTGGTAATTTATGTTCAAAAATTTGGAGATTTAAATTGGTGATTTATGGTTAAAAATTTGGAGATTTAAATTGGTGATTTATGGTTGAATATTTAGAGATTTAAATTGATAATTTATGGTTAAAAATTTGGAGATTTAAATTGGTGATTTATGGTTAAAAATTTGGATATTTAAATTGGTGATTTATGGTAGAAAATTTGGAGATTTAAATTGGTAATTTATGGTTAAAAATTTGGAGATTTAAATTGGTGATTTATGGTTAAAAATTTGGAGATTTAAATTGGTGATTTATGGTTGAAAATTTGGAGATTTAAATTGGTAATTTATGGTTAAAAATTTGGAGATTCAAATTGGTGATTTATGGTTGAAAAATTGGAGATTTAAATTGGTGATTTATGGTTAAAAATTTTGGAGATTAAATTTGGTGGTTTATGTTTGGAAATGTGGAGTTTTGAATTAATGTTGATTATTTGGTTGTAAAAGTTTGGTGTGTGAAAAAGATATAATTTTGGGAATTTTGTTGTGGTTGGATAAATTTTAGTTGTGAACAAATTGTTATAAATATTTATGTTTATGTAGTTAGATCCTTGAGTCTCGAAAATGAATTGAGACCGTTGGTACGAAGTAAGAGGTGAGGAGAACTTTGAGATATTAATGTTGTTGTGGTGATTCATGTTTGGTGTGATTGATGTGTTCATAATTAATAATATGAATTTTGAGATGTATTTTATGTGTAGATTGGAGGAAAATGAATTTAATGTGTTTATGGGTGAAATTGTGGAAGTTGAATTTAATTTGTTTAATATGTGGGTTGTGGTGATTCAAGTTTGACGTGGTTTATGTGTTTATAATTAATATTATGAATTTTGGAGATGTGATTTATGTGTGGATTATGGTTGAAAATTTTGGAGATTAAATTTGGTGATTTATGGTTGAAAATTTTGGAGATTAAATTTGGTGGTTTATGTTTGAAAATGTGGAGTTGTGAATACGGGTGATTCATGATTAAATTTGGTTGAAATTTTGGAATTCGAATTGATTGAATTTTTTTTGTTTGAGATGTGGATGTGGATGTGTGGTGAATGTGCGATTGATGTATCCATAATTGATGGCGTATGCGTTATGAATTTTATGGATGAATATATGTTGGAGTATGCTCTTTGAAAAGATTGAAAAATTATTAGTGTTAAATGAGCATTAAAAATTGAGAATCTTTTAATAGCTGGATTCACTTAATGGTTGTGTTGAAAAGAGTTAGAGTGTGCTCATGCATTCGTAGTACATGGTGACCGCGATGGTGCCATGGTGATAGTGGTAACCGTGATGGGCCACGAGATGATGCCTTGTGAATAGTTGGTTCATCTTATCCTTGCGGGGATTTTCGCGTCATGCTGATCTGTGAGAGATTGCCCTCTTGTAAGTCGTGTTGATCTGTGAGCGATTGCACGCATAGAAAATTGTGTTGGTCTTTGTGAGGCTGTACGATAGTAAACCATGTTGATCCGTGAAAGATTTCACCTTGATAATTAGTACTGCTCTGTGAGAGGCTGTACAATTATGATTTACGCCATTTCGAGGAGGGTTTTGGTTTGAAATTTCGGAATCATGTGCATTGGCATATACGCATTGCATTAGGGTGTTTGACACGCGAGTCATGTTTGATATACTGTGATGGTTGTATATACATACTCGGTTGTTGTTTGTAATTGTGCCGTAATTGATGAGTGTGGTTGATTGATTTTGTGTGGTAAGAGTTAAATGATTGAGAAACGTTTTCGAAACTGAAATCTGCAAAGTTTAGCAGTTGTATTCGGTTACAATAAGTGTGTAGTCGAATACAGATATTCAACTTTGCTACTGACTTGTGAAATAGCATTGTATTCGAATACAAGGATGTTGTGTTCGAATACGACAGTGCAGTTTTGTCCAAAACTTCATTTTGCAACTTTGATTATGCATGTTTGGCATATTAAAACCCTTTCTAGATGTATGCTATGTTGAAAGGTTATTTTGTACATTTAAAATTTAAATGTTATGTGATATTTGTTAATTTCGGTTGGTGACCTTTACAATTATTATGGAAATCTAGGGTTTGCCCGCAGATGAGAATTAGGATCGTCCTACCAGTAAGTACTTTGGAGATGGGAACGAAGTTAGACTTACCTGACCATTGCTGTGTCAGAAGGATTTCTGCGGGGCGCATGGAGATTACCTGGGTTATAGTTTTTTTGTAGCATGATCAGATTAGATGGTTGTATAGGGGCTATATGTCTATCAGTTGTGGTTGTATTTATTTCATTCTGGAAGACTGTACCTATACAATATATTGTCACCTTGACTTTTTGATGGGTCCTTGTACCACTTTTTGATGTGACGTGGGGAAGTTAAAATTCTTGGGGCAGTGCTTTTATATAGGTGTTTGCCGAGAATACCCCAGGGGTATGAGCTACGTTGGATAGGTCTTATAGCCTCGTTGTATTTTTCTATTTTAAATAATTTGGATTTTCATTTCAACACTGTTTCCGCTGTTTGTAATTATTATTGACTTTTGTCGTTGTGATACGACTTAAATATTTTATCCAAAGGTATTTCTCTCTTTATTATGAATTTGAATTTGTTTTAAAAAAAAAATCGGGCTGTTACAATTGTGGTATCAGAGCTTTGGTTATAGATTGTAGGTTAACCTTTAGGTTGGGGGTTGTCATCTGATCATTTGTCGGGGTGATTTGTCCGAGTTTCGGGTTCAGTGTAGTGTTGAGTTGTTGAGGTCGAAAGGTGTCTTTTGGAATTCTTCTAAAGGGTCTTACCCTTCGGAGTTCAACGTTTCCAAGTTCTTGTGGAAAAATGTAGAGAAGTTGAAGATATGAAGAATAAAAGAGCTAACCGAGGAGGGAACTTTAGTTCAGGGGGGCCTAGTCGGGTGAGTTATCAGGGCAACAAAGGGAAACAAGTTGCTAAGCCTTATAACCGACCACATAACAACAACAGAGGTCACAATCACCCAGGGAACTAAAACCTTGGAAGACAAGTGGGGCAAGTGACTCGATCTTCGGATGTGGGGAAGAGGGGCATTATGCTAATGCTTGTACTTCTAAGAGTCTTACTAGCTACAATTTCCAGAAACCAGGACACATTGCAAGGGATTACAGAGCTACGAAGGCGGAACCAATTGTGAATGCAACTAGGGCTACTCGTCCTACTACTAGAGGACGCGTTTATTGCGTGAGTGCTGAAGCTGGAAATCCATCTAGCAATCTGATTCAACGTGACTGTGAGATTGCAGGTAACACTCTAAATGCACTTTTTGATTCGGGGGCAACCTATTCCTTCATTGCTATGGATTGTGTGAATCGTTTGAAGTTATCTGTATCGCCTCTACCTTTTGATTTGGTTGTTTCCACACCTTCTAAGACGTTGACAGTAAATACTGCATGTTAATTGTGTCAAGTGACTATTCATAATAGGGATTTCTTGATTAATTTGATTTGCTTACCTCTACAATCACTCGAGGTCATTGTCGGTATGGATTGGATGTCGTATCATTATGTGAACTTGGATTGTGCTCGCAAACTGGTTCTTTTTCCCAAACCAGAAGTTGTTAAGTATCTAGCTGCTAACAAACTCGGAGTGTCACTAAGAGAAGGAACTCATGAGTTTTTGTCTTTGGCTAACGTGGGGGAAAAGATAAATGTGAAAATAGAAGACGTGGTGCTTGTCCAAGAGTACCCAGACGTATTTCCAACATAAATTCCAGAATTACCACCGGTAAGAGAAGTGGAGTTTTTCATTGATTTGCATCCAGGAATCGGACCAATTTCGATTGCACCGTATCGAATGTCGCCATTGGAATTAAATGAGCTCAAAGGCCAAATTGAAGATATGTTGGAGAAGAAATTTATTAGACCAAGTGTATCACCATGGGGTGCTCCGGTATTGCTAGTTAAGAAGAAGGATGGAAGCTCACGCTTATGTGTGGATTATTGGCAACTTAATAAGGCGACTATTAAGAATCGTTATCCTTTGCTGCGTATTGATGATTTGATGGATCAGTTGAAAGGAGCCGTGGTATTTTCAAAGATTGACTTGAAGTTGGGTTACCATCAGATCCGAGTAAGAGAAGGAGATATTCAGAAAACTGCTTTCAGAACTCGTTATGGACATTATGAATATCTTGTGATGCCATTTGGAGTTACCAATGCCCCAACAATTTTTATGGATTACATGAACATAATCTTTAGTCCATTTTTAGATAAATTTGTTGTGGTATTCATTGATGATATATTGATTTATTCAAGGACTGAGGAAGAACATGAAGAATATTTGCGCCAAGTTCTTGAAATCTTGCGCGAGAAGCAATTATATGCCAATTTGTCGAAGTGTGAGTTTTGGCTGGAGGAAGTGAATTTCTTAGGTCATGTGATAACTAAGGAAGGAATCGATGTGGATCCAGCAAAGATTGAGTCAGTTCTTGCTTGGAAACAGCCTCAGACTGTCACTAACATACGAAGTTTTGTAGGGCTAGTAGGTTACTACAGGAGGTTTATTAAAGGTTTTGCGAAAATTGTAGCTCGATTGACGTAACTTACTAGAAAAGATCAACCGTTTGCAAGGACGGAGAAGTGTGAGGAGAATTTTTAGTTACTAAAGAATAAGTTGACAACCTCGCCAGTTTTGATCTTATCGCAACCAGAAGAACCGTATGAGGTTTATTGTGATGCGTCTCACCAAGGCTTGGGATATGTTCTGATGCAACACAAGAAAGCTGTAGCTTACGCCTCAAGGCAATTAAAGATTCATGAAAGGAACTATCCTACTCATGATTTAGATCTTGCTGTTGTAGTTTTTGCATTGAAGATCTGAAGGCACTATTTATATGGATGCACGTTCACAATGTTCAGTGACCATAAAAGTTTCAAATATTTGTTTGATCAGAAGGAATTGAACATGCGTCAGACGAGATGGATGGAGACTCTCAAGGATTTTGATTTCACATTGCAGTACCACCCTGGGAAGGCCAATGTAGTGGCGGATGCGTTGAGTAGAAGAAGTGTATTAGTGTCTTCAATAGTGATGGCTAGACAACAAGAGTTGTGGAAAGCATTCAGAGACTTACACTTGAACGTAGAGTTTGCACCAGGAATTTTGAAATTCGGAATGATTAAGATTTCGAGCGGACTACTTGAAGACATTGCGAATTTTCAAAATGACACTTTAATTCAAGAGAAGAGGAACCTAATACTGCAAGGGAAAACGAATGAGTTCAAGATTGGGCCGAATAATATTTTGAGATGTAATGGGAGAATTTGTGTACCAGAAGTTGCAAATCTGAGGAAAACAAATTTAGAAGAGGCTCATAAGAGTAAATTGAGTATTCAGCCTGGAGATGTATCAGGATTTGAAGCAGAATTATTGGTGGCCAGGAATGAAGAGGCATGTAGCAGAGTATGTATCAACTTGTCTAACTTGCCAGAAAGCGAAAATGGAACATCAGCGACCTGCTGGAATGTTGCAACCTTTAGATATACCTGAGTGGAAGTAGGACAACATTTCCATTGACTTTATAACTAGATTGCCGAAAACAAGGAGAAAGAATGATTCCATATGGGTGATAGTGGATCGATTAACTAAATCCGCACACTTTTTACCAGTAAAGACCACCTATAAGGTAGATAAGCTAACTGAGATCTACATTGTTGAGATTGTGAGATTACACGGAGTACTGTCGTGTATTGTATTAGACCGTGATCCGAAATTCACGTCACACTTTTAGGGAGCATTGCATGATGCGTTGGGAACAAAACTAAGGTTGAGTTCAGCTTACCAACCGCAAACTGACGAACAGACTGAGAGAACAAATCAGTCCTTGGAAGATCTTTTCAGAGCTTGTGTACTAGATGATAGAGGAAGTTGGGATGATGTACTACCATTGGTTGAGTTTACCTACAACAATAGTTTTCACGCAAGTATTGGAATGGCACCATATGAGGCTTCATATGGGCGCAAGTGTCAAACGCCTTTGAGTTGGTATAAGGACGGTGAGAGTATGATTGTAGGACCTGAGATGGTGCAACAGACTACAAATAAGGTAAAGAAGATAAAGGAGAAAATGAAGATTTCACAAGATCGTCAAAAGAGTTACACAGACAAGCGTCGCAGACTTCTAGAATTTGAGCAGGGTGACCATGTGTTTCTGAGAGTCACGCCTGCAACTGGAGTTGGTAGAGCATTGAAATCGAAGAAATTGACTCCCAAGTTTATTGGACCAGATCAGATTTCTGCATGAATTGGACTGGTAGCTTATCAGATTGCTTTGCCTCCGATACTGTCCAATATTCACGACGCGATTCATGTGTCGCAATTAAGGAAATACCTTGCAGATTCGTCGCATGTGATTGAACTGGACACAATACAACTAAAGGAGAATTTGTCATTCGAAGTACTACCTGTGATAATTGATGACAGGAAGATTAAGCGATTAAGGAACAAGGATGTTTCGTTGGTCAAAGTGATTTGGAACCCAACTACTGGAGATGCGACTTGGGAATTGGAGAGCAAGATGATGGAACAACACCCTGATTTGTTTATCGACGCGTAGTTTCGAGGACGAAACTAATTTTAGGGGGGTAGTATTGTAAGACCCTTAGTTTTAAATTTTAATTTATGCAATTTTAGTATATTTTTGGTGTTGAATTCTGAGGCTTTTTTAGCCAATTTTAATGGTATTTTGTGTTAAATGCCAGAAATATCTTTTTGAGACCGTTTAAAATTATTTGGCGAGAAATAATTAATTTATGTTACGAAGAATTTATTACCGGACGATTTTGCTAAAAATATCTACAGTTGCTAAAAAATTTCCTGTCAATTAAGTTGCAATGAGAATAGATATTTTTATCAAAAATGTGTGTAAGAGTATTTAGATATTTGTTGGATTGGTAATATATATATATATTAATTATTAAGTTTATATACATGGATATGTGAGAGAAACCGAAACATAAAACATTTTCCCAAACTGTTGTGTCTTTTTCAAAAACCCACAAACACAAATCCTAATTTATTTACAAGATCTAAGCTCCATCTCGAGAAGTGATAGAAGGGAAAGTTGCTCACCTCCACGCTATGGTGCTTGTGAATAAACATTGGAAGCGACGTCGCAAACGAAGTTTTTATCAGAATTAATCGTGGTGCCGTAATTGGTTGTTTAAGTTATCGTTAAGGTAATGGCTCCTTCCAAACTTTTAGCTTGCATTCAGGTCCTTATGTGTGAATTTGTGGAAAATAAATTTGATGTGTTTAAGGTGTAGATTTGTGGAAAATGAATTTAAGGTGTTTATGGGTAAAAATTTGGAGATTTAGAGTGGTGATTTATGGTTAAAAATTTGGAGATTTAAATTGGTGATTTATGGTTGAAAATTTGGAGATTGAAATTGGTAATTTATAGTTAAAAATTTGGAGATTTAAATTGGTGATTTATGGTTAAATATTTGGAGATTTAAATTTGGTGGTTTATATTTGGAAATGTGGAGTTTTGAATTAATGTTGATTATGGTTGTAAAAGTTTGGTGTGTGAAAAAGATATAATTTTGGGAATTTTGTTGTGGTTGGATGAATTTTAGTTGTGAACAAATTGTTATAAATATTTATGTTTATGTGGTTAGCTCCTTGAGTCTCGAAAATGAATCGAGACCGTTGGCACCGAGTTAACGGTGGGGAGAACTCTGATATATTAATGTTGTTGTAATGATTCATGTTTGGTGTGATTGATGTGTTCATAATTAATATTATGAATTTTGAGATGTATTTTATGTGTAGGTTGGAGGATAATGAATTTAATATGTTTATGGGTGAAATTGTGGAAGTTGAATTTAATATGTTTATGGGTGAAATTGTGGAAGTTGAATTTAATATGTTTAAGATGTGGGTTGTGGTGATTCAAGTTTGATGTGGTTTATGTGTTTATAATTAATATTATGAATTTTTGAGATTTGATTTATGTGTGGATTATGGTTGAAAATTTTGGAGATTAAATTTGGTGATTTATGGTTGAAAATTTTGGAGATTAAATTTGGTGGTTTATGTTTGAAAATGTGGAGTTGTGAATACGGGTGATTCATGATTAAATTTGGTGTGAAATTTTGGAATTCGAATTGATTAAATTTGTTGTGTTTGAGATGTGGATGTGGATGTGTGGTGAATGTGCGGTTGATGTATCCATAATTGATGGCGTATGCGTTATGAATTTTATGGATGAATATATGTTTGAGTATGCTCTGTGCAAAGATTGAAAAATCATTAGTGTTAAATGGGCATTAAAAATGGGAAATCTTTTAATAGCTGCATTTACTTAATGGTTGTGTTGAAAAGAGTCAGAATGTGCTCATGCATTCATAGTACATGGTGACCGCAATGGTGCAATGGTGATATTGGTAACCGTGATGGGCCAGGAGATGATGCCATGTGGATAGTTGGTTCATCTTATCCTTGGGGGGATTTTCGTGTCGTGCTGATCTGTGAGAGATTGCCCTCTTGTAAGTGGTGCTGATCTGTGAGCGATTGCACGCATAGAAAATTGTGCTGGTCTGTGAGAGGTTGCACGATAGTAAATCGTGCTGATCCGTGAAAGATTGCACATTGATAATTAGTACTGGTCTATGAGAGGTTGTACAATTATGATTTACGCCCTTTCGAGAAGGGTTCTGGTTTGGAATTCTGGAATCATGTGCATTGGCATATACGCATTGCATTAGGGTGCTTGACACGCGAGTCATATTTGATATACTGTGATGGTTGTATATACATACTCGATTGTTGTTTGTAAATGTGTCGTAATTGATGAGTGTGGTTGATTGATTTTGTGTTGTAAGTGTTGAATGATTGCGAAACGTTTTCGAAACTGAAATCTGCAAAGTTTAGCAGTTTTATTCGGCTACAAGCAGTGTGTAGTCGAATACAGATATTCAATGTTTCTACTGACTTGTGAAATAGCACTAAATTCGAATACAAGGATGCTGTATTCGAATACGACAATGCAGTTTTGTCCAAAACTTCATTTTGCTACTTTGATTATGCATGTTTGGCATATGAAAACCCTTTCTAGATGTATGCTAAGTTGAAAGGTTATTTTGTGCATTTAAAATTTAAATGCTATGTGATATTTGTTAATTTCGGTTGGTGAACTTTACAATTTTTGTGGAAATCTGGGTTTTGCCCTTAGATGAGAATCAGGATCGTCCTACCAGTTAGTACTCTGGAGATGGGAATGAAGTTAGACTTACCTGACCACTGCTGTGTCAGAAGGATTTCTGCGGGGCGCATGGAGATCACCTAGGTTATAGTTTTTTTGTAGCATGATCAAATTAGATGGTTGTATAGGGGCTAGATGTCTATCTTTTGTGGTTGTATTTATTTCATTCTAGAAGACTGTACCTATACCATATATTGTCAGTTTGATTTTTTTTTATGGGTCCTTGTACCACTTTTTGAAGTGACGTGAGGAAGTTAAAATTCTTGGGGCAGTGCTTTTATACATGTGTATGCCGATAATACCCCAGGGGTATGAGCTACGTTGGATAGGTCTCACAGTCCCGATGTATTTTTCTGTTTTAAATACTTTGGATTTTCATTTCAAAACCGTTTTATCCAAAGGTAGCCCCAGGGGTATGAGCTATGACTTAAATATTTTATCCAAAGGTATTTCTCTCTTTATTATGAATTAGAATTTGTTTTTTTAAAAAAATTGGGCTGTTACATTTTTCATTTAGTTTGTTTCTAAAAACCCAATTGGTTCCAATAATGTTCTTATTTGGTCTAGGTACTAGATCTCAAACATCATTCCTCTTAAATTTATTTAACTCTTCTTGCATTGCAAGAATCCATCCATCATTTTGCTTTGACTTTTCAAGGTCAAGTTGTATCCTACTTCTACTGAAATGTTCAGATTTTGTTATTCACCTGGTTCCTCTAAATTTTTGAGAACCTGCAAAATACTTATCTAGCTTTGATTTTTAAGATCAAGTTTCTTGCTATCACAGTAAACATAATATCAATAAATAATTATATTTACAAAAAGATATAACCTATATGTCAATAGTTTTAGTTTCACTTTGAAAACGCTATTATTTCTTCTTTTCTGGGTTTTAGATTCTGAATTTGCATATTATCTTATTAGAGGGTCTGGAAGAAGGGATTTGAATTCCCATCTAGGTTTGTAGTCTTGATGAATTTGATTGGAGTGGTCAAAGAAGTCTCTTGATTCTGATTGTTAATCTGACACTTCTATTTCTGTTAATGTATAAGTTCCTCTAGTAATTTTGGAACTGATGGTAATTCTGGAACTGATGGTGATTCTGATTCTTCTAGTAGTTCCAGTTCTGTTGATATATGTGATTTCTCTGCCAGTTTTGATTTTGTTGATATGTATGATTTCTCTGCTAGTTTTGATTCTGTTGATACTCCAGTTTTTATGATATTTCTAGGTCATCATATGGTTTTGGTTCTGATAGGTATTGTGCTGGCTAGTCTTTCTTCCACCACAGTTAGTTGGCTTTTGTTTGTTAAGTATTGGAACATAGACCTTTTTCCCTTCATATACTGCAAGCATCCATCGACCAGTCAATTTGGTTGCTTAGAATATCTGCAACATAAACAATTTTATCCTTTGGTACCCAAATCTGGTTGGGTCCAGGGTTGTTAGTTCTTAAAGGTTTCTTGTCTTTCCATGTGGTTAGCATAGGACAAGATATTTTAGTGTCACCTTTCTTATAAAAAATAGTACATAAATATCAGAGGGAACAAACTTAGGTTCAGTTACTTTTTCTTGAAATCCTATTCTTCTTTTACCATTCCTACTAACACAATAAATCATAGATGCATACTTGCTTCTTTCCATACTATTATCAAGAAAATCTTGAAATAGTTCTTCATGCTTATTAGAGTTACATGTGGTATTTTCAATTGATGTTGAACTATAATTACTTTTCAGAGTTAGATTTTTAGCCTTAAGTTCCACAATATCAGTTTTCAAATTTGCATTCTCTGTTTTAAGTTTAGTAATATCAATTTTCAAAGTTGCATTTTCTGTTTTATGTTCAATAATATTAGTTTTCGAGTTGCGTTTTATGTTTTAAGTCCAGTAGTATCAGTTTTCAGAGTTGCATTTTCTGTTATAAATTCAGCACTTTGATTCTTTAAAGCATTAACTTTTTCCGTTAGATTTGTATTTTCTTTCCTAAGTATTTTCAGTTTTAAAGACAATTTGTGATTATTATTTTAAAGAATCATTTATAGCAGTAATTAAATCAAATCGAGTAAAGTCAAAAAATACCTTAATTTCTTCATCTGCTGATTGACTTCCAGAGTCAGAATCTGTGTTGGATCCAGAGGATGATTTGGTATGAGCTATCATAGCCAAATTTGCTTGTTCATCGTCAGAGGATTCATCAGAATCATCCTATGCAGCCATCAGACTTTTCTTCTTAGGCCTAGAATCTTTCCTCTAGTGTTTCCCTATCTCCATATTAGAACATTCTAACTTGATTTGTCTAGATTCATTGCATCCATAGCAGATGATGCTTTGCTTGTCATATTTATCATCATTTCCTCTGTTGGATTGCTTGGAATATCTTTAGGGAAATTTCTTCTTTTTGTTGGGCCACATCTTTAGAATTTTCTAGATATGAAGGCAATCTCCCCTTCCTCCGAGTTCAAATTATGATTATCTGAATCACTATCCTCTGATTCTGATGTTGCCATTAGAACCTTCTTCTGCTTGGATTTCAAGGCCAGAGCCTTGTTCTTCTTCTTAAGCTCATCTTCTTCAAGCTCAATTTTATGTGATATGAGAGAGATGATTAATTCTTCCAGCTTTAGAGTATTTAGATCCCTTACTTCCTGAATGGCAGTGATCTTAGGTCTCCACTTGCTTGTCAAACTCCTAAGGATTTTCTTCACATGATCAACAGTAGTATAACTCTTCTCAAGTACCTTTAATCCTAAGACCAGGATCTGGAATCCGGAAAACATTGTTTCAATGTCTTCATCTTCTTCTATCTTGAATAACTCATACTTTTTGACTAGGAGGTTGGCATTTGCTTCTTGAACTTGTTTGCTTCCTTCATAGGTCAGAATTAGACTATCATAAATACTCTTTGTTGTCTCCTTGTTGGTGCACTTGTCAAACTTGTTGAAGGTGATTGCATTTATCATAAATGTTTTGGACTTATGATGCATCCTGTTTATCTTCTTCTGATCATCATTCATCTCCTTTCTTGGAATTTCAATACTATGAGTATTCTTCGGAGCAATATAACCATCTTCCACTAGGTCCGAAAGTTCAGGATCTTGTGAAATATAGAAACTTCTCAGCCTGTCCTTCCAGTATTCAAAACGTTCTCCATCAAACAAAGGTGGTCTGTTGATGTTTCCCCCAGTAGCTTCTTCACTGAAACCAGACATGTTGAACTCTTGGATCTTTTCTCAAACACTGTAAAGTGCTCAGCCTTGAAACTTGGATCTGATGCCAATTGAAGGTGCAAGCACAAGAAGGGGGGAGGGGTTGAATTGTGTTTGCCAAAGTTGATAACTTTTTGCTAATTTGATGAAGGTTGGTTGGTTTTGATGAATTACTTAGTTAAGGAGCAATTGGGTTCAGAGGCAGCAAACAATGAAGGCATAAATAATTGGACACATAGATTTATCCTAGTTCACCATTAACTTGGCTACATCCAGTCCCCTCATTCAGAATGTTTTAATCCACTAATTCAAATACCTTGAATTACAAAGCACCTGACCTACTAAGCTAGTCTTCCCCAATAGCCTGACAACCCCAGACTTTTGAGGAACAACACAACCTTGACCCTACAAGCCAAGTCTTCTCCTAACAACCTGACAACCCCATATTGAAGAAGGAACTAAACCACTATCGGGTTGGATACACAAGATTGAAACTTTAACTGTTTGCTTCTAACAAAGCTAATAATAATAATAACTCTCACACTCTAAGAAAAGAACGCTCAGAAAATATTTCTAACTTGAATAAGTGTTTCTCTCCTTGAACTCCAAGATGAATTTGAAATTTAGAGCTTATGAGTTCTTCTACTCTTTTCTAATTTTCGATGCTCTTCTTCTTCTTCTACTTCTTCTTCTTCAGTCGTGAGTATCTATTTATAGTTAAAATTTGGGCTTCAATTTAGTCGTCTTTTAATTTTGAATTGTATCTTTTTCAGATTGCGTTTGCAAATTATTCAGATTGATTCTGTTTGTATTATGTTGAGATTGAGTTTGTATATTCGTCAGATTGATTCTTTTCATATTTTATTGTAGATAAATCTTGAACAAATATTCTACAATCTTGATCAAATCTTCTTCAAATCTTGATCATATTTTGTTTTCAACTTGCCCAAAGATTTTCTTCAATTATAAATTTGAATCAAATTTTATTTTAGATTTTGTTCAATTATAAATCTGTATCAAATCATATTTTTGATTTTCTTCAATTATAAATTTGAATTAAATCTTATTTTAGATTTTCTTCAATTTATAAATCTAAATCAAATCTTGTTTTAGATTTTCTTCAAAAACATGAATCTTTGTTGATACTATTTGAAGTCAAATATATTGTTCTCATATAATACTTTTATTATCATCAAAACTCTAAGTATAATGCCAACTTGGTTCCAACAGAGACTTTTTAGTTACTCGTACTTGTATGTGAAGCTTGTTCAAATGGTTGCCATTACTCTTATTGGAAAAATTTGAAAGAAAATATATCTTTAGAAATTTTTAAATCAAAAACTATCATATTAATCAAGTTCTACCTATCTTTTATAAATAGAAAACGACTGTATTTTTGCATTATAATTTCATCCTTAGTGTTCTTAAAAATTGGAATGTTACATTTGGCACTCCAAGTTTGGAGAACTAGGCAAAACTCAATGTAACAATTTAGTAAGCAGATAACTAGGTAAGAAACTATATTCCTGAAAAAATCCTCAAAAACAATCTCCAAATAGGGCCACTAAAAAGGTTTATTTATTTATTACTATATTCTTCTTTTTTTTAAAAAAAAAAAACTAATCAATATACTATACATTAAAATTTATATACTAAAACGTCTTATATATTTGGACATTCAGGAGGTCGTATCCCCACCTTGCGACTACCTGAAAGAATTTTTTTTGTTACAATAGGAGGTCGCATCCCAAGAATGCGACCATCTACATAAAAATTAAAATTAAAATTTATAGATTGTCACATCCCGAATATGTGACCTGCTATTAAAAAATAAAAAATAAAAAAAAATTTATAAGTGGTCGCATTCTGAGGAAGCGACCTCTTACTGTAGAGTAAAAAATTATCTGTCATTTGGTCGCATCCCGGAGATGCGATCCCCTTGGTCAAAAAAAGTACAACATTGTGTATATATTTTTCAAGGTAATGTATAATGGTTAGTTTTAAAAAAAATAATATATATATATATATATATATATATATATATATATAACCAAAAGAGCAGTTATGAGCAATATTATAAGTAGCAAGTCAACACAAACATTACACTCCATATAAATATCTTTATATTTGAAAGTTTGCAAGTTATTGAAGTACATATTTTCTCTCATAAAATAAAGGTATTTTTAGAATTATAAAAAACAATATTTTAATTTAATTAATCATTTGAATATATGACTTATTCAATAGTTGTAGTTTTCCAATGGTTATTTTCTTGGAAATGGTGTAGATGCATTTAATTATAATAATTGTGGAGAAATAAATCATTTGATTTGTGGAACAAGTAATTGCATGAAAAGGTTGAGTACATCACTTTCGAATATAAAATTTCTATATTTAATATCTTACTCAACTTCTTTAAGATATTCATTAATATTTTATTTATATTTTGTCTAACGAATTCATCTAAATTGACGTAAAAATAAATTGACAATAAAATGTCTTTGACATGTAGTAGATTTTTTTTCTCTTAATATAATTATTGGGTTTATTATTAGATTTATTGGGATTATTATTGATTGGTCTTTTAGAAGTTAATGGATTTAGATTCTAACTTTTTTTAAAAAAATTTATTCTTTAGATTAGTAACTTTGGAATTTGGTTTTATAATTTTCAAAATACTAGAAAATATTATACAGTATATTCACTCATGCATCGCACAAATTCAAGATATAGTGAATTACTTTAAAGCTAGTCAGACCCTCTTTTGTACCCAAAAAAATCTATATTTTCACATCCAAGTAAATAATTTATTGCAAGACTCCAATGGACTTCATTAGTAGAGTGAAAAGCACCAATCACTTATTTAGAATCACACTCTAACTAAAAATTAACTTATTATAAACAAAAGCAAACTCTCTATGTTTTTGGCACCATGTTAAAATATATTCTTCACAATATATTTTATATAGGCTAAATACCACTCGTGGTCCCTTAACTTAATTTCGGTTAACGATTTAATTATTTATCTTTTTTTTTCTTCCCGACTTGGTCCTTTATGTTTTTAAATAATTTCAGTGTTACTCTTTAAGTGGGGTTCCGTTAAGAAAAAGTTAAAAAATCATTCATCTGAGTCATTGCATATGTTCATCAAACCTCTAGGAATGATAGTCAATGAGTTGAAGTGATGTCTATATACTATAAATACCCTATAGCTTAAGTTTTAACGAATCAATCCTACTATCAAATTTAGAACAAACATTGAACATTTTTTTAAAATATTTCCAAAACATAAAGGGTAACATTTTCTGAATACGGAGAAATGAGTTTTTAACTTTTTCTTAACGGAACTCCACTTAAAGGGTAACATTAAAATTATTTAAAAACATAAAGGACCAAATCGAGAAAATAAAAAGATAAAAGACTAAATCGTTAACTAAAATTAAATTAAAGGACCACATGTAGTATTTAGCCTTTTATATAATATAATAAATACTTATTTAAGCTTTAAATAACTTCTGTTAAAATATTAGACAACTTTTTATTTGTATAAAATAAAAAGTAGAGTGAAAAGCATCAACCACCAATTTTGAATCACACTCTAACTAAAGATTACACTAATTATAAACAAAAACAAACTCTCTATGTTTTTGGCACAATGTTAAAATATATTCTTCACAAAATATTTTATATAATATAATAAATACTTATTTATACTTTAAATAACTTCTGTTAAAATATTAAGCAATTTTTTATTTGTATAAAATAAAATTCCTCTTTTTTTTTTTGCTGTATAAAATTCCTATTTTATTTAAAAAAACTTTATTTATTATTATGCAATATAAAAGTGTACAAGTTTACACAATTACAAGATACTTCTCAATTAAATTATTCAAATCATAAAATTTCCATTGCCCTCATAGGTTTGACCAAATTGCCAATTGAAAGGAGCAACGGAACTAAACTCCAAAGCTTTTCCATCACTTGTAGTAACCCAAAATGACAATGCTTGTCCAACCAAATTACTTCCAAGGTTCCAATTTTGTCCCCAATTGCGTGACATGGGAATCCATCCAGTGTTAGAACCTTTAACACTCATACGAGTAACGTCACCAGCATTTGCAACATTATACACTAAAACAATTACAAAGTAAGGGTTTCCTTTTAGCTCAAATCTAACCCCCCCACTTTTGATGCATGGAACACGTCTATATTTAACGGGGATGACACCAGCTTGATATTTTGCAATAGTGGTAAACATTTTGTAGGATAAGTCAAAGTGTTTTTGTGGAGGATTACACCAAATATCTTTAGGCTTGGTGTAATTTGGAGGACAAAAATTTGTTGCGGTTACTGTGATTGGGCCTGCACCCTCTATGCACCATTGTGGATCATTGACGCATATGATCTCAAAACATGCACCACAAGCAGCTCCATTATGGAAAAGAGTTGTGCTTAGTGCTGTAGTTGCAAGCCCATATCCTTGTTGGAATAGATCACCATAACCACAAGCTCCCTCTGCATACAAATAAACCATATCTTATATGAGATATTCTATGGTTCCGGTCCAAAAGATACAGAACGGTCAAGTTATTTATTTGAAGTAATAAAAAGAAAAAAAAACTTTTATTTTTTTATTTTTTTTAAGGAAAATAAAAGATTGACTACAATAACACTTTTATGGCTACTTAAATTACTTTTAAATACTTTTTGAATTTACTGTTAACATTATAAATACATTGAAATTACACAGAAATTGTAAATATGAAAAATAAATTGATTAAGAATTTTTAATTAACATCTTAAATACTATTTAAATAACTATATAAATTTTCACAAAAAAATTAATTAATTTCAATTAAACACACAAAAATATAAAAAATGGGAGGTCCCTTATTTTTTGGACTGGGACCATAGAAGTCCACATTTTTTTTTTTTGATAAAAGGAGTCTCTATGTTATATATCAAATGAAAAAAATGAAGAGCAATGATATTTGAACACAAGTTTGTACACAAATACATGTGGTCTCCACGTACACAATTTCTCTCTTATCTTTCTTCTCTCATTTCATTTAATTTCCCCTTTTTTTACTTTTCCCATTTTTCTCTCTCTTTTTTTCCTTTTTTTTTACTTTTTTAAACTTCCTCTACAAAAATAAACCCCACACATTCATCTTCCCTTTCTACCATAATTCCTCATTATTCCTTTTATCAGACAAAATATAATCTGATTAATGGCTTTAAGAAACATGGTTAAAGATGTGAACAACTTGGTTAACAAATTCGAACTGAAAACTTGAGCATTTTAATCAAACATGATATAAACCTGATTAATGACTTAAAAAATTGCACAACTTTGTTAATGGATTTGAACAGAAAGTTTGGTCATTCTTGTAAAATAAAATATAATCTGGTTAATGGCTTTAAGAAATGTGGTTAATGATGTGAACAATTTGGTTAACGGATTCGAACTGGAATAAAAGGAAGAAGGAGGAATTATGGTAGAAAGAGAAGATGAATGTGTGGGGTTTATTTTTGTAGAGGAAGATAAAAAAAATAAAAAATAAAAAAAGAGAAAAAAAGAGAAAAAGAAAAAGGGAAAGTAAAAAAGGAGAGAAATTAAATGAAGAGAGAGAAGAAAAAGAAAAGAGAGATTGTGTAGGTGGAGACCACATGTATTTGTATTTGTATTTGTATTTGTGTACAAAACTTGTGTTCAAATATCATTTTTCAAAAATGAAATAATTAAATAATACTTTTTTTTCAATAATAATCGTGTTTGGGACACAAATTTTCCAAAAAGGGTGACGGTCATACATGGTGATCTCAATGTTTGGATGAAGAATTGATATTACTAATATATCAATGGTCTGATTTTTATTTAATCCAAATAGCCCATAAAATCAATCTCGAAAAATAACTTGCGAAAGATAAGAGGATTTTAATTTTATACTATGTTTGTTTAATCGGGCTTGGTAATGATCAAAATTTTATTTAAAGAAAGAAAAAGGGAGTGTAATTTTATGATGACTTACGCATGGTTTCAGCACCTCCCTCGTCACCATAGAAGGTTGCACGAGCATCATACCAATTTGGGTCAACGGCAACTGTGACCTGTACGAGTAGGATCACAAAAAGGGCCAAAGGAAGCAAAGAATGAGACATAGCCATGACTAAGGTAAAAGACCGAAAGGGATTTGTTAGGGTGGTCGATGAATGGTGGTATTTAAAGATGTGATAGAGTAACTATGGGAGAGACGCATAAACTTTGAGTAACATAGACAATATATATCTCTTTTAACCTTGTTACTAAAAGAGAATCAAATAGTCATAATTATTTTTGATTTTAAATGTGTTATGTGATGTCATTAGTTATAGTTATTAAATTTATTGAAACTACAAACACATTATAAGTCTTAGGTTTGGTTGAAATTAAAGATTTGAAAAAAAGTGTCATATTGCATGAAATTATAAAGAAAAAGGGAGCTCAATCTAGGGAGCTCAATCTTATATATATATAATTCTAGTTTTTCATTACAATTCACATCAATTAGAAACACGTGAAATTTGTATTTGAATCTTTTCTTTTCTCTTCTACTCGTGTAATAGAGTTATGTGAAATGTAGTTTAAATATTTATTTTGGAGAGTATTAGTGTACTAGAAGTCATGTGGAATTTAAGAAAAACCTATGTGTTAGTAACAATTTTATGTTATCTAATTGTCATTAGACAACGTTCATATAGTTTTTTCTCTAGATTTAAATTTTAATGTTATTTTCTAGAATTAGTAATAAAATTCCTTTTTTATTACTAATTCTATAAATCAAATTGAGTAGCAAAATATATTTTTGAGGACTATATTAATAAACTAATGACGCGTTTAAATATATGGTAGAGTACAGCTCCATGTTTTCTTATGTTACTGATGCATGTGTTTTTTTACGTTACTGCTGCATGTTAACTCACGGGTTTTATCAATATTTTTATATAAAAAAATTAAGTAAATTCAAATAAATATAATCAATTATTAGAAATTAAAGATATATTAATAATATATATTCAATTTATTTATTTCATAAATTAATAAAAATAATTCAATACAAATTTATTAAATAATTTTGCAGTCATATTTAAGATATTATAAGAGTCTCTACCACAAAATTTATAATTTTTTAACAAGAGATGTATTGAATATGAATTTTAAAACACCAAAAACTTAAAAATTCATATTTGATTCATTCATTTTTAAATTAATATTTTTTTAGGAAGGTATTTATAATTCCTTTAATATAACTGAAAAAGTTATTCACAAATAGACTTTTAGAAGTAGACTTTATGGATAGTTTAAGAGTGTCTTTTCTTTGACAATAAACTTTTAGAAG